>ML795449.1:403697-415201 GCA_009831015.1 Picea engelmannii
TGGCCTTACGAAGTTGGAGGACCCTCATATGTCATCTAGAAGCCCCAAAAGGTCAAAGTAGTCAAAGTGGTTTAAGAGATTTTAAAAGGAAAATAATAAAGTGAAGTGATGAGTGTATTATAATTCAAAGTGAATACAAAATAGATTATTTCAATAATAAATTTAATGGATAAATTAGAAGTGGACCCAACCCTAAAATAAGGAAGGTGGGCCAAGTGACCTAGAAGATGTTTTTAAGGAAGCTACTTGGAGAGTATAAATAAGAGGAAATACTCTCTCATTTGAATAAAACTTGATCATATTGAAAATATATATGTTTATGAGGTAACCAAGGATATCTAAACCAGAATTCTGAGTGAAGGTGAAGAAAAGAAGGCCGAAATGCAATGAAGGATACATTCTTTTGATGGTGCTTTCTAAGGTATGTTATTTACAGGTCATCTCACCATTTTTGCTATAACTGTTTTTCTATAATGATTCATACCGTGAAATTTCTATGCAAGTGAGAAAACATATCCAAGTATCTGTGGTAAAACATTCATCTTGTGGGTCATTGTATTTTGGAAGTTACACTCCGTGGAAAATAAGGTTTGTGGCCATTCCTGAAACTAGTCAAAATCAGGTGTTTCGGGTAAAAAAGTCATAAATTATTCATATCATATCTAAATTTAGTGAGACAAAATGTGTTGGTTAGGTTACAGTCTGTAGTATGTTGTGTAATATTTTCATATCAGTTCATCAAAAATTTTGTGCGGGGCACACTCTACAAGGTTTCTCTCTAGAATACGACAAAATTCAACAAGGTATGCCATTTTTGCTATAACTCCTTTTTTGAGAGGTTCCAAGTAGTGACACTTGGAGGAATTGCATAAAACACATTGAATAACATTGTGTATCAGTTTCAGATATTTATACAATACATGTTTAAAGTTATGATTACTTAAAGTTAGGGTTGTTGACTAATCCAAAACTAGGCACGTGAGACTAAAGAAAAGTTTGATGAAAATGCTAGTCTCTTGTTTTTAAAGTTAAGGAAGGTTTGCAGGAATGTGATCATATACACCAGGTCTATTACAAAGATACAAATCATATTTGGATGATGAAATTGATAAGGGATTTTGATTGAGGTACATGTTGAATACATGGTTGAGACAAGTAGTTGATGAGTTGGCACATACATGAGGTGTATAGTTGATGATGTTGGTACATATTGATGAGTCATAGTTGATGAGTAGTTGACACATGATTGGTACATACTTGGTACATGGTTGGATTCACTTTTTTATGGTACAGGTTGATTACAGGTTGGTGCATGGTTAATGCACTTGTTTATGGTACATGTTGATTACAGGTTGAGGTACAGGTTGATGCATGGTTTAGATTTATTGGTATAGGTTTACATCGATATATCTCATAGTGATAGTGTGACAATGGTTCCATCATTCTAATTTTACTTCAGGGCGACAAGACGGGGCAAGGATAGGTGGGTGTAGCCACCTTCCGATTGTAGCCGGAGAACATTGAGGGTTGTAGCTTCCTTCTGGTTGTAGCCAAAGAATTGGGGAGTTGGAGCTTCCCTCAGGTTGTAGCCTGAGAAACTAGGGGGTTGGAGCTTCCTTCCAGTTGCAGCTGGAAAACAAAGGAATTTGGTGCTTCCAATGAATGTAATTCTTCAAGACATATAAGAAAAAACATTCTGTGGTTTTCTCCCGATTTGGGTTTCCACGTAAAACACTAGTGTATTGTGTATGTGTGTGATTGTTTATTTCTTACTGCTCATTATTGGATAATAATTCTACATTGATATAACATTTGAAGAAAAAGGATTATAATTACGCTATCATTGATTCACCCCCCTCTCAATAATCCAACATTTTCTCCCTAAATAACTTGGAGATCCCATTTTAGTGGATCTGATGAGTGATCCTCTCCATGGTGGTTAAGCCTCCAAATCCTATACAATGAGGGCTTTCCATTGAGAAGTGGGGGGAATATTAGAGGTATAAAACTTATGATCTTGGGAGAAAGATTTTGGTTATCAAACTTATGATCTTGGGAGCATCGTGGAAGGGCTAGATGAGGAGGACTTGGAGAGGCTAATGCAACTACATCTACATATTGTAAGTGTCTTTTTAATGTTCTCATTAATATATGCTTGGCCTATTTCCTTCTAGTTTATGTATCTTTACATATGCTTGTCTATTGTAGATGAATTTATTTAATCTATTATGATAGAGTAGGAGTTTCCTTATGTCTCTTTGCTTTCCATGGTTTGCAGGTATCAAGATGTTTGAATGAGTTTGGAGATCAAGATCAAATTGGAGCAGCGAGGATGAACATTGGAAATAGGTACGACCACCTTTTCTCCTTCTCTCATTTCAACTAGTTAAGAAAATCTCAAAGGGATGTTAGTGTCCATTTGCATCTTTCTGTCTTGGTATTAGGGGTCTAGAATCCGAGGGAATATCTACCCGTCCAAAGGGGGATTATTCCTTAACAATGAGCATCAGGTACCACACAAGTTTCAGGTGGGAGATAAGGTATGGTTTCATTTGCAGAAAGACATGTCATAACATCATGTAGAGTGTTTGGAGACATGATGGATCTAGCATAAGTGATTTTTCACTTGTTCTAGGAGGATTGGTGATATCAACAAAGGGGAAGTCTGCAAGGTGGTGAATCTGGCCCAAGAGAGAGAAGCGAAGAAGGTCGCATGTGTGGAGAAAAATTTTCGTGACATAGGTCATTTGCAGGAGGGTGAAGCATGTATATACGTGGGTTACATATGGATGAATTGTGTATATGGTATACAGGATTTGCATTGGAGAAAAAAATGTATGTCCACGGGTTTCTATTTGGTGAATCATGTATCTAAAGTTTCTGGGTAGGTACAAAACCATACGGGCTGACAGGTGACATAAGCGGGACGTACATGTGGTCTACAATAGATTCGTGTGCAAAGGATATTTCTTGATATTGCTCAGGTTTTCTTTTCTGATTTGTATGGTCATTGGAGAACAAGGTTGTTCTCAGTTTTGGTGACTTTGGAGGACAAGGTTGTCCTCAAATTTTGGTGATATTGTATTGGTTGGGAAGGCTGGTTTTTCCCTTAGGATTTCTAATGATAACAAGATTACAGAATTGAAATCATGTCTCATGTGTATTTATGATTCATCTATGATATTTGTGTTTCCACTGCATATTTTTTCAGTCAATAATTTCAGTGTAAAGTTGTTCACTGATAACATTTAGGTTTTTACTTTTAAATCACTAGGAAACAATTTTCAAATCTGAAATTAGTCACATAGAGTTTCATGTGAAAATTGACTGACAAAAGTATCAATGGGATAACTCATGTAGGTGGAAATTCTACCAATTGATAGTAACTTAATGCAAAAAAGGTGGGGGTACTACATATCCTGGTATGGTGATCCTAAAGGTGAATGTCAAAGGGTGTGACTAGGAAATGTAATTTTTCTCAAAGGGCGTAAGGATGTGCTAGTTTGAAAAATATACCTGAAGGGGCCATGGGATGGAAAAAATTGTATGGGATATGATATTTTTGATAAGTACCTGCACATAAAACCAAATACTCGCAGTGAAAAATACATTATCGTAAAAAACATGTTACAGAAGTTTGATGAAATGAGAGTGAGAAATCATACCTCTACTTTTAACATTGGCAGGAAAAAAAGTCCCTTGATGAAAATTTTGGGTGCCTTCAGAAGGAGGCCAAGGAAAAATGAGTTCTTAGAAAGGGTACTTACTGAAGGAGGCTAGGGAATGATGAGTTCCTGGAAAAGGGCACTCCCTAAGGGAGGCCATGGAATGATGGGTTCCCAAGCAAGGAACTCCCTAAGGGAGGCCATGGAACAATGAGTTCATGGAAAAGGCACTCCCTAAAGGATTCCAAGAAACCATGGGTTATTGAATAAGGCCCTCCCTAAGGGATGCCAAGGAACTATGGGTTCATAAAAGAGGAACTCTTTGAAGGAGGCCAGGGAAACATGGGTTCCCAAACATGGCACTCTCTATGGGAGGCCACAGAAAAATGGGTTCCTGAAAAAGGAACTCCTTGAAGGAGGTCAGGGAACCATGGGTTCCCAAACAATGCACTCCCTAAGGGAGACCATAGAAAAATGTGTTGTTGAAAAAGGAACTCCCCGAAGGAGGCCAGGAAACCATGGGTTCTCGAAAAAGGCACTCCCTAAGGGAGGCCAATCAACAATGGGTTCTTGGAAAAGGCAATCCCTGAAGGAGGCCAGGGAACCATGGGTTCCCAAACAAAGAAATACCTAAGGGAGGCCAAGGAATGATGGTTTATTGAAAAAGTAACTCCCTGAAGGAGGCCAGAGAAGCATGGGTTCCCAAACAAGGAACTCTGTAAGGGAGGCCATGGAACAATGAGTTCCTAGAAAAGGAATTCCTTGAAGGAGGATAGGTAACCATGGGTTCCCGAACAAGGCCATCCCTAAGGGAGACCAAAAAAAATGATATCGTGGAAAAGGCTCTCCTTGAAGGAGGTCAAGGAACCATGGGTCCCAAACGATTCTCTCCCTCAGGGAGGCCAAGGAACAATGGGTTCCTAAAAAAGGAACTCCTTGAATGAGGCCATGAAACAATGAGTTCCTAGAAAAGGAAATCCATGAAGGAGGTTAGGGAACCATGGTTTCCTAAGAAATTCACTCCCTAAGGGAGGTGAAGGAATGATGGGTTCCTAAAAAATGCACCCCTTGAAGGAGGCCACAAAACAATGAGTTCCTATAAAAGGTACTCTTTGAAGGAGGCTAGGTAACTGTGGGTTCTCGAGCAAGGCATTACCTAAGGGAGGCCATAAAACAATGAGTTCCTGAAAAAGGCACTCCCTAAAGGATTCTAGGGAACCATGGGTTCTCTAACAAGGCACTCTCTGAAGGAGGTTGCATTGGATGTATGGGGGTAATTAAAAATGGTCGAGGCTAATGGGGTCTTGCTACAAGAAGTAATGAAACTATATTGGTGGAGCATTCCAATTAGGCCATGGGGCTTGTAATTGCATGATGTCTGGGGTAATTTAACACGAGGTGGTTCTATAATGGTTCCCATGAAGGGTGTGTTGTGGGTTGGTTGTTTGTTGATATCTAGGTATTATGGGACCAAGGTGGGAAGTAGTACTTCCCCCAATATCATGATATGAGGACTGGGGGAAGGTTTGTTGCCAAATACCCAAGATGATGGACCAAAGGTATAACAATCAAAAATTTAAATTTGAGCATCCACCAAAGAGGATCTAAAATAGTGTATCAGAACCACTGTGTTTTGTAATATCCATGGTGGGGTTTGGGACTTTAAATTGTGCGACAACATCACCTATATGGGCATGATTGGTCATCATGGAACTGGAGTCCATGATATCCCCATCAATTATAATCAATGATCTTATTTGAGAGGGAGTAATGACCTTATCAAAGGAGATAATATCATAGGGTGCACCAATTGAATTGTTAAGACCCTTCCAATAGTTGATAGTAGAACATAGATGGAGGTTATCACTAAGATATATGAAAGAAGTAGTGGCCTCAAATAATTATTTTTCCTCTTTGAAGAATGCAGTGGAGATTTCAGGGTTTATTTTTGGATTGGGGCAAGAAATATGCATGGGTTTCCCCAAGGATAAATGGATTCACCCAACCTCCAAGCCCAAGTGGTGAGGAGGTGGTTCTAGAGACATTGGATCATTTTTAAGGGGAGTGGATGTTGCATGACTAGTGACAATGGATACATATTGCATGGACTCGTTGTGAGAAACATGAGGTGATATTCTAATATGAGAACCTTGTGGGGGCATCATAGTAGGAGAGTTTATCAATGGTGATTATACATCCCTCATGTGGGAATATCATGACTCAAAAGAGTGAAGACACCACAACACTCATGGTATAGATGAAATCACGTCCTAGTAGAATATTATAATCCATCAAATCAATCATGACAACAACATTGCTCAAAACCATCTTTCTACCTAACTCAATGGGGATATTAGGTAATATCCCTAAGGGGGAATAGAGCCTACCATCAAAATATATTAAATTAGTCATCGATTGCACAAGAGTAGGAGATCCTAGTTGTTTCCAAGTCGATGAGTACATAACACATGAGGTTTCCCCATCATCTATAATACACCAATAAATCATAAAATTTATAATGGTTACCCATATTTGAAATGAGTTAGAAGATGGAAGTATTGCTTGGATAAGTTGGTTCCAGTCAATGGTGATGGCTCATGATGGGTGTGGGTTTACACTTCCATTTTATTTACAATAATAAGGTATAGTAGTCATTGTGGAACTATAGGTGGAAGGAGTGCCCCCAAGTGTACATGATGATTGAGTCTCATTCGTGAGGTAGATTGCATGTGAGGGGGGGTTACCCATTTAAGGGGTAAAAAATGATGTCAAGGTGCATGGAAGCTCACATAATGGACTAATGGGTTCATGTTGGGGGAGGGGGAAATTCGAGGTAGTGATGTGAGTACCACTAAGTTTATTATGTTGTGTTCACTCTAAATAGATTGTTTGGACTAGCTATGGAGTGAGATCAGGGAACTAATGGGATGGGTGGCCATGAAAATCACAAAAGGGGAAAGGGTGATTATTTGATGCACGAGTGGTACATTTATGCTTGGTTTGATTGTAGTTTTAGTGGGAAATATGAGTGCCCCCATATTTACAAGCATTTCCCCCATGTTGTGGGAGATGATAGCGGGTGTTTCTCTTCTTACTCCTTGTGATAGGTGGATGACCAATATAACTAGGAGAGGGGGCCCAAGTTTTTCCAAACTGGGAAGAATAGGATGGTGTTATATATGGTAGTTTTTGTGGTCCTTCCATGGTGGTTGATGGCTTGATATCCAATTACTAAAGAGGAAGGGCTATAAGATGGGTTGTTTGGGATGTTGGTACCAAGCAAGGTAGAACCGAGCAAGGATGATCCTAAAAAAATTCCACTCACAAGTGTATGGGATGGTTGAGTTGATGTGTTGGCCAAACTAGGAATTCCTCCCAATATTGGAGGGAGGTTCAACAAGTGTCTAGAAAAATGAGGATTTTGTGTTTCCCCTATGATTTTGGACTTGCTAGATGTTGTGTCCTAAAATATGTGGTGTCTTTCCTCTCAATAATAACAACGGACCTTCCAAAAGAAATCAAAAGTGAGGCATGAATCCACTAGAAGAGGAACTAGTGAAGGTATGAAAAATCAGTTATAATGAGGGGTAAAGGGGGCATATCTCGAAAGTATTGGCGATGTTTCCAAATATCCATTCAAAATTTGATTGAAGGGATATTGCAGCCCATAACTGCCACCTAGGTATAAATCCTAGTTTTTGACAACTGAATTACCTCAATCAAGTGCGACACTTATATTTTCAATCTAATAAATGGGTGACGAGTTGGATGCTTTTCAAGAGTTGGGTAACTCAAGGAGACACACACAGAACAACCAAACCTCAGACTTCGATCCTTCATAGGTATCCCCTTGCCTTATGGTATAGGAACACTTGATTTATAGGATTTTTGGTTTCCTATTTCTTCAAATTCTAAGTTTCAAATGTGAAAATGATAACGAGCGATTGTTTGGATGCCTACCCTCAAGATCCTAACTTAGACTACAAAATTATTTTGTTCTCCTCATGTGGAGGTTAAAATAAGTTGTTTAAGGGTTGATTTTAGGATTTGAAGTGGGTTGGTAGAATGGGGTCATGAACCTTTCACAAGTATCCCCCTACCTTATGGTATAGGAACACTTGATTTAGAGGATTTTTGGTTTCCTATTTCGTCAACTTCTAAGTTTCAAATGTGAAAATGATAATGAGGGGTTGTTTGGATGCCTACCCTCGAGATCCTAACTTAGAATAGAAAATTGTTTTTTGCTCCTCCTGTGGGGGTTAAAATGAGTTGTTTAAGGGTTTATTTTAAGATTTGAAGAGGGTTGGGAGAATGGGTCATGAACCAATCTCATTGATTAAAATGGTGTGTAAACTTTCCAAGGATATATGGAGTCTTTATGATCCTCTTAGATCAATTTTGGGCATAGGGAGGAGAGCTTACTATGAATTCAAATATACGATAAATTTTTTAAGTGTGTGTTAAGGTTCTCTTGTGTGCTAATAGTGAAAATGATGTCAACAAGATTTTTGATAATTTAATGTGCAAGATTTTAGCATGTAGACATTGTGTGGTCCATTACAAATATTGATTAATCTAACTTACTAAATGTGCTTAGACAATCCTTGCATAATTCAAAAGACCCATATCACTAGAAATGTGGACATATGGGTCCTTAATTTGATCTTTTAAAGTCCCTAAGATGTTGTCTAATATAGAATAATTGAAGCTTCTCCTACATTGGAAATCATGTGGACATTGGGTCCTTACAGATTCATTTAACTCCCTAGGTTTTTTTTATTGTGTTATAAAGAACTTTGAAATTGTCCTAAATTTGCAAGCATATGGGCATGTATGGGACATTTACAAATTTAAAATTGTGTTTCAATTTGTAAAAAGAAAAATAAGAGGTTCCCAAGGGGGCCTTGGCCTCTCCTAATTGATGGTTTGATAGAGGGAGATGGAACTTCTCAAGATATGCTTTTCTGATATCCGGGATCACAAGGAGTGTGAGGGAAAGAGCATACTAGGGGTGCCAAAATAGGTTCTTAGTCCCGAGAGATTAAGTGGTTGTGAAAGAAAAAATTTGAACTAAGAATTCAAATGCTCAAATTGGCAATCCATGTGGCAACACAAAGGACACAAGTATGGTTCTTTTTATCCTTTTTTAGTGCCTAAGTTAGTTAATTACTAATGCAAGAAAGAACTCTAAGTGTGATTTTTGTTGTTTTACAAAGTGATGGAAATAAAAATCTAAGTCTACTTGAGAGGAAAAAAAATTACAGTCACGTGGATCCACGCAGGTTTGTGCTCGACAGTCGCATAGTTTTCCCAGGTTTGTACTCGACAGTCATGCATATCCATGCAGGTTTGTGCCTAATAGCCACACATTTTGCATGGGTTTTATTATAATAAATCCGTGTAGGTCCACGTAGGTTTTGGACAATAAAAATGCACATATTGTGTAGTTCTGTGCATTTGTTTCTTTGACAACCACACAAACACAGGTCTGTGGTGGGGAGAAAAATTTCAATTCAATTCTCCCAACCAGAAGCTTAATTGTTTAGTCTAGAAGATGGGGTAGGCCAGTTTTGACACCTACATACACAAATTGATTAAAATAAGCATTGTAAAGGCCTAACTGGGGAGGAATTTGATCCAACTCCCCAATGGAGTCTCTGATCTATTGTGCTTGTTTTTCCACTTGGGTGAGAAAAACAAAGCATTTAACTACGTTTTTAGACAAGAAAGATAATACATGATATGGTTAGTTGATTAGTGGATCAACCATGAAGTAAATAAGAAAACAAATAACAATAAAATGCAACTAAACTAAGAATGCATGAACTTCAAATGAAAAACTCAAAATGAAATAAGGAATAGCTACCAATGAAAAGGGTCTTTGAATTGTTAACACCATGGAGAAATGTGCAGTGACTTAGTGACTTATGAGTCCCCTCTTTCTCCTTGGGAGGGTCCATGATGTCCCCAATATAGAGTGATTCCTCTTCTAACAATGGAGTGACAATGGTGAATAATTATTTTCTAAGATTCTCAAGAGGTCAAGAGGTGAAAACGATAGCACTCGCTATGGATGCATGAATATCTCTAGGAGAAATGTGGCTTCTCAAGAACAAATTCAATAACATAAAAATATTTCTTTGTTTTCATGCCCCAAGATTTTATTTATAGGCTTCATTCAATCCTTTACATAACTAGTTCATAGTGTGAATAGGGGCCCTTTGGAGGTACCTCCTAGTCCATAAATGGCCCCATGGATAGATTTTGGCATGATTTGGGCGTTATTTCATGATACACCTCAGGATGGAAGTGGGTAAGGCCCGACCAAAATCATTAATGTGTCATTTCCCCATATGTGTAGGTTCCCATGGAGACAGTCGTGCAACCCACACAATTTGTGCACATTCAAATGTGTTGGCCCATGGATATGTATGCACGTAACCCTTTATGAGGATGAGAAGAAATTCAGGGAACCATTTGTATAGTTTTTGACTTGCTGAATGAATCTTGTTAATTCTAGAGTCATCCTAATTGGTATGTTGCATTGGTTATTTCTTTAACCATTTTTGGTATTGATGTGAATGGTTTTTTGGTGATAAAAGCGGGGTAGAGGGAGGAGCCTTTTTGGTTATGAAGTGAAGGGTTGAGTGAAAGGATTTGTTTATTTGGGAGGTGGAGTATCTATTGGATATGAGGGCATTGGTGAGGTGGGTTTTTTTCTTTATCAAGGATATGAGGGGCAGCGATTCACATGTCTTGAGTGACAAGAGTTTTAAGGACAACAAATTTTTGGGTTGGTTGGTGGTGAGGTATGTAGGTATCTATCAGTGTGTATATTTTTTCAGTACACCTAGTGGGTGAGGGTACCATTAGGTTTAAGAGATAGGAGAACATTAAAAAACGTCAGATATTTTTCATGTTGGAATTCCACCATAAATTGAATGTAGGGAGATATGTTGTTAAGGTCACACAAAATTAGTCTATAAAATGCACACTATTATGGCCAACTGTGAAAACCTACACACTCTAACAATTATATTAATCATACTACACAAATTAACGTAAAGGACTTTCACATGCCTACAACCACCACCTCTACCTATTTTCTATTTTGTTTTTATGGTTTCTCTATCACCTATGAGCTAACCCATTTATTGTATGAGTATGAGAATTTTTGTGAATGCCAAAACTCAAGGATCAAGTTTGAAACCATTGTCATTGGAGCCCCCCATCCAAAGTATACTTATCTCCCCAAATTTTCAAGTTATCATTGATTCATGCATTTCAATGGGATTTTTTTTCAAGGTTTGTATCCCAAAAAGGGATTTTCCCTTCATTCCTACAACTTAGATGTTGATCATCATGTTAAAGGGAATTTCAGAAGTCAAGATTTTTGTTATCTCATGCAAAAAGATGGTGTGATATAGAATTTGTGCCTCCATATCTCATATATACTCTAATTTATCTATCATATATTTTATAGGACCTTAGACACATACCTCGAAATATCATATTCTTGCATAAGATCTTGATGCCATGAAGGCAAGTGCATTACAAAGTTTCAACATTTTAGCTATATATGTCACATATTTAGGGAAACTTTTTATAATATTTTAGGGTTTCCTAGAGGATATTATGTATGACTAAACTCATATGTTGACCCTTATAATAATATTTCTTTAGGGATGTTATACAAAATGTATAACATGAGGGAAACACATTTTAGGTTGTTTAACTTGAGAACAAGGAAAGAAACCCTCCTTAGAGCTTGTTCAAAGAAGAGTTAACAAGTCTTGATGTAGTTTCTAGATATTCATGAAATTCATAAATGGAAAATAA
>ML795450.1:24833-40934 GCA_009831015.1 Picea engelmannii
ATGTAATATAGTTAGCTAGGACTAGTGAACCTATAATGAACCAACCCAAATACCAAACTAATATTTTGAGATGGTATTTTACTACGGTATCAGAGGTGATATCTATGTTTTCTCTTATGTATTCATGCAATATTTCCACTTATTATGTTTATGCATTACATAATGTATTAATTATCATACTAGGAGTATTTCATGATGTTATGTAGTTTCATGCTACTTATAAGGATGTTATTTTACTCACAATGGCATGCAATTGATAGTGTGTGGAATTATGCTAGTTTCTTATGGTAATATGATACCTATTATCACTAATGCTTTGTTTTTATAATATGAGTGGGAGATGGAATGCATGAGAGCTACTCATCTGCTAGGAGGAATGGTTTATTAGATACATTATGGAAGTTTTTACCCATGAAGGAAAATTATCTACATAATTAACATTTTATGCACTAGGGACAACTCAATCAATAATGATATAACAATGGTTATTTTACCAATTGGGATGAAAAAAAATTGAGAAATCATTGGTGTTATACTCATGGTTGGATTTGTGATGAAGGACTTTGATTTCTTAGGGTTCAATGTCTGGTTAGAGGTGTGGAGGAGGTTTGGACTAGCCATATGAGATTCCAAGGCCCAAAGAGTCGTCATGTCGAAATTCATAGAGATGGTTGGAGTTATACACTCATTGGAGTTGTGATGGTAACTTTCAATGCTTATTGTAGTGTCACTGTGATGGGTGACTTATTTACTAGTTGCAACAAAGGGATCCATGCCATGATGAATGGGATAGTTTTGGAGGGGGTAGAGGGATAACTTGGTGTAACACCCCTATTTCCCCCAACTTGTAAATATAACTATAACTTGCCAAAAGACGGTGGCAGACTGAATATGTGTGAATGTTGGATCTGATGAACCCATTTGTTATAAAAGGTAATGTATGTATTTCTATTATTAATTAAAAATGGAAACTGTTTCATAACTACTGAAGGGGGTTTTCCAAGGTAGATCATGATGCTATGAGATAAATGGTGAGGGTAACCAACAATGGTTGAGATGATCCCCACTAGACCAATACCTTACTGGATTTAAATTACTTAGACCCATAGCAGTTCTTTGACCCAAAAATAAATTACCAGTCAAGTTGGTAGTTGGGAAGCCCTCCTCAAGAGTTAATGAGGAGATGGACATAATACCCACCTGAAATACTTCCTGACCTAACCACGAACTGGGGATTCAGACCCACACAATATTGTTGAGAAAGGAAAGAAAAGAGGGAATTAGTGGGAAGAGGAGAGGTTGGCAAGGAAGATGAGTTAAGATACCATTCTTCCAGAAAGAGAAGAGCACATGGAGTTCTATGGCTCTGAGGAGAAATGAGAAACAAACTTTCTCTGGGTGCAAGAAGTTGCTAGCAACATTTTCAGTCCAAGCTGATAAATGAGGTTGCAGAGATGGCGAGTGAATAAGAAAGTACTAGTTGCAGGCTCCCTTTCTTGGTGAAAAGAAAACCAATTTCCAAGTTCCTGTGGGAGGAGGAGAGTAACCTCCATCCATGATTGTCACTGAACAAGAAGGACGGGTCTCTCTCAGAGAATCATGGTCTAGCTAGGGGTTTGATAGTGGTAAATTCGTTCATGAGTGGTTGTGCCTAAGATTGGGTGGAAACGGGCACCCCTCTCAACAGTTGCTTCACAATTTTGGTTTCCTACTAAGTATTTTTATACTCTGTGTACTAGATTGGAAATGATGATTGAATGTATGTGTTTATGATTATATTTTACATTGTTTGAGTAATCATTAGAAATGCTTATTATTTTTTCTGTAAGCCCTTGTATTTGCATGGTTTATTTTTTCCTTCGCTTAGCAGCAGGAAAATGATTAGATATGGGTTTTTCAAATGAAATGAGAATAGGTTGCAGTTCCTGTACTGGTCGAAAATTCCTTAAGGGAATTTTCCCAAGTATTGGTCTCGCAAGGTAAGAGTCAGAGAAAACTTTGAGAGAATGTTTTAGTCTCATTTATCCCTCAAAGGGTACCTTTCTCAATTTTAGAACTTAAGCTCCATGAATGGGAGGCGCTCCCTTCAAACCAGTCACCCAAGAGACCATGGGCTCCTGCCCATGACCTTAACCAAATTTTGACTAAGGACTATGAGTGTAGCCTCTAGAGCTTGATAAATTCCCCATGATCGGGACCTTGGAACCCTTTGCTAGGCCCAAAAGGAGATAAGCTATCTTTGACTTTAGAACTCTGGGAGTTCAAAACTCCGGGATGCTATGACTTTACAATCTCCAAAACCAACCAAAGACAATCTGCTGGTTTGGTTACCAATGAGGTTGATCGACATCTGGTGGTTTCCCTACCCATGACCGTGGGAACTGTCCCACCGTTAAACCCTGACCCACTTATCGGTCATGAAGTAATGTGAGTCGTAGATATGAGGGTATTTGGGAGCCTCCATAACCGTTGGATCTACGTCGTGGTCATTCCAGCATTGACCACTTCGGGAGAATGGAGGTTTCATAAAAACAAAACCCTCGAATATAAAAGTTGTGAATTAATGTGAGTTGTAGATATGAGGACCCTCGGAATTTTCTTGGCTATTGGATCTATGTCATGGTCAGTCCAATGTTGACCACTCCAGGAGAAAGGGAGTGTTAAGCAGGTGAAACCCTCGAATGTTGAACTCGTGAAGTGACGAGAACTGTAGATCCAGGGATGCTTCGGGATCTCCCATGATAGTTAGATCTAAGTCACGGTCAGTCCGACGTTGACCAGTTCGAGAGAAAGGGAGTGATGAGCAGGTGAAACCGTCGAACGTCGAAGTCATGAAGTAACACAAATCATCGATTTGAGGATGCTTCAGGAGCCCTTATGACTGTCGGATATAGACTGTGGTTAGCCTGATGCTAACCACTCTGGGAGAAAAAGGGGAAGTTACACAGTGGATTCCCCAAACGCCTAAGCTACGAAGTAATAGAGGCCATATATCTATGGATCTACGTGGACACATCTCGACCGTGGGACATAAGTGGTGTTGGAAGAATGTTAGTTTGGAGTGATGTGGCACATTGACATCACCCAGGGTGATGTAGAGCCACGTTCAACATTCCATGTGTCACCTTTATTCTTTCTTTTCATAGAACCTATGTTCCCATTAGAATGTTACACATGTCACCCATTGATGGGTCCATGTGTCATATTTTCCTTGCCGCGTGGCATCCCCATAGCACATAATCACTTGGCCTTATAGCGGGTGGAGTACCCGAAGACACTGGGCATTCAGGACTTTAGGAAATTTGGGACGTTGGGACGCTAGGGTTAATTTGGTCGAAGGCTGGGACCCACCTGTCTCTACCTCTTTATTTAACGTGCCACCACGTATAAGTGTGGACTCTTTGGGAGTTCAAGGATTCAGAACTTTGGAGGTTTGGGGTGGTGTATCAAATAAGTCAAAAGGGTCTAAGGTCGAAACTACAGGGTAGGATTTTACGATTTCATGACTCCAGAGGATATGCACATAGAAATAAAAAGGGGCATTCAATGTCGAAGCGCCAAACACCAAATTCTGTTAAATCTATGTGTTAAACGAGGATGAAGTTTCTCCATTGGATTTAAAAGTGGATGGACTTCCACCATAGATGTAGGAATGCTAGAGAACTCCGAGATTTTGAGAAACTTGGGATGGTATGCATGAGATGAACCCACATGGGCACCATGTGGCCCTTGACCAATAACGCCTGAAGAACTTTGGAAGGGCGTAACTCCCAATCTAGAGCTCAGATTCGAGCAGGGTAGTAGTTGTTAGATAGCTCTTGATGAGAAGAAGAGGATTTAAGATGATTAAGGAAAGTGAAATTTTGATGCCCCATCCCTAAAAAGTGTACTTAGGGGTTGAGTGTGTTACAAATTAGTATCAGAGCATGCAACAACACTTGGCCTACTTGGGCTCATGAACAAGTTGCATAAAAATCTTGTTAGAAATTTTTTAAGGGGTAACACTCTATATTACCCATTCATAAGAAACTTATCTAAACCATTGTTGAAGAGAGGAATAAAACTTTATGTTGTTGTTATATGTTTCGAAAAATCTGAACTATGTGTTGTTCATAAACTAGTAGATAATTAACTAATAGAAACTGTTTTATCAGCACTCAAGCAGTCAGTGGACAATAGGAAAACTATGGTGTGAAGGATGGTGACACACCATGAATTACAGGAAATATCCCAAAATAGAGAGGAAGAATATTATGAGAGGAGGGTGGTGGAAACACCTCCATATTTGGATGAAACTGTAAAAAACCTCATGGTGGAATTACAGAGTTGTAAGGATGAAATTGTAAGGTTGATAAAAGAACATGAAAATCAAACCAAAATTAATGTAGTCCTACTCTAAATCCTATAAGATATACAAAGGAAACTGCAATATGGACCAACAACCAACCATGTGCACAAACATCGTACTAAGAAGACCCAAATTCCACATGAGATATGAAAGCATGGTCCTAAAAGTGGTCACACAAGGAGGAGCACCTCAAAGAAGGCCCAACATGGAGCCAATATACACTCATCGAAAGAATCCTCTAGTGAGGAAACTGACAACTCCAAGGAATCTTCTTGTAGAAAAAATAGTTCACATTCTCAGGGGAGAAGAAAGAAGAGGAAACATTCCAAGATCCATGACCATGAAGAGTTAAGAAAGCCAAACCACCCACTTTCAATGGAGAAATTAAAAAGGGGGAAGAAGCAGAAGTTTGGCTACTAGACTTGAAGAAGTAATTCAGAGTCCATGACTACTCTGAAAACCTAAAGGCTCGAATATCCATTTTCAACCTGAATGGAAAGGCTTCCATTTGGTGGGAGGACCTTAGGAATGTGAAAGGAATTCATGAGAAGGAATTTTCATAGAAACAATTTGAGAAATACTTCAAGAAGAATTATTTTTTTGATGGGAAGACCAAGGAGTTCTATGAACTTAAGTTAGGATAAATCACAATAGATGAATATATCAACGGATTTCTTGAGTTGATAAGGTATGTGCCCTACATAAAGGATGAAAAGGTAAAGATGCATCAATTCATTAGTGGATTACCTCAGTCCTTCTGGGACATAATTAAATTTGATGAGCCAAATACCTTAGAGGATACTATTCGTAAGGCAAGGTATTGCTATGAGAAATTTAAGAATAAGACAAAAGCTCATGAGGACTGTAAGAAGAAAAGTAATTCAGGATTCAAGAAGAAGGGGTTTAAACCCTCAAGATTTAAGAACCATGGGAAAATTTCTAAGATGAACCTTCCTACTAAAAGTGTATATCAACATAATTTCCCATCTCGGAGTGATAATAAACCCTTTGGAGAAACCCCAATTAAGATTGATAATACCAAGAGAGAACCCTTGAAATGTTGGGGTTGTGGAGAAGAGCATCTATTGAGGGACTGTCCACATAGGAAAAAAAACAATATGAGGGTTTACAACATCCAAGAGGCTACCACAGTCAATGGCGTGGCTAGAAGCATGCCACAAATTTATGCAACCTTGGATAATAGATAAGATGACCACCAAGGTCCAGTGGTGGAGATGGAAGGTATGATTTCCAACCATCTAGTTTCCATTTTAATTGACCCTGGTTATAATATGAGTTATATCACCCCTCTAAATGTTGAGAAATGTGAATTGCAACAAGTAAAACATGTTAAATCATGGTCGATACAACTAGCCACTGGAACCAAAAGAAAGGTAACAAAGGTCATACCAGCATGCCAATTCATTATGAATGGATTACCCACCCAAGAAACCCTAAACATGTTCTCTTTAGGATCCTATGACATGATGATTGGCATGGATTGGATGGATGCCCATAAAACCAAGTTGGATTATTACAATAAAACTTTAGAATGTGAAGATGAAGAAGGGACAAAGATAACCCTATAAGGCATTCAAAATCTTGTCTCAGTGAGACAAATATCAACCCTTCAAGTGAAAAAGTATTGCAGAAACGGATGCCCTTTGTATGCAATACAAGTGTTGAACTATGTTGAGAACATTAAACCAAGCCTAGAGGACCATCCCCTATTAAGAGAGTATAAGGATGTGTTCCCAGAAGAGGTACCAGGTCTACCTCCAAGAAGAGATATCGACTTTTCAATAGAACTTGTACCAAGAGTGGTGCCAGTTTCTAGAATACCCTATAGAATGAGTACACCAGAGCTGGTTGAGCTCAAACTACAACTAAAGAGATGATGGAAAAATGATACATTCATCCTAGTGTGTATCCATGGGGAGCACCATCCTTGTTTGTGAAAAATAAGGATGGAAAACTCAGGTTGTGCATAGACTATAGACAACTCAATAAGATGACCATTAAGAATAAGTATCCCTTTCCAAGGATCAATGACTTGTTTGACCAATTAAGGGGTGATACAATTTTCTCCAAGATTTAATTGAGGTCTGGATACCATCAAGTCCGAATTAAGGATGAAGACATCCAAAAAACAACCTTTAGGACAATATATGGGCATTGTGAATTTGTGGTGGTGCCATTTGGGATTACCAATGCACCAACCACTTTTACGTGCTTAATGAATAATGTACTCAATAAGTTCTTGCACAGATTTGTGTTGGTTTTCATTGATGATATCCTAATCTATTCTAATAATAGGGAAGAGCATGAAGAACATCTCAATCTAGTGCCTCAAGTTCTAAGAGAACACCATCTCTATGCTAAGTTTAGTAAGTGTGACTTTTTCCAAAAACAAGTCCATTACTTAGGTCATGTTATTTCTGAAGAAGGAGTGGCAGTTGATCCTAACAATTTTAGATCCAGTATGGATTGGCCTACCCCAAAGGATGTATGTGACATCAGATCCTTTATGGTCCTAGCAAGATACTATAGAAGGTTCATAAAAGGATTTTCCAAGATCAGTTTCCCAATCACCTCCCTTCAGAAAAAGGGAGTTAAATTCATTTGGACATCAGAATGTGAAGAGAGATTCCAAGATCTGAAATACCTTCTAAACAATGCACATGTGCTGAAGATTGCAGACCCAAACAAGGACTTCCTTGTGTGTATAGATGCACGCAAGGAAGGGCTCAGAGGAGTCCTTATGCAAGAAGGACGTGTGATTTTCTACGAATCTAGATAATTGAATGAGCATGAAATCAATTATGTGACCCACGCTCCATAATTGGTCGCCATAGTACATTCTTTAAAAATGTAGAGGCATTACCTCCTAGGTAGAAGATTTGTACTTATGACAGACCATAGTGGGTTGATATATATGTTCGATCAACCAAAACTCAATGCTAGACAAGCTAGATGAATGGCTCTCCTTAGTGAGTTTGATTTTGAAATCAAACATATCAAAGGAAAAGAGAATAGGGTGGTTGATTCCCTTAGCATAAGTATGAAAGTGATTTACTTGGCAGTTGTAAGCACTTGTGAATCAGACGTCAAGGAGAGAGTCAAAAGTGCACAAGAAATGGATGGACTTTTCAAGAATATGAAATCATACTTGGAGCAAGAGCCCATAGGGATGAAGTGTGAGGGTTATCAATTGTTGAATGATGGCCTGCTAACTTACAAAGGTAGGTTGTATATTCCAAATTGTGACGACTTGAAGAGGTTCATAATGGATAAGCTACACAAAAGACCATATACTGGTCATCCTGATTATCATAAAATGATCACAACCACTAGGAAACTATTCTATTGGCCCGGACTGAAAAATGACATAGCTGATTACTTAGCTAAATTTATAGAATGTCAACATGTTAAGGTAGAGCACCGACATCCAGTAGGGATGTTTCAGTCCCTACCAATCTAATAATGGAAATGGGAAACCATCTCCATGGATTTCATCACAGGGTTACCAAAATAAACCAAACAAAATGACACCATCATGGTAGTTGTGGACAAACTGAGCAAGGTTTCTCACTTTATTCCCATCAAATCAACTTCAAAGGAAATAGATATTTCCAGTATTTTCATGAAAGAAATATTTAGATTGCATGGCATGCCTAAGGAAATCATATCTGATAGAGATACAAAATTTACTTCAAACTTTTGGAAATCTCTGTTTGATAGTTTTGAAACTAAATTGCTATTTAGTACAACCTATCACTCTCAAAATGATGGGAAAAAAGAGAGGGTAAACCAAGTGTTAGAGGACATGTTAAGGATGCATGTAATGCATCAACTTAAGAAGTGGGAAGACTACCTACCACTGGTAGAATTTTCCTACAACAATGGCTATCAAGATTCATTGAAGATGAGCCCTTTTGAGACCCTCTATGGTAGAAAATGCAAGATTCCAATCAGTTGGGATAACCTGGTAGACAAAATTACAATCGGGCCAAATATGCTAAAGTAAATGGAACAACAAGTAACCCGAATAAAACATAATCTGAAAATAGCTCAGGATAGACAAGAAATCTATGTAGACATAAAAAGGACTCCTAGAGAGTTCAAAGTCGGGGATCATGTGTATCTTCGAGTTAGACCTAGAAAAAGTTCCTTGAGAATGGGAGCTTGTGCCAAGATGGCACCTCAATATTGTGGACCCTTTGAAATTTTGCATAAAGTGGGACCTACAGAATATAGAGTAGCACTTCCTCCCACAGCGAAGGCACATAATGTTTTCCATGTTTCATTACTGAATACATATGTACATGATTCTAATCATATAATTGGTTGGTCTGTGATTCAGGTGGAACCAGAGAGAGAATTCCCACTAGAGCCACAAAGCATAATAGATAGGAAGGAAATCCCACTCGAGAACAAAACCATTGCACAAGTCAAAATGTAGTGGAAACAATTTGGTCCAGATGAAGCTACATGGGAAATGGAGGATGCCATGAAACAAGAATTACCCATTTTTGTTTACTTCTATACATACAAAGCACATCGACAGTTAAAACATCGAGGACAATGTTCCTTTAAGGGGGAGGGGATTGTAACACCCATGTTTCCCCCAACTTGTAAATATAACTTTAACTTTCCAAAAGATTGTGGAAGACTAAATATGTGTGAATGTTGGATCTGATGAACCCTTTTGTTATAAAAGGTAATGTATGTATTTTTGCTATTAATTAAAAATGGATAGTGTTGCATAATTGTTGAAGGGGGTTTTCCAAGGTAGATCATGAAGCTATGAGAGAGATGGTGAGGGGAACCAACAATGGTTGAGATGATCCCTAGCAAACCAATACCTTACTGGATTTAAATTACTTAGACCGAGAATAGTCCTCTGACCCAAAAATAAATTCCCAGTTAGGCTGGTAGTTGGGAAGCCCTCCTCAAGAGTTAATGAGGAGATGGGCATAGTACCCATATGAAATCCTTCCTGACCTAACCATGAAATAGGGATTCAGACCTACACAATCTTATTGAAGAAGGCAAGAAAAGAGAGAATTCATGGGAAGAGAAGAGGTTGGCGAGGAAGATGATTCAAGAAACCATTCTTACAAAAAGAGAAGAGCGTGTGCAACTCTCTCGCTGAAGAGAACTGAGAAAACAAATTTCTCTTGGTGCAATAATTTTTTGGTAGGTTTTTCAGTCCGAGATGATAAAAGGGGTTGCAGAGAAGGCGAGTGATTGAGAAATTACTCATTGTAGGCCCACTTGCTTGGTGAAAAGAAAACCAATTTCCAAGCTCTTGTGGGAGGAGGAGAGTAACCTTTGTCCATGACTATCACTGAACAAGAAGGATAAGTCTCTCTCAGAGAATAATGGTCTAGCTAGGGGGTGGCCAGTGGTAAATCCATTCAAGAGTGGTTGTGCCTACAGTTGGGTGGAAACGGGAACCCCTCTCAGAAGTTTCTTCACGATTATGGTTTCCTGGTAATTATTTTTATACTCTGTGTACTAGAATGGAAGTGATGGTTGAATGTTTGTGTTTATGATTATATTTTACATTGTTTGAGTAATCATTAGAAATGCTTACTGTTTCTCTATAAGTCCTTGTATTTGCATGGTTTTTGTTTTCCTCCGCTTAGCAACGGGAAAATTATTAGAGATGGGATTTTCAGATGAAGTGAGAATAAGTTATAGTTCATGTACTGGTCAAAAATTCTTTAAGGGAATTTTCCTAAGGATTGGTCTCACAAGGCAAGATTCGGGAAAGACATCGTAGGAATGTTTTAGTCTCGTTGATCCCTCAAAGGGTACCTTTCTCTGTTTTAAAACTTAATCTCCATGAATGGGAGGTGGTCCCTTCAAACCAGTCGCCCAAGAGACCACATGCTCCTTCTCACAACCTTAACCAAATATTGGCTAAGGACTATGAGTGTGGCCTCTAGAGCTCGATAAATTCCACATGATCGAGACCTTAGAACCCTTCGCTAGGCTCAAAAGGATCTAAGATATATTTTTCTTCGGAACTTCGAGATGCTATGACTTTACAACCTCCAAAACCAACCGAAGAAAACTTGTTGGTTCGGTTACCAATGACGTTGACCGACATCTGGCAGTTTCCCTACACTGACCATGGGATTTGTCCCACTGTTAAACCCTGACCCACTTATCAGTCACGAAGTAATGAAAGCCGTAGAGCTGAGGGTATTCGGGAGCCTCCCTGATCGTTGTATCTATGTTGTGGTCAGTCTGATGTTGACCACTTCGAGAGAACGGAGGTGTCATAACACCAAAATCCCAGAATTTTAAAGTTGCGAATTAATGTGAGTCATAGATCTGAGGACCCTCTGGGTATTTTTTGGCCATTAGATCTATGCCACGGTCAGTTTGACGTTGACCACTCCGGGAGAAAGGGAGTGTTAAGAGGGTGAAACCACCGAACACTAAACTCGCGAAGTGATAAGAACCGTAGATCCGAGGGTGCTTCGGGATCTACCATGACCATTATATCTAAGTTGTGGTCAGTCCGACATTGACCACTAAGGGAGAAAGGGAGTGATGAGCGGGTGAAATACCTGAACGCAGAAGTTGCGAAGTAACACAAACCGTTGATCTGAGGATGCTTCAGGATCCCTCCTGACCGTCGGATTTAGACCGTGGTTAGCTCGACATTGACCACTCTAGGAGAAAAAGGGGAAGTTATGGAGTGGATTCCCTAAACATCGAAGTTACGAAGTAATGAAGGCTGTAGATCTATTGATCTACGTGAACACATCTCAACCGTGGGACATAAGGGGCGTTGGAAGGCTGTCAGTTCAGAGTGATGTGGCACACTGACGTCACCCAAGGTGATGTAGAGTCACGTTTGATATGCCATGTGTCACCTTGATTGGTTCTTTTCATGGACCCTATGTTACCATTAGAATGTGACATGTGTCACCCATTGATGGGGCCACGTGTCATCTCCTCCTTGTCGCGTGTCATCCCCCTAGCACATAATTGCTTGGCCTAATAGCAGGTGGAGTACCCAAAGACATTGGGAGTTCGAGACTTTGGTAAAGTTGGGACGCTATGATGATGGGGTTAATTTGGCCGAAGGCCGAGACCCACCTGTCTCTACCTCTACATTTAATGCGCCGCCAAGTGTAAGTGTGGACCCTTTAGGAGTTTTGGGATTTAGAACTTTGGAGGTTTGGGGTGGTGTATCGAATAAGTCAAAAGGGTCGAAGGTTAGAACTACAAGGTGGGATTTTAGGACTCCAGAGGATATTCACGTAGAAAGAAAAGGGGCGTTCAACGCCTAAGCGTCGAACTTCAAATTCCCTTAAACCTATGTGTTAAATAAGGATGAAGTTCCACTATTGGATTTAATGGTGGATGGACTTCCACCATAGATGTAGGAATGTTGGGGAACTCCGGGACTTCGGGGAAACTTGGGATGGTACGCATGAGACGAACCCACGTGGCCCTTGACCAATAACGCTCGACGAACTTTAGAAGGGTGTAACTCCCAATCTAGAGCTCAGATTCGAGCAGGGTAGTAGTTGTTAGATAGCTATTGACAAGCAAAAGAGGATTTGAGATGATTAAGGAAAGCGAAATTTTGATGCCTCATCCCTAAAAAGGGTACTTAGGGATCGGGTGTGTTGCACTTGGTGGCTATGAATAGTATGATTTGGGAATAGTGTGAAAGATAAGGAAGGACGTGAAGTCGATGAGCGACATGATTCGAACATATGATGGTATGTTGCATACGGATTTAAGAACATAAATAAGATAATGTAGAGATATACGGTTCGAAATGTTTGTTTAAGACTATGTGTTCAAGATTTATCCATGATAGCCACCCAAGTAATTCCTTCATTTGCATATAAATCCTAGTGTATGGGTGATGTTTATGCATACCTAATGGAATGTGGTGCTTTCATCAGGAAAAAAATAAAAATAAGTTATTTAAAAATTAGAAGTACTAATAAAATGTGCACATTTAATGGAATATTGATTAAATTAACAAAGAGGGGGAGGGGCGGTTAGTGCATGGACTTTCATGTAGACGACAAGTGGATGCATCTACGCAAATAAAAAATAATTGTTATGGTTGAAAGTGTGTATGAATTGGGGTTCTTATGGAGGAGAGGAGATTGGTTAAGGGGTTCCATTTTTTAGTTGGTTAATTCCCTTGTGGAAGTTTCTAGTATCATTGAGGGAAAAGGTAGTTGTGAGCACCACATTAGAATTGGAATTGTGTTGGGAATGTTGTATTTGTTTGTGTTTATAGTCTTAGTGATTAAGGAATCGGGAGATCTCAATATTTGATTGAGGGATTGGTTGGGAGGAGAGTCTTGTCCCTTGAATTGTTGCCCAAAATTTCCATTGATCACTATTCATTGCTTGGTGTTATTTGGTGGA
Organism: Picea engelmannii; assembly: GCA_009831015.1. NCBI lineage: Eukaryota > Viridiplantae > Streptophyta > Pinopsida > Pinales > Pinaceae > Picea > Picea engelmannii. Next base: position 37,600 of record ML795450.1, read on the forward strand.
CACTATTATGTAGTTGTGTTCTTCTGCAAGTTAGTTTCATTGTTCCAAATTTTACGGATTTCTTCACTTTGTTAGATAGGTTTTTTTATGAATGAAAATGCAATTTAAGAAACGTTTTGGCCTTTAATTAATTCATGAGTAAATTTTGTATGTTGGATTCTATGGTAATCACAATTCTTGATTGCATTATTGGAATCTACACTTGAGAATTGTAAATCTCATTGGTTATGTAATTAATAGTTGCATTATTAGCAGGGATAATTTTAAGGATGGAAATTTATTTTAAAATGTATAAGCCTTGGTGAATCTTACTAATCCTTCATATGCCAACTATAAATGTTTGGTGATATTTTTGTAAAAATATTCAAATTTCTAAGGATTTTATATAGTTTTTATAAAATTTTGGCGATTTTTAAGGTAAAATGATTTTATCCTATAGAATTTGGGCGAATCATTTTTAAAATAACGAATCTCGTTTTTGTAAAAACCATGGAAAATTAGCACATGAGCGAATTTTAGCCCTTAAAATCATCCATGATTATTAGCTAGTACATGGGTCTATTCTTTACCAAATTTTAATTTCACAATTTAGTTAGTTAATTGAAATAAATTTTAGTGATGGTTATTGAGTTTATAAACTTCTCTTTCTGATTTAATAAAACTAAACCCTTTTATCCTTAGTTACCAAGAGAAATAATAAATGTTGGTTAATTAGTTATCAAATCTGATTGTTGTTAGCTAGACAATAATAAAATAAGGCTAGGCTTATACGTCTTATACGTATGGTATTATAATCTATTTTCTAATGCTTATGACCTATGGGCCTTCTCAAGTAATATTAAATCACTGGAACCCCAATTTTATTAAAAAAGAAACTCGCAAGCTAATCAAAGGAATAAGCCATATGGAACCTCTTACCCACGAAACTAAAATCATAGCATAATAAAAAACCTTGTTTTTACTAATAGCAAAACAAGAGCTGCATGGTAGCTTAGTCCCTGCCAAGTAAATTTGAAAATAGAGTGTACCTAGATGGGATCATTGAACTAGTTAGAGTGTCCCAACAATTGTCAATTTTCTATAGAATCATTGTGAATTTGCTATAATTATTATTTGTCTTTATTAAAGAAAAATTCAAAATCATTATTAAAAGGGAAAGACATATATAATTATATGTATATCATTTTGTATTAATCTAGTAGGAGTACACTTTGTATTAATGATAAGAAAAAAACATAAATGCAATAATAATGAAATAAATGGATAGTAATAATGAGAGAACACATGTCATTTTTATTTTTTTTCTTAATTTTTTATATAAAAGGTACTAGGTACTTATAACCAAGTTTATTGAAATGCAATAATAATGAAATAAATGGATAGTAATAATGAGAGAACACATGGCATTTTTACATTTTTTCTTAAATTTTTATATAAAAGGTACTAGGTACTTATAACCAAGTTTATTGATTATGTAATTAATTTCAAATATAGAAATACGTGAAGGCAACAATAAGACTTAGAATATATCAACCAATCAGAAATGAGAAAAAAAAATATTTTTATTATATCAAAAAATATATATTTGTTTTATTAAGTTAAACATTACACTACACACATACATTTAAAATTCAAGACAAATTAATGTCAAATCAATAGCAAACTCATTGCTATAGTCCTGCTTTGGCAGGGACTAATAAGATTGATTTAAGATTAATGTAATTGTTTATTTTTTGTCCCTGCAATAATATTAAGAAAAAATTTGTGGGGAAGGAGGGAGTATAAGTTTTTCATTTCTCCCTTTCCATACATGGGTATGTACCCATGTCTTCCCTGCAAGTAAAATTAAATAATGTAATGCAAAAATTACTCAGTTATGGAATAAAATGTAAAATATGAAATTATGAGCTATGGGATTTGAACCAAGAACTCCTTACAATTTGAAATTTATTTTGTTAGGTGATACACATGAACTAGAATTTTAATGCAAGAAAAACCATTACCTTGATCTACAATTTAAAGCAAACCTGCAAGCCAACAATGTTGATCTACCTCTGTCAAAGAAAAGAAAATAACCCTAAATTTAGAAAATATATAAACCCTTGGAGAAACATTGAAAAAGATGGTAAATAAAAGTGTGTGTGAGCACACACACACACACATATTGAATTTCCGTGTGTGCACGTGTACACACACACACATAATTTTCGTGTGCGTACATGCACACACACACACACTGAATTTTCTATAGACATATTAAATCCATAGGATGTAAAGTTTGAGTGGTTCTAGCCTATATCAGTGAAAAAAAGGGGGCAAACTACCACTAAGACCTATAACCCCCATTTGAGTCTACCCACATGCTTGGTTTGGTGTGATTTGATAATATTGATGTTTTTACCAAAATCCATCCTGATGAAACTAAAACTACCAAAATAAAAGTAGTAAAGGAGGGTAACCATTAAACCCTTGAAATGCCATGCAATAAATAAATAACAAGAAACGCATGAGAAGAGAGTGACCATAAATTCATTCTTCCTACATTAAACTTGTAAAAACCCAAACCAAAAAGAGGGGAAACGTGAAAAAAATAAAAAATACTAGCAAATTTATGATGTAGACTTTATGAATAACCAAGAAACAAGGAAAGAAAAAATGGCTTTACCCCATTTATGCAATAGTCTTTCCATGAAATCCTATGCTTACTTCAGAAGATGAACATAAAATTTTAATCTATGTTGAAATATTTAAAGGAAGAGAGGAGAAGAAGAAAAGTGAAAATGGTATGAGGAATTAAAGTTGGAAGGCATTTTGTTTTTCAAATTTCATTTTTTTATTAAAACAAGAGAAATAATTCTCATAAGGGTGAGTGCACAAAGTTGGTGGACGAAAAAGTGGCAAGGGGGTCAACATGAACGCACACTCATAGGAATTTGCACACTTTCCTAATCCTATAAGTTTGGCAAGGCCCGAATCTCCAATCAACATGTCATGTAGGTTCATCAACAGGACCACGCACACGTTCTTAAGAATGCATGTGTATTCATAAGAATGTGTGTGTGTTCCTAGGAACGCGCACACATTCTTGTTGTGCTCAATTTTAAAGGGGCTGTGGGCACGTTTTGTGATCATTTGTACATCGTGCTCGCAATTTTCCCAATTGAAGCAAACAAACGGGACTAATAGAGGAGGAGAAAAACCTGGGATCTTGCCACTATGTCCATTGCAAGAAATGTATGGTTGATTTTTTGTCATTTACTTTTGGCTTTGCAAAAAATACAAAATAATTAGTCATGGGTTATGGATGTACCAGAAATTCCTCTCCCAAGGATGCA
>ML795450.1:63184-79323 GCA_009831015.1 Picea engelmannii
TGCCTTGCCATGTCATGCCTTTCCTTTCCATGCCATGCAATGCCATGCCTCTCCTTGCCTTTCCATGCCATGCCATTCCTTGCCTTGTGTTTCCATGCCATGCCATGCCATACCTTACGTTGCCTTGCCTTTCCATTCCATGGATTTCCTTGCCATTCCATGCATGTCTTTCTTTGCCTTGCCTTTCCATTCCATTCCGTGACATGCCTTTCCTTACCATGCCATGTCATGTCATGCCTTGGATTTCCTTGCCTTACCATGCCATGAAATGCCTTTCCTTTCCATGCAGTTCCTGGCCTTGCCTCAACCTCCCTTACCATGTCATGCCATGCCTTTCCTTTCCATGGCATGGCATGCCATACCTTGCATTGCCATTCCATGCCATGTCATTCCTTTCATTTACTTCACTTACTCTACCTTGCCTTGCCATGCCATGCCTTTCCTTTCCATGTCATTACATGTCATTCCATGCCATGCCTTGCATTGCCTTGCCTTTCCATGCCATGCCTTGACTTGCCTTTCCATGCCTTGCCTTTCCATGCCATGTCATTCGATGCCTTGCCATGCCTCGCCTTGCCTTTCCATGCCATGCCATGCCTTGCCTTGCCAAATCAAGCCTTTCCTTTCCAAGCCATGCCTTGCATTGACATGCCATGACATATCTTGCATTTCCTTGCCTTTCCTTGCATTGAATTTCCTTCCCATGCCATGCCTTTCCTTGCCATGTCATTCCATGCCATGCCTTTCCTTGCCATGCTTTGCCTTGTCATGCCTTGCCTTGAAATTCCATGCAATTCCATGCCATGTCATTTCATGTCTTTCCTTTCCATGCCACGCCATCCCTTGCAATGTCTTTCCTTTCCTTGCCTTTCCATGCCTTTCCTTTCCATGTCATTCCATGCCTCACCTTTCCATGCCCTACCTTGACTTTACCATGCCATGCCATGCCATTCCTTACATTCCCTTCACTTGCCTTGTCATGCCTTTCCTTTCCATGGCATGCCTTGCCATGCCATACCATGCCTTTCTTTGCCATGCCATGCATTTCCTTTCCATTCCATGGCATTCCTTGCCTTTCCATCTCATTGCTCGCCATGCCATGCCATGTCATGCCTTTCCATGCCTTCCCTTGCTAAGACATGCCTTTTCTTTCCATACCATGTCTTGTCTTTCCATGCCATGTCTTTCCTTTCCTTCACTTTCCATTCCATGCCATTCCATGACATGACTTTCCATGTCATGCATTGCATTTCCTTCACTTGCCATGCCATTCCATTACATTCTTTGCCTTGCCTTTCCATGCCATGCCATGAATTTCCTTTCCTTTCCATGACATGCCATGCATTTCCTTTCCTTGTCATGCCAATGCATTTCCTTTTCATGCCATGCCATGCCATGCCTTGCCTTGCCTTTCATTGCCTTGCCATGCCTTATCTTTTCATTCCATGCCATGCCTTTCCTTTTCGTGTCATGACATGCCATGCCTTGCATTTCCTTGCATTTTCATGCCATGCCTTGCCTTTCCATGCCATTTCATGTCATGCCTTGCCTTTCCATGCCATGCATGGCCTTGCCTCAACTTGACTTGTCATGCCATGCCTTGCCTTTCCATTCCATGCCATGTCATGACTTGCATTGCATTCACTTTCCTTGCCATGCCATGCCTTTCCTTGCCATGACGTGCCTAGCATTTCCCTGCCTTTCCATGCCATGCCATGCATTGCACAGGGATGATTTTAAGGATGGAAATTTATTTTAAAATGTAGAAACCTTGGCGAATCTTACTAATCCTTCATATGCCAACTATAAAATGTTTGGCAATATTTTTATAAAAATATTCAAATTTCTAAGGATTTTATGTAGTTTGTATAAAATTTTGGCGAGTTTTAAGGTAAAATAATTTTATCCTATAAAATTTGGGCAAATCATTTTTAGAATGACGAATCTTTTTTTGGGAAAATCCATTGAAAATTATCCCATGAGAGAAATTTTGCCCCTAAAATCATCCTTGGCATTGCATTTCTTTGCCATGCCTTGCCTTACCTTTCCAATCCATGCATTTCCTTTCCATCCCATGCCATGCCATGCCCTTCATTGCCTTTCCTTTCCATGCCATACCTTTCCTTTCCATGCCATTCCATGGCATGCCTTTCCTTGTCATTCCTTTTCATGCCTTTCCTTGTCATATCATGCAATTCCATGCCATGCCATGCCTTTCCATACCATTCCATGCCTTGAAATGTCTTGCCTTTCCATACCATTCCTTGACTTGCCATGCCATTCCATGCCATGTCTTTCCATGCCTTTCGTTTCCATGCCATGCCTTGCCTTTCCTTCACTTGCCATGCCATGCTATGCCATGCATTTCCTTGCCCTGCCATGTCATGCCTTGCATTTCCTTCACTTGCCTTGCCATGCCTTTCCTTGCCATGCCATGCCTTGCATTTCCTTGCCTTTCCATGCCATGCCATGCCTTGTCATTCGATACCATGCCTTGCATTTCCTTTCCATACATTGTCTTTCCATGCCATGCCATGCCTTGCATTTCATTTCCTTTCTATGCTATGCCATGCCATGCCTTGCCTTTCCAAGCCATGCCTTGCCTTTCCATGCCATCCCTTTCATTTCATTTCCTTGTCAATCCATGCCTTTTGTTTCCTTTCCATGCCATGCAATGATATGCCTTTCCTTTCCATTCCATTTCATTCCATGCCATGCCATGCATTATCATGCCTTGAATTTCCATGCCATTCCATGTCATGCTTTTCATTTCCTTCACTTTCCATGCCATGCCTTGCCAATCCATGCCTTGCCTTACCATGCCATGCCTTACATTTTCTTGCCTTTCCATGCCATGCCTTGTCATGCCATGCCATGCCATACCTTGCCTTTCCATGTCTTTCCTTTCCAAGTCATGCCTTTCCTTTCCTTGCCATGCTATGCCATGATTTTCCATGCATTTCCATGCCTTGCCTTGCCATGCCATGCCATGCCTTGCATTTACTTCACTTTCCATGCCATGCCATGTCGACATGCCTTGAATTTTTTTTATTGCCACATATTGGTGTACAAGTGTTTTAGAGATGGCTCTACCCTCTCAACCCTTCTTGTCTTCAATGGAATCTTGTTGACCATGTCAATATTTGGCTTCTTGTAGTAATGATTCTTATATCCTAGTGAACACTTCAATTTGATAGTTTCTTCTATTGTTAAAACAACAAGTTATGAAAACTGAGGCTTTGTGCTATGCCCCTATTGATAAAGCAACAAGTGATGAAAATTAAGGTTTTAAACTAAGTTGGTATATCTCTTCAAATGGATAGAGATTTGATCAATATGTTATAAATATACAATTATTTCAAAATCATAAATCAAATAGCTCTCACCTTTCCATTCCTTGCCATTTCTAGCTTTATAAGGTGTTAAATTGTCAAACATATGTAATAAGCATTGAGCAAAACCCTAGTTTCGTAGATCCTCCATAAAATTCTTTTCTGGGAAACAAAATGACAATTGAGAGGCCCCACTAGCTAAAACTCGATGCCCTTGATCCAATGCAACCGACGGTTTGTCCATCTGAGTCACAGTTTGAATTTTATCATGAGTTGCAACTTGCCACCTCAAGCCATTAGGAGAAATGTTGAAAATTTGGTCTGGAGGCAAAAAATCCAAACAAAGAAGCATAAAGGAGTTTCATAATCTCCCAAATGTCTATTTTTCCAAGGCCCACATGACCACACTAACCACAACTTCCTGACACAGTGTTCTTGAAAATCGACCTTTTGTTTAGAAATTGCACTATGCCTAATTGAGCAAAACCCTAGTTCTAGAGATCCTCCATCAAACATTTTTCGGGGAAATGGAGTGACAATGGAGGGGCCCCAATAGATGAATCTTGATGCATCGGATCTAATGCAACTAATGGTTCATCAATCCGATTCTTGGTTTGATTGTGAGTTGCAACTTGTCTCCTCAAGACATTCAAGAACATGTTGGAAATTTGGTCTAGGGGAATAAAATCCAAACCGAGCAGCATAATAGAGTTCCATAAGCTCTCCCACACTTTTTTGGCCAAGGCTCACATGACCACACTACCCACAATTTTCCAACACAATTTTCTTGAAAATCAACCTCTTGTTCAGAAATTGCGTTATGCCTCATTGAGAAAAACCCTAGTTCTGAAGATCCTCCATCAAACATTTTTTTTTGGAAATAAAATGAAAACAAAGGGGCTCCATTAGCTGAAACCGGGTGCCACGGATCCAATGCAACTGATGATTCTTCCATCTGACTCTTAGTTTGAGTTTTATCACGAGTTGCATCTTGCCTCCTCAAGCCATTCATGGACATGTTGGCAATTTGGTATGGGGGTATAAAATCCAAACCGAGAAGCGTAACGGAGTTCTATAAGCTCCTACACACTTGTTTGGCCAAGGCCCATGTGACCACACTACCCACAATTTCTCACCAAAATGTTCTTGAAAATCGACCTCTTGTTCAGAAATCTCACTATGCCTCATTGAGAAAAACCCTAATTTCATAGATCCACCATCGAACACTTTTTCGGGAAACAGGATGACAACGGAGAGTCCCCACTAGTTAAAACCTGATGCCCCAAATCCAATACAATCGACGATTTGTCAATCCAAGTCCCAATTTGGGTTTCATCATGAGTTGCAACTTGCCTCCTCAAGCCATTCAGGGACATATTAGCAATTTGGTCCAGGGGCATAAAATCCAAATTGAGTATCATAAGGAAGTTTTGTAATCTCTCGCACGTATGTTTGGCCAAGTCTCACATGACTGCACTACCCATAATTTCCCAGCACAATGTTCTTGAAAATATACCTCTTGTTCAAAAATTTCACTATGACTCATTGAGAAAAACCCTAGTTCTGTAGATCTTCCATCAAATTTTTTTCTAGGAAATGGAATGATAGTGGAGGGGCCCCACTAGCCAAAACCTAGTGCCCCGGATCCAATGCAATCGACGGTTCATCAATTCGAGTCTAGGTTTGATTTTTATCATGAGTTGCAACTCACCTCCTCAAGCCATTCAGGAACAAGTTGGAAATTTGGTCCAGGGGCATAAAATCTAAACCAAGTATCTTAAGGGAGTTTCATAATATTCTGCATGTTTGTTTGGCCAAGGCCCATGTGAGTATAGTTCCCACAATTTCTCTGCACAAAGTTCTTAAAAATCAACCTCTTGTTCATAAATTGCACGATTCCTCATTGAGCAAAACCCTAGTGTCAGATATCCTCCAACAAATGTTTTTTTGGGAAACAAAATGACAACGAAGGGGCCCCACTAGCTAAAACCAGGTGCCCCAGATCCAATTGCAACTGATGATTCGTTGATTTGAGTCTCAGTTTGAGTTTTATCATGATTTTCAACTCACCTCCTTAAGCCATTTAGGGGCATGTTGGAAATAGACTTACACCTAAACCATGACCATGACATAGACCTGTACCTAAACCTAAACCTAAACCTAAACCTAAACCATGACCTAGACCTAGACCTAGACCTAGACCAATACCTAGAGCTACACCATTACCATGACCTATAACATGAAATAGACCATGGAAAGACAATGAATGACAAGGAAAGACATGGAAAGGCAATGTCTTGGTATAGGTCTAGGTATATGTATGACAATGCAAGGAAATGAAAAGCAAGGCAAGCCAACAAAAGACATGACAAGGCTAAGCAAATCTAGACATGGCAAGACAAGTAAAGGTCTAGTTCTAGGTCTAGGTCTACATGCTATATCTTGTTATAAAATTTATTAAGTTGAAAGATCAATTTGTCTTTCTTTGATTTTAAATAAGACCTTGAAGTTATGTTGTTTTCCATGCAATCCAAAAGAAATTATGGATCGATAGTATAATGAGACTACACTATAAGGATGGGACATACACCTATTTAGTGACATCCCTTTCTATGTAAATCCTATTAATTATGATAATACATGTTTCACAACTATGAAGATACCTTAGATATATGAATAATGAGAGCTTATGTTATGACATTGAAATTCTCATGCAAGTATTTTTATCTAAGATAGATGGGATAAAAATTTGTAGATCTAAGATAGATGGGATAAAAATTTGTAGAATTACATGCTTAATGAATCCTTTTATTAAAATTTTTACGTATTAAACTTGTTCATTTAGTACAAGAATTATTTTTTTTAGGCAAATTTTTTTTATGATACATGAATGCCATTATTTTTTTATTAAATTAACTTGATAACAAATTCTCTCTAATGATGAAAATAATTATATTATTACAAACAATTAGTTTTATGAATATCTTAATGAAAGTACCTTTTAGATGAATTGTGGTTAGCCAATGCATGTCATGGAAAGGCAAGGCATGGCATGGCAAGGAAAGGCATAGCATGACATGGCAAGGAAAGGGAAGGAAATGAAAGGTATGACATGGCATGGAAAGGCAAGGAATGCCATGGCAAGGAAAGACATGGCAAGGCAAGGCATGGCAGGGCAAGGCATGACATGGAAAGTGAAGGAAATGCAAGGCATGGCAAGGAAAGGCATGGAAAGACACGGAATGGAATGGCATGGCATGGAAAGACAAGTTATGGCTTGGAAAGGAAAATAAAGGAATAACAATGCAAGGTGTTTCATGGCATGGCATGGAAAGTAAAGGAAAGTCATGGCTTGGAAAGGCAAGGAAATGAAAGACATTGCATGGCATGGCAAGGAAAGGCATGACTTGGAAAGGCAAGGCATGAAATGACATGACAAGTCAAGGCAAGACATGCCATGGCATGGAAAGACAAGGCATGGCATGGTAAGGCAAGGCATGACATGGTATGGCATGGGAAGGAAAGGCTTGGAAAGGAAAGACAAGGCATGACAAGGCATGAAAAGGCAAGGCATGACATGGCATGGCATGGAAAGGAAAGGAAAGGAAATGTAGGGCATGCCAATACAAGTCATGGCAAGGCATGGAATGGAATGACATGGAAAGGAAAGGCATGGAAAGGCATGGCATGGAAAGTGAAGGAATGGAAAGGCATGGATTAGAAAGGCAAGTCATGGCATGGCAAGGAAAGGCATGACATGTCAAGGAAAGGAAATGAAAGGCATTTCATGATATGGCATGGCATGGCAAGGAAAGGCATAACTTGAAAAGGAAATACATAACTTGGAAAGGAAAGGCATGGAATGAAATTTCAAGGAAAAGAAAGGAATGGAATGGAATGGCAAGGAAAGGCAAGGAATGGAAATACAAGAATACCATAACAACCATAAAATGAATCCAAAATTTCAATAATTCATAAATCTTAAATATTTGTTCAGTTATTCCTTTTACATACCTATGGTCAATCAAGTAGACCATTGGGATCACTTCTAATATTGATGGTCTCTATTAACTTCTCATGTTGAGAGTAATGAAAGAAGTATCATACATTTGATGAGTTCTTACTTGGCATTGTTTGTAGTTAGAGGTTTGTACCAACAAGCAAGTTTGTAAATTGGTATACGATCTCACCTCATCTGTAATCTTGAAATAAATAACCACCTTTCTTCTTTGTTCTTTCATTCAGTGTAAGATATTATGCTTTAATAACCATCAACCCAATCAGAAATTCAATTCCTTCAGAGTCTGTTACTGATCACATAAGGGTCTGATTTCCCTCTAAGAAACATGTCATCCAATAATTAGTTCCCCAGTCATTACCTCTTCTGGAAACCACTATGTATATGTTCCCTAAAAAAAATGGAGTGCCAACATGTGAGTCCATTAAATGACCAAAGAATACAACATTGATGTTAGTTATTCAAAATTTAATAGAAGGTTTCAATGGACTTGACAGTATGATATCTAAGACATGATCATAATCTGTTGAAATACTTGATTGGTCCTCCTCAAACTGGGATTTAATTCCATATTTATACGTTGACCAATGGGGATTGATACATATTCCCATCTATCAACCCAGTTTATTGATTCAAAATCATCCCATTCATTACTACTACATGGACCACAGAAGCAAGAGAGTTTTCTCGTCCATATTTCAACTATTGCATTGCATGATGTTCGAACTGAATGATTGTTTTTCATGCATACCACTGTGATCGATCTACATTTACCACCTTTCAAAAATGTCTATGTATATTTCATTTCCTGTGTGATTGGTCTTCACAGGTTTTTGTCCCCACTCCCATTACTAAAGAACACCATTCAAAAATGGATTTTGCATCTTGATTGAGGGAAGTAGTTGTGAACTTCATTTCTTTCCTATGTAACACTCTTTTTATGCATGTGTTTGATCCATCATGCTCCCCTTTCCCATTCCTGGACTCATAATAGTTCCAAATGTGTGGTACCTTGAGTTTTTTGTGAAACATACACAACCATTGAAATACATGAGCATTTTTTAACTGACCTATGCAAGCATCTAACCAAATCCAATGTTGATCCATCTATATGGTCTTCTCCTTAAGGTGATTGTAAAAAAACTGAAGAAAATGTTGTACGTAGGCTAAGTCATGACATCAATCATCGCTTATGTAGAAGTGATACTTCTTCAACATAACTTTATTTTCTTCATTACTATCCATACCATGCATGTATGTGATATGGACAATTATGCTGACCTGATCTGAGTGATAATATTGGATTTGAATATCATTTTACGGTTGAAGGGTGTAGTTCTTAGCAAAATAAATCATTGATAACATAGTACCAATGGGAAATGTATCTCTACATATTCTAAAATGCTCGTCCTGCCATTGAGCCACATGCACATGTTGAACATATTGTCATGTATTTTTGACAAATACCTTCATGAAGTCACATACGTGTACCTGGGAAGTCACCATTGTATCTTTTTTCTTTCATGTCCTCCATCAATATCATATGCAACATATTTCAATATTTGCAAGGAAACGACCTTTCTCCCCAATTCATATGCATCGCTTACATGGACACACTTTCTCAATAATGCCATTCCACCACATCTAGAGCATCTCCCATCTAAGCAATATTTTTGATAAAATGTACAACCCTCTGGCCTTGTACAGAAGATGTTGTGAATTAAGTCTATATATGACGACGATGAAAATATAACTGAACAATTCTCACAAAAGGGTGTTATGAAAAACATGAAAAATTTGTGTGTGTCTATGTGTGTGTCATAATAATAACCATACTCAATGTGATATCTACAACAACATGTGTTACCAATTGTGTTTATTCAAACATACCAAGGCTTGCATTTATGGAAAGATCTTTGGCCCAAGTTAAGTGCACTGTGTATTTTACTGAATCTCTCATGCAATTTTGTCTATGTAATGTCAAGAAAGTGTTTAATATGGGGTTCATAGTCCCTAGATCCCCTTCTCAATTTTAGTACATATTTTTGGTTGGAAGAAGGCCTAATGTTCTCATTCTAGAAATTTTGTACTAGTCCCTTAACTGCTACAATTAACTTCATGTCAGAACCAGGTATCCTACTAGTGAAGGCCCACAAATCTATTGGACCACCTTTGTTGAGGCTATCTCGTCTATGAGAATACTTTCTGAGGGTTTTTATATTGCATTTCATGAGATGAGAGGTTTGTTGTATCAAACGATGTTTTCTTGTGATCTTGTCAACAAATTATTGTGACAAGACACGTCGAGTTGCATTGTGGTCTTTAGAATGAGATTTCTTACAAATTATTTGAAAATAATCCATAAGGTTTCTAACAATATGATGACTTGTTTCTAAACTTTTGATTTTTTTAAGGCCTAAAATTCTCCTAAAAGCAATCAAAATTCTAGATTTTAACAAAGACAAAAATAATTGACATTTAGTGGCATCGGATTTTGGTTCAAAATATTCTTTGATTATTTTACAAGAATGATAACAAATAGTATGGTTAGGTAACATACCTTCAAGTGATGTTAGACCACTTCCATCCACCGGAATGTGTTTAGGAATTCTTCACTGCACACTACTCAATCTAGGTAGGGACGTTAAAACCCTATTCTGGCACTCTTGAACTTCCTATTGTGGAGTTAACAATGTTGTAATTATTTCCCCTTCAACCACTAGTGGATCAAATCTTGGAGGAGAGTGGACATGTGATTGACTAGTTTCTATAACTTTTGATTGTCCAACAAGAGGTTGCACCACATGAACTTCTTCACCACAATGTTTTACACTAGTTGCCTCTCTAATTTCATCCATTGTATAATCAACTACAAGCAAATCCTCCATCATCTGGTCATCCACAAAAAAATTCTTGATGCGATATTTCATAGATTGGTCTCTACTGAACTCTTGTGCTTTGGTTGTGGTGATGGAGCATAAACAACAACGACATTTGTTCCACTAGAAATTGGAATTCCCTCTTTTGAAATCCTACGCTTTGACATATGTAACTTTTACTTTTCTCTTTCTTCTTCTACCTTTTTGATGGATTTCACTTTCCTTGAGGAATTTCTTTCTCAAATCTGTCGGTTCCCCGTGTTTAAAGAGAAAAAATGGCTTCCCAAGCACCCCACCATAAATTTGTCTCGGTATTACACAAGAAGACAAAACTAACAATTCCAATTCCAATTCCAAGTGGACAAATTTGTCTTCACATTACAAAAGAAGACACAACTAATAATTCCAATTCCAATAGGACAAATTTGTCTTGGTCTTACACAAGAAGACACAACTAACAATTCCAATTGGATAAATTTGTCTTGGTATTACACAACTAACAATTCCAATTGGACAAATTTGTCTTGGTATTACACAAGAAGATACCTAACAATTCCTATTGAAAACAATTGTCTTGTTATTGCAAAGTAAGACACACCTAACAATTCCAATTGGACAAATTCGTCTTCCAATTCTAAGAGGACACAACCAACAACTCCAATTCCACTTGCACAATTTTTTCTTCCAATTCTTCCCACAATTGTCTTGCAATAGAACAAAATCACTACTACATTTGTACCCAAAATTTGAAGGCTAATTTGTCTAAAATTCAAAAATTATGCATCTATAATCGGACGACATTAATTTTTTTAAGCGTTGGTAGCACATCGTCGAATCTACGATAGACAAAATCATTTGTCAATTCATCAACACATACCCATTGAAGATCCTACTACATTTTCTTGAATATTTAATATCAGTATCCGTCGAATACACGACACATACACCGTCGGTTTACCACCTCTTGAAGACGTCGGACCCAAGTTGGTTAACCACCTCTGTAAGACGTCAGATCCATGGTAGGGCCGTCGATGATCCGAACCCTACAACCATTAGATATATGGCCCAACAGTTGGAGGATTCCCTTCAGTTCGACGCTAACCTGATGCCTATAGCCATTGGAACTATAACACAACCATCAGACGCATAAACACAATTGTCGAATGCTTGCTCGTTGTAGTCAGATATCTGACGGGTCTAATTTTTTTTAATAAAAAAATAAAATACCTATAAAAGGGATATACCCATGGATATATCCCTATATACCTTTTCCAACAAGAGTTGTTGCAGATTTATAATTTCCATTTTAATCTCTTTATTACCTCTCGTGTATAGTTTTGACATAAATATGTTTTATTTTACCATATATATGCTCCTAAAAAATAATGAAGTATTCCATTATTTCTCCTTTTAAAGGATACATGTAGCTAAAGTCTTAATTTCTCAATCATTCATGTGCTATTACATTGGCTATCTCAAGAAAGGGACTTATCAACCATATTATTTTGAGTGTTCATGGATACAAGCCCAAGGAATTCGCTAGGAAGATTAATTTGAACACTTGCAATATGTGGGGTATTGTGAAATCAATTGTTGATCTCTTTCTAAAACTGAATGAAGGAAAATATGTACTTGTTAAATATCCTTCAAAGCCTCAGGTGAGAATATATGAGGTTCCTACTGATGCATTTGAGAACGATTATGTGGAGAAACCTCTTCCTAAGGTCGAAGAGAAGGGTGTTGATGCAGATGTGTAGGAAAGAGTCCATTGGCATGGTGGTTTTATGTTTAAGATACTCTCAAGGTTTTTTTTTTGCAATACATGTCTTCAATAATAGAAATGTTTAAGGTAGTAATTGACATGATGCATATGTGATCTCTTGAGTACTTGTCCTCGTCGAATGGAACTAAGACAAAAAATGCAAGCTTAAGCTACAAAAACATTAACATATATGTTTTTTTGCTGCAAGTTTAATGCAAACCACTTTTGTGAGTGCATGTTGACTATGCTATTGGATATACCTAGTTTAAGGGATTAATTTTTTTGTGTTTAAGCCAACATCATAGTATTTTTCTGGGAGTGTCTCTTGCTACATGAATTTTATCACTATATTTTCTTTGTGGCATGCATTTCGAAATAAATGGTACCGATTCCAATTTATTATTTTCACTAGACCTTGGGCACTTATTGGGCTTCTATATGCAATATTTTTTTTTATCATGCTTTAAATTCATTCTCATTACACGGTGACATATGAAGGTATACATACCCTACCCCACTCTGTATTTGGACCTGTGGACTCCAAGGAGAAAACAAATGTTCTTAACAATTAGGACCACAATACAAATTCAAATTGATCCCATTGTCCTGCTTTCACACAAGCACATATAGGTAAGACAATTAAAAAACATCCTCATCGTGCTTCCATGCATTCTTAATCATATAATGTATGCCTATGATGCAAGCTCAAGTTGGTAAAGTCTACAGATTTGTACATACCCTAAAATCTTTGTACATACCAACCATTCACCCATAATATATTTGATGAATAGAACTTATATTAATGGGAGAATCATTAGATGGTTGTTGTTGTTGTAGAAATTTGACTTGACAATACTAGATAAACCTACTAAACAAAATGTTGTTGCAGATTTGTTTCAAGACTAACACATAATGAAGACGAAGAGAATGTGAATGAATATTTCCCAAATTTGACCTCACTATAGGAAATTTTTGTCAACATTTTCCTACGAAGAATGTTGTGAGATTATAAAGAATAGTTCCACATACAGATGGATCAAGGGATACCTATTCAAACTTGGACTAGACCAAGTAATCAGTCATTACATAAGAGAAGACGAGGTCCATAGCATATTGCATTATTTTCACGATGAACCTAATGGAGGCCATTATGCTACAAACAAGAAATACAACAAGGTTCTTCAAACATGATACTATTGGAAAAAAAATCACAAGGACACTGAAGCGTATGTGTCACATTGTTATGAGTGTTAGAGAATGGGGAAGCCTACAAAAAAATATGAAATTCAACTTGAACCAAAAATATCAATGGAGCCCTTTGAAAAGTTAGGCTTATACTTTGTGGGACCTATCGAGTTAACATCCAATCAAAAGGAACATATACTAGCTTGCACAAAATACTATACAAAATGGACAAAATTGATGTCAATGAAAAATGCCAAAGAGGAAAAGGTAGTATAATTCCTCTATGAGAAAATATTTGAAAGATTTGAATTGCTAATATAGATTGTCATAGATCAAGGACTTCAATTCACTCCAAATATCATTGAGACTCATATGAACTTGTACAAGATCCAACAAAATAAATCAGTTACTTACCATTCTCAAGAAAATATCCAAGTAGAGATGACAAACAAAGAGCTTGAGAACATTATAAAAAAGAAAATCAAGAAACATAGAAGAGATTGGGAAAATAGATTGACAAAAGTTGTATGGGCATACAACACTACATGGAAAACCACCACAATGTTTACACCCTATGATTTGGTCTATGGAAATAAGGTTATGTTACCCATAGAGTTTGAAATTCAAACATTAAGAACAACCCTCCAACTAGGACTTGAGCTCTCTAAGGCACAATAAGAACGATTACAACATCTCAATGCATTAGATGAATATAGGCAACAAACTTTGTTTCACACTAAAATGATCCAACAACAGAGGACAAAGTGGCATGAAAAGTACATTAAAAAAAAATCAAGGATATTAGGCCCTACTGTATGACTCAAGATTCAAGGTTTTTAAGGGTAAATTGAGGACAAGATAATTGTGACCCTACCAAATTGACACATGCTACGACAATGGCTTTGTGAAAATCAGGACACGTGATGAAGAACAAGTGCCTATTTTGGTAAATGGATATAGACTCAAACTCTATAATAAGTCACTATCAAAAGAGGAATTTACTATAAGAATTCAAGGTCAACATCTATGTCTAATTGAGAGTAGTAATTTTCTCAAAAGATAATGATTATCTCAAACAAAAAAAAAGAAAAAAAAAATCTTATGGTGAAAACCTCTCTAAGGCACTTATGACATGTATGTGATTGAAAACCTCCTTTGAGGTAATCCTATGTTTGTAAAAATAGAAATAAGAAAATAAGAAAAATTCCTCGTGGTGAAAACCTCTTTGAGGCACCATGAAGAAAAGAACTGGTGAAAACAAGCAACGTCATAGTTTCTTTGAGGAAAACTTGGAGGAAAAAATTGAAGAAAAAAGATATTCTTGATTGCTAATCATTGTTGCAGACATGTTGAAATTACATAATGCATGACAAAACCTACCACAAAGGCAAAGAAGAGGTTCAAATTTTTTTGACTATCTACATGGGGTGCTACACATTCCACCCCGCATCATTAAATCTTCATGTTCAAGGTCAATTACAAGGGATACCAAGTAACAAAGGTATGAATGTTCAAGCTTTCCTATGCTTAGGAATATTCAAAATGGTAGCCATTCCAATCCTTCATTGCAAATCAACAATTATACTTGTAATATGGTATCATCTTCACGCATCAAAGTTCATACTACTCTTGGGATGGGTTTAGGTTTAAAAGGTCACTCTAGAATTGATATTTTATCCATATATAGGTAATATATTAGTTTATGATGCAAAAACAACAAAAAAATTGAGATACAAATTTCAGAAGTTATAATTTGGCAAGGAACTATGCAGTCACAAACGATCCCTGGGTATGAACTACATTATTTCTATCACTTCAAGGAGTTTTTTGATAAATTTCAAATATAAAGAAAACATGTGAACCTCAAATTTCAACACTAGATCAACCAAACTATAATACACATTCCAAAATTTCAAGTTCTAGTTTGGAAAATACCAAGGAAGCAAGCTTAGAAGTTAATATAATCCATACTCTACTTCAAACAAAAAATATTGGAATAAGGTTCCACAATATACGGATATTCAAGGTTCACCAAGTCCAAGTTTCAAGCTTACTGAGATCCCGTTGCAAAGAATGTACTAGCAATAATTATCCTCACTTAGAGATAAAAAGGATCTCCACAGATCTACAAATCTATATATGACTTTGCATCTTGGGCATAAAAAGAAGAAAAAATAGAGTATTCTAGATTTACACAGATTCCTCAAATTAATATACAAATATGTAGGGAAAATATCAAGTGACATGTTAGTTCCAAAAGTAGCATGCTTACAACAAATCAATTATTTCAAAGAAACCAAGATAGAGTATTGTTAAATAAGGTATTGGTAAAAAAAAGTATCAATGGGAGAGTATTGGTACACTGTTAAGCCCTAATATTGGATTATTACCCCTTAATTGGGGCATATTAGATTAGTAATGTTATTTTATTTATGTCAGCTTTAGGCCATTAGTTGTAATTATACCTCCTAGTCTCCTATATATACCAAGGAGACATTTTCATTTTGAGTCATCTTGTACTTGAACATTTAAATGGGGTAAAAGGAGGTTGCCCCCTCGAAGAGGCTTATTATCTAAAATTATCTCTTGTTTAATGTGTTGAGTAATTTTGCTGAGGATTTTCTATGCTATATTGATATTTGGTTCTTAACATATGGTATCAGAGCTCAAGGTCTTGGGGTTTCGCTGCTACATTTGAGACACGTTGGAATTTTCGCTATAACATTTTTTCTACAATGTTTCAAAAGGAACAACTTGGATTATATTTATGAGATGGATCAAGGTACGTTGGGTTCAAAATTCAGCTCCCGAGGCCTTATATTTTCGGAGATACAACCTGTACAATACAGGGTTCTGGAATCATCCTGAACTGAGTCATTGCGGAATTTTCACTATAAAAACTTTTCTGTAATGTTTCAGACCCTGAGCTCTGAAGGATATTTACATAAATTAGTAAGGTATCT
>ML795450.1:84277-100652 GCA_009831015.1 Picea engelmannii
TTGAGTACTTTTTCTGAAGATTTTCTATGCTATATTGATATTTGGTTCTTAACATACACAATGTATTGATATATATAGCATTGATCAACTCTCTTTTATTAAACATAGTAAAATCTCCAAGTGCAATCACACAATGAAAAATCCATTCCAATCAATGTAGTTTAACTTGAACCATTGCAAAATCAAAGTTTTATCATTAGTTGGTTGATCATAATTCCATTCATTCTACTCACTCCAATTATCCATCTCATCCAATCCACTCATCCATCTCACACATCCGACTCATTGAGTTATTTTCATACACACTCCATACATTCCAACATGCTATTTATTGCAACTATCTAAGTCATATTCCATAACCTTGAACTTGCAATATACCATCTTATGCCTTATGAATACACGTATAGGATACTCCAAAGGTATTAGGTCACAATTTTTTTGAAACACAAGTTCCTATAGTAATTTGAAGCTATAGATAACTATAAGAGAGGATCACTACATGTGTGTGTACCTATAAGAAACTATAAGAGAGGTATTTTTACACGAATATGCACCTACAAGAAACTATAAGAGAAGAAAACTACAAATTGAAAACCTACAGAGTGTTACAAGAGACAAAGTATTCAACCTATACATTCCAGATCACCCAAATCAAGCACATGAGCCACCTATAGGAATATCACAACCTTCATCAAGGCAACATGCAAATACCTTTAGAGACTACATCACATTTCTTCTAGTAAGAAATTACACTAATGAAAAGATGCATCACATCTACTAGTTTTTAAGTAATTATGTTTTTAGATAGCATTTCTTATCACAACACCTCTATCTCTCAATCACCGCACTTCTTTCTACCACTGCCCATAATCCTTGTCAACGTGGACATTAAAATACAATTTTGGATAATGAGGAAAGGAAACCGACCATATTAGCAAATATATCTTTCCTCAGAACCTATGAAAAATGGAAGAAACTAAGAATGGTGTTAAGAGGGAAACCCTACCTTCATAATGGGATGAAGTAGCCCTATATATAATGAAATATGTAATTTGTGAGGGTAGGAACAACATGGCCTATTCATTTCATTTCAAGTTATTACATCACTTAAGGCATTTTTATTATCAAAATTCAGAAAAGAGCTTGAGCATCTGTTACTACTTGTTGCAATCTCTAAGGGACTCGTGGCTCAATTAGAAGAAGCTACAAAAAATATCCTAGAGCTGAAGAAAATTCCAGAGGATAAAAGGGAGAAAAAAATCACAACCATAGTGGGATCCCATTCATAGTATGAACAACAAATTGTAGGCTTACAAGAAAATATCCAAATCCTCGGGATGCAACACTTGGATGATAAGAAATAGTTGGAAAGTCAGAATGAGAGATTGAATATGGAATTTGAAAGACAAGGAAGGGAGGTTGAAGATAAATTGGACATAATTTAAATATTATAAGAAACCACCCATAAGACTATAGAGGTTGCATAGAACATGTCCCCTTGCATACCTTCAATAAAAATCCTATGTATTATTCCTTCAAGAATAATGGCTCAGGTTTCAATTCTATCAAATTACGAAATGCCTCCCTCATGAATTGGATACTCAAAAAGAATTCACAGAGGCATATCAAAAATGCAATGAAGAAGATAAAAATCATCTCTATGAGTTATATCTCCACAATTGTTTTATACCTCACCCATACATATGGTCCCCCAATACATATGGTCTCACTATGAAGTCATGGTAACAAAATCAAGAGACAAAGTGGTGTAGATGTTCTAAAATAGGTCGKAGGAGCTACAATTTACCCTAAGGAATATGGAGCCTCACTCCCCATCTAATTTAAAAGTTGCTTTCTTCATATCCAACCTATATATTGAAACTCTTAAGAGGTCAAAGCTCAATTAATTAAGGATTGCATTCAAATAACCATTACTTCTCGACCACATTCCCTCTTGGTAGTCTATAGGGGATGTGGATGATGAAGAAGAGAAAAATAGACAGGGATACAACAAGGATTAAATCACCCAGATTGTATCCTATGACTTCAAACATAAAACATATAGAGAGCAATAGTTAGAGAAGGAAGGTTGAGTAGGGTCGAGATTAGTTTTTGAGGAGTTGTTTTGTTGCATAGGGGCATGMAAAACTTCTAGATATGGGGTAATGATGGGCTTCCAAATTGTCCATTATTTGGCCCATCTTATGTAGAGCCTCATGTGAAACATTTATTCTTTTTAATGATCATTGAGGACATTATGACATTTGTTTCTATAACTATATATAATWTTATTAATTTCCAAGTATGAATTTGATGAAATTGAGCTTGAATTTTTTTGATGATTTATTCATATGTATTATGTCAAAACTAATGTGATATATATTAGGGTAAATATGCATACAATCCTAAATGCATGAAATAAACTACATATAATAAATGAAGTAAAACACTACAATGCACATGAAAGGTAAATAACTAAAACAACATATAAAAAGACAGATTCATGAGTATTGTGTACCTTTTAGTACAATTGATGCAACCTCTCCACATAGGCTGGTGATCAGTTGTAATTGATAGTGTGAAGTCCTGTAGAAATCAATGAACCATGAAATGTTAAATTTATGAAAAATAATTTAAGAAATAGACATGCATTTCAAAATTTATAATAATCTATAATACATAAGAATTAAGAGCATTACCTTATTGAAATTCTCTTTGTTTCGAGAATAATTTAATATTATCTACTAAACAGGGCCAACCACATGAAGGTGGAAGCTCATATGCCCCCCCCCCCTCACATCACTCTGAATTCCCCATACCCAATGCATGTACTTGAAAATAAATGAATTTATGTGAAAATATGTGATTTTTGGTCATAAAGAAACATTCGACATTCATTCATTAAGTACTTATAACATTCATTCATTCATTCATAGGAAAAAAATATTTCATGACATTAGTTTATATTATAAAAAATAATATGTCATAATGTTATTACAATTACTTTGTTTTTGGATTTTTTATTTTCACAAATTCATAAATCAACTGATCATCTTCTACAACTTCTTTATCAGTTCTTTTGGCTGCCTTTGTAGTTTGTATTATTGTTTTTCGGGCCGTGTACTCATGACGTGGATGTTGTTGTAAGGTGTCAGGATCTACTGCAATAATGAATAAATGCTAAATTTATATGTTTTGTTATTATCATTAAAATTATTTCATTAATAAATACAACATTAGAGTGGTGCTCTTTACCTAATGGGGCCACATCAAGTACTTCATCTTCCTATCTAGCTGCCTCATCTTGTACATGATGACCCTCTGCATGATCTAGTGGAGTTGAAACATCACATATTACAATTAATACACTATTCACAATTAAAAAATTTAAACTGTGATCCATAATATTTTTTTTGTAGCACATGAATACATCCATTACCAGGATGCACACCATGACCTTCATTGGGTTGTTCTCCATCCTCGACATTATGTGTATTTTTGTTTTCATGCTTAAAACAAAGAGACTCAATATTTTATGTCCAAAGTTAATAATGAATAGACTGCACAAGTAATCAATCTTAAATAAACTTTGTTGATTTTATTTACTTGCATGCAGGATGGGTCACTGGAAGACTATGTTTTCCCAACTCCCAAGATTTTTTGGCATTCAACAACAACTACAAAGTTGTGATGGAATCCAAGCCTCAATTCTTCCTCCATGGGCACTTCATTGAACCGATCGACCAACAATTTTGTATAAGATCATCAATTTAGCTTTTATAGTGAAATAAAAACAAATTTATATTCAATTTATTATTTGGATACAATATTTGAGTTATTGATACTTACAATTCATGCCACCAGATTGGAATCCACCAAGCCCAAGCTTGCATTGGCCATATTTTTATTGTCCGACCTTTATGGCCTTTGATGTCTCTAGAAACCTATGAAAAGTTTGAAATACATTAGATGTTGCAAATTTCATATAAAAATAAATAGTAATAAACATATAATTACATTGTTCAAAGTATTGCATACCTTCCTGTGTTCGACAATAGCTTTCCCTATTTTATTAAATCCCTCTCCTTTCCATCATCCAACGGGGCTTTCCACTCCCTTACTGGAATCATTGGAGGGTGCTCATAGCTAGGGTTCATTTCTATATGAACCCTATATTGGTCCCTCACAATCTTTATATATTGGCCAACTTTCTTGAGGACCTCTGCTCGGTTGAAGGTCTCACTACCAAACAACCCAATCAAGAAATTAGTGAGATCATATTTTAAATTTTTACTTTGTTTATCCCACCCTGTGCAAATGGTGGGACCAAATATCTTCAATGACCAATCATTTAGATGTTTATAAAAAACATCATTTCCTGCAAAATGATCATCTGATCATTAGTTTAAAAAGAATGATCTATATGTAAATTTCAATAAGATTATATATAATAGTTAAAACATTTTTTAAATACCCTGGATCTTCTCAGTTCCCGTGCTAGTGACATGAGAAGATCCAAGAAATGATGCTTGACCAATATCAGTAGTAGTCTTTGTTGCATCAACCCCCTGAACCTGTTTTTCATGATCTGGCATGTGTTGAACAATAGAGGGTGGACCCACATCTTCCCTCTATGGTGTCCTGCTATGTGTTACTGACTATTCAGTCAAAAATAATGGCACATGATAATATGCATGTGGTGTTAGATGCTCATGATGTGATGACTCATCAATATCATCAATAGTACCAGCATGCCCCTCACCAGGAGTATGTGGACGCAAATAAGCTTGTAAAAACAAACCATATTTTAATCCATGACATACACAAGTAGAAAAAATAAAACCATAAATGAATTTATATTCTAATTAAAGATCTCGAAACTTAAATTCAAGGACTAAGTTCTCATCGTCAAACGATCAATATTTTCTCTAATCTCATCTATTTGTGGCTGTGTGAATACCAGACGAAGGATTTCCGCATTTAATTTTTTTAAGGACTTTTTTCCCATCTGAATGGGGTTCAAAGATGATGTGATGTCAACATCGCACATGAGCTCATCCACATATATATCTATGGATTTATCTGCTGATAGATATGCAACTCGCGACATAAATATAGAAAACATTAATATCAAAATGAAACCAATATACTCACCAATTTTTTTTTAATAATATAACATATTTAATTTGTACAATTAGTATGGATTACACCTGATCCCCCAAGGATCGTGTCCTCTGATACATCAAGGAATTTCTCGGATTAGAAGCCTGCAACAAAAATATTGAAAACATTAATATCGAAATGAAACCAACAGGCTCTCAAAAAAACATAATTAAAAAACATATTACTTATATTTAATTTGTACAATTTACAATGGGGTATACCTGCTACCCCGACGATGGTTTCATCTGATCCATCGAGGACTTTCCTTGATCAACAACCTACAACAAAAATATTGAAAACATTAATATCGAAATGAAATTAATAGACTCTCGAAAAAACATAATTAAAAATCATATTGCTTATATTTAATGAAACATATTGCTTATATTGCTTATATAGAAATGAAACATTAACAACAACATAAGATATTAGATTAATTATTTACAGGTTTGGTGAAATGTTATATGTACCACTCCCATAGTAACAACCTTTGTATCTATTCGATTCAAATTGCAATTGATTAAAAACTCTTCCCCTGCAGCTATTGACTTTATGGCACACACAAAAACAAAGTTTCCTTCATGCCTCTCAAATATGCAATTGGGTTATTTATGTGTATATATAGGTTGTGTATTGTTTATAAACCCTGCAATATTCCCTGATGCTTTTGGCCTTCCATCAATGTACATACTCACTCCTTTATTTTGATTATTGTCTTTTAGTTGTAAGTAATTTGCAGACACTCTCTATCTACGCATACTGCATGTATATTGTACCATCCGCATCCAGTCTATTTAATTGTAGTAGGGTCCGACATACTCCATCAATTCAATACATCTTCCACAACCCAAATTTATGCCATCCATTCAAAACAACGCCAAACCGTGTAATGATGATGGTGCAATCCGAAATATCCTCTCGTTCACACAAAAATCTATGTTTAGACGAGAAAGATCCTTGGGTACCCATTATTTCACTAGATTTATGTACATCAAGGGAACCTCAATGCCTCCTATGGTCTCATAATCATAAGAACATGACCCCCCTTTAGCGAGAAAAAATTCCATTCGTTTATGAAATTTTCTTCTAATCTTTTGACATGTAGTTGATCTCCCTCTTTTAGGCCTACTATATTTCTCACTTTCCTCTAGTCTTCCTGAACTTCCCTCGCTCGAGGAGAACAAATCTGAAAAATACATGTTTGGTTGTACTTGCACTCCATCGAATGAGAGTAACAGTTAACAAACATTCGTAGAAGGCTACAACAATCTCTTGATTCATAAATATGATTCACAATAATAAGAGTTTCATGTAGATATTGTGATCATTGGCCTTGTAGATATGCATGCCAACTATGGGAACATCAATATTTCCCAAAAATTGTTTCAAAGAATTCCTAAATAATATGTTTAGTCATAGAATACAACCTATTTTCATGTTTTGTGACATTGTCAAGTGGTCCCAAAATTTTAAATGTTAAGTATTCGTAGAGAAACTCTTTATCCTCCCTAAAACATTTTGAAGACTAAAGCTTTATTCATTTCCAGAGCCAAGATAAAATGACTCTTTCCCCCTCTACAAGCTCTAAAACATGAGAATTAATGGAATTATGTCACTCACATATCAACTTTAGATAGCATTGCAAGCTTCATTCCAAGTTATCCTCTTATCATGAAATAAGTCAAAGTAAGACTAAAACTCTATATATGGATAAGCAAGAATAAAATTCTTTCTCTCTCTACTTCAAGTGTTTATTTAACCAATTAAGTTTACTTATGATTTAATCAAATCACCTCTTAAGACTAAAACTCCAAGATAGATTGGTTCCTTGGATATTGATAAATCTAGAGCTTGGGGAGTTCTTTATGGGGCTTGTCATGGGAATTGCGACTCATGTGGGGCAAGGGGCTCTTTATTATTTTCTAAGGGTCGCCACATTACTTTCCATGTAGGTTTGGATAGAGGTACAAATCACTAGGCTGATATGTCATCCCTAGCTACACTCCTTAGAATCACAATAGAAAGGGGTGTTTCTTCTCTACAGGTCTTTGGTGATTCAAAATTGGTTGTTGGCTAGGTGTTAGAAAATTATGGGTTCAAAAACTTACTTTGTAGAAATTTTATGATCAGATCCATTTGATATTGATTAATTTCACCACTATTATTGTCAAGTTTCAACCATATCTTTAGGGAACACAATATGATCACATATGCTTTATCAAAACAAGCTTTGGCACAGAAGGTTGGGTCAATGAAATTGATGGATGCCAAAAAGTGGTAATCCATACCAATAGTCAACAAATATATCTATGGATGAGTATTTTCATTCTTTGGGGGATAAGGAATTACCTTGATATGGTATTCTTCAATAGAATATATTGAATATTTTCATGTTTTTTTGCAGGAGGATTTGAAGAACATTGAATTGTTTCCTAGACTTTATAATACTTATGTTGTTTTATTTTGATGTATACATAAGAGCACTATGTATATGTTAGTAGGGTTACTTGATGAACCTAAATTTTGAACTTTTAAATATGATTTATAGATGTATTACAAATTGTTCTTAAGTTTCAAGCAACTAGCTAAGTATTTTCAACTGCTTTGCTAGGTCTTGGGAATTCCTTGTAGCAAGGTGCCCATACATTATCAATTTATACCTTGATGTTGTAATTTAATTGACACAAAAATTTATAATGAAACTCTTTCTTGTTTTTCACACTCACTATGCATCTCATTCTCCACAATTTGTGAGAAATATCGAACACTATCAACGTATTTATTCCACACTTCTCAATTTTCATATTCACACCAATATTTTTAACATTTTGTTGTAATATACCATTGTCTTCTATATCTACAATATTTTCAACCTTATTTATGGGGGTTGAAACATATTTCTTAGCAAGATCCCCTTACATTATAATTGACTTTTTTCACACTTATGTTCTCATCAACTTGATCAACAGTAGTAGCATTGAATGCTTGGAAATGACTCTTTTCTCCTTCTGACACAAATTATAATTCATCTCCTCCATCAATTTACATTTCCTCTATTTTTTTGGAAACTGCACCTGTATTATGATCTTGATATTTGATATTTTTAGTCTCTCTTTCAAATCCTTCAATGCATCACCAATACTACATAAAGAATTTGCGGTCATTATTTCCAACGATTGAAATGCTTTTGCATATGAAGAGGATAACTTCATATTAGAACTAGGATCCATTTCCATGTCATTATAAGTGACTATTGATGGCTTGGAAAAACTTTCACCAAATGTAGTACCTTTCATAAAATCATCCCTCTCTCTATTAATATATTTGAGAATAATATCATTCTACGAATAAAAAAGAACAACATCTACTAAGGCTTGGTTTGTTGCATTTAGATTTTCATTTTTTTAATTGAATTTGGAGTATATTGAGGATTTGGTAGTGTATGATTAACATCCACATAAGAGGAGATTTCATTATATTCAATTGATTGATGAGATCCTCTACAAGGATCTTCATAGATTTCAATAGTTTTAATAAGTTCATGTTTTTCTATCTCTCAAATTTGTTGAAAATGAAATATTTTGGTGGAGATAGTCTACCCATTAGATAGAATAAGCACAATGGTCCATCACCATGAGGGAATAATTTAAGACAACCCTGAAAGATAACTTCTATCCCATGGAACACCTTGATGATGCATACATACAGTGACAAAGATTGTACTTAAATCAAGGCTAGTTTATTCTAAACTTCATTGCAAAGTACCACCAAACATTGATTAAGGTGAATGATAAAATCCCTAAATGCTTGAGGCTTCTCAAAATCAATGCATTCTTGCACTAGTACCTTGTGGAAGAAATGAAATTCCTAACTATCAACAAGTTGGGTGATGCTTATTGCAATGAATTTGGAAGGGAAATTCAAGAGATGTAGTGGACCCAACAAAGGAGTACCCCAAAATTTCTTCAATCAATTTTTTAAAAGGCCATCTAATTCCAATCTAGAAAGTTCCATTGGAAGCAAAAGAAATAGACATAAGGTTCTCAAAATACTAGTTTCAAGAAACCCACATATGGAATGTGGTGTGGTCATCATCAAACATCCACCAATTCAAATAAAAATTGCATAGTGTGAAAGAAAACCATGATCATGAATACATGTAAGAATAGTGATACTAATTTGGAACCTCCAACATGTCTTGTCATTAACACTAGTAGTCCAACCACATCTCCATTGCAACAAACCCATGGTTTTCTACCTAAGTGCATGCCATCCTTTCAACACTCCATACTAATAGAGAAAGTCCAAAATATTCTTATCACAATGCCAAAGGAGGAAGAAGAATGAGAGATATTGTTCCATATCAAGTTTTCAGTGAAAGGATATCATGTACATGTTATTCTTGAGAGTGAAATATGGAAAACATAATCTCTCTAGAAATGACAAGAATATTGAAGCCTAAAATTGTTGACCATCCTCACCTCTATCCTCTTCAATGGGTGTGGAAACAAAAGCATGTGATTGTTAAGAAACAATGCATAGTGCCATATACACTCCATCTATTATATGATGAATTACTGTGATGTTTCTCCATTATAGGCATGCTTGTAAAATGCTCCATTTAAGATAGACATGGAAAGTATGATTCTAAACCTCAAATTTGGCATGTAAATGTTATAGGTTATATGTATACATTATCTCATAATCATCACTAGTCCACATGATATAACTCATTTCAGCCAACTAGGCCAGGAATATATATTTTTTTCTCTTAGAATTTTGTACTCCTAACAATTACTTGACCAACAACGAAAACACATTCCATTTGCATATTTCCTTTATCAAAAAAGAGAGAATGAGATGTTGCAACAATGATGCTACAATGTAATGCAACTATGAAACAATACGATCATCTATTAAGGATCTGAGCGTACTAATGAAATGTCTAGTACTACTTGTGGGTTTTCATCCATGGCATTACCAAAAACCTTCTCCAAGATGGTTGTTAAAGCTAAGCACAAAAAGAAGGAATCCATGTAAGTCTTGGGAAATCCCTGTAGCAATGTGCTCATACATTATCAATTTATACCTTGATGTTGTCATTTAATTGACAAAAACAATTATAATGGAAATCTTTCTTGTTTTGCACACTCAATATCCATCTCATTCTCCACAATTTGTGAGAAATATGGAACACTATCAACAAATTTATTCCACACTTGCTTCTCAATTTTCATATTCACACCAATATTTTAAACATTTTTTTGTAATATATCATTGTCTTCTATATCTACAATATTTTCAATCTTATTTATGGGGGTTGAAATATATTCCTTAGAGAGATCCTCTTACATTATAATTGACTTTTTCACACTTATGTTCTCATTAACTTGATCAACTGTAGTAGTATATAATGCTTGTAAATTACTCTTTTTTCCTTCTGACACAAATTATAATTCATCTCCTCCATCAATTTAAAATTCCTCTATTTTTTTGGAAATTGCACTTGTATTATGATCTTGAGATTTGATATTTTTACTCTCTTTCAAATCCTTCAATGCATCACCAATACTACATAAAGGAGTTGTGTTCATTATTTCCAATGATTGAAATGCTTTTGCATATGAAGAGGATAACTCATATCAGAACTAGGATCCATTTCCATGTCATTATAAGGGAATATTGATGGCTTAGAAAAACTTTAACTAAATGTATTACCTTTCATAAAATCATCCCCCTCTCTATTAATATCTCTAGTAATAATATCATTCTACAAATAAAAAATAACACCACCTACTAAGGCTTGATTTGCTGCATTTAGATTTTTGTTTTTTTAATTGAATTTGGAGTATATTGAGAATTTGGTAGTGTATGATTAGCATCCACTTAAAAGGAAATTTCATTAGATTCAATTCACTGGTGAGATCCTTCACAAGCATATTCATTGGTTTCAATAGTTTTAATAAGTTCATGTTGTTGTATCTCTCAAATTTGTTGAAAATGAAATCTTATGGTGGCGATAGTCTACCCATTAGATAGAATAAGCACAATGGTCTATCACCACAAGGGAAGAATTTAAGACAACCCTGAAAGATAACTTCTATCCCATGGGACACCTTGATGATGCATACATAAAGTGACAGAGATTATACTTAAAGCAAGGCTAGTTTATTCTAAACTTCATTGCAAAGTACCACCAAACATTGATTAAGGTGAATGATAACATCCCTAAATTATTGAGGGTTCTCAAAATAAATGCATTCTTTCACTAGTACCTTATGGAATAAATGGAATTCCTAACTATGAACAAGTTGGGCGATGCTTATTGCAATGAATTTGGAAGGGAATTTCAAGAGATATAGTGGACCCAACAAAGGAGTACCCCAAAATTTCTTCAATCAATTTTTTAAAAGACCATCTAATTCCAATCTTGCAAGTTCCATTGGAAGAAAAATAAAGAGACATAAGGTTCTCAAAATACTAGTTTTGAAAAACCCACATATGGAATTTGGTGTGGTCATCATCAAACATCCACCAATTCAAATAAAAATTGCATAGTGCGAAAAAAAATCATGATCATGAATACATCTAAGAATAGTGATACTAATTTGGAACCTCCAACATGTCATGTTGTTAACACTAGTAGTCCAACCACATCTCCATTGCAACAAACCCATGGTGTTATATAGATAATGGGGGTGTAATAATAGAGAATGGAGCATGTGGCTAGTATAGGGCTAGGGCTATGTTAGAATTGGTTTTCTGGGGGACACCTTCTACTTTTATTTGAGGTATTTTTAATTTTTTTGGTAAAATCATGGGCAATTGCGAGGGCACTTTGTATTCAGGGGTTTTTATCAATAGTTGCCCGGATAGAATCAATGAAAAAATTCTATATATCATTGAAAGAAAGGTTAGAGTATATCAAAGCACATACCATTATTTCCCTCCTTTCCCTCATTCTCGGATGGCCCTCGCCAGTCTCATGTTCAGGTCTCGGTCTTGGTCTCGAATGACCCTTAATGGTCTCATGCATAATTTCCCTCAATATTGGATGGCCCTCGACGGTCTCACATGTAGGTCTCTGTCTCGGTCTCGAATGACCCTTGACGATCTCACATGTAGGTATCAGTCTTGGTCTCAGATGGCCCAACTCGATCTCGGTCTCAACCTTCTATCCCAATCACAGTGTGTTGAATTGCATAGTGTCAACTAAATGTATATGTTATATCATATTTGGCTAAGTGCCTTCCTTGAATATCAACATATAAACATGGACCATCAAAATTTAATGGATAAATTGAATCCCTTAAGTACATTGTCCTGAAAGTGGGAAAAAATCATGAAGGGTTTATTTTGTAGAATACTAAAGACTTATAAATAATATCAATGATTATATCCTAGTGTTAGTCAACCATATCACCAATATAACAAATTTCACTATGGTTAATACTAATCATAAGACATGTGACATAGCTTGAATTGTCATCCAGGAGGTGTGAAGGTTGTGTGGCATACCAAAGGTTATTATGTCATGCCAAGATTCAAAGCTTACATTAAAGTTCTAGAAAGACTAGTTTGTTGAATTGCACATGATGTTAATCTTTAGTACTTCCCACTAACTAAGAATCACTGACCACACATAAAGAGTTAATTGAATATTAGAATATATTCTAAATATGTATGTAATAAATCAACCCAAGAGTTGGTAGAACTACCTTCCGCAAGTTGAATTTTTCTATAATAATGGTTACCATCATTGTCTTAGTACTTCCCACTATCTAAGAATCAATGACCACACATAAAGAGTTAATTGAATCTTAGAATGTATTCTCAATATGTATGTAATAAATCAACCCAAGAGTTGGTAGAACTACCTTTGCAAGTTGAATTTTCCTATAACAATGGTTACCATCATTGTCTTAAGAAGAGTCCATTTGAAGATCTGTATGGATGAAAATGTAATTGAATAGTTAGTTGGGAGAACTTGGAGGAACAACTAACTTAAGGGAGTGGAACCTTAGTAGTGCAACTCTTTCTTCAATATTAACATCAATGACACAACAATGCAATAACATTATTTAGATGCAACACAATGTATTGACACTACTTTGCAATACTTAGCAGATACATTTTAATGCTAAAAAAACATAGAAATCACCTTATTAAAAAATTATATCTAATCTATCATGTAATAAGGTATTTCAAACAAAGAATGTAGATACTACAATGATCACATAAAAATAAACTTGATTAACTAAGAAATTACAATGTATATTAAACTTAAATAAGAGTAGAAACTTTCATTATTTATGGTTTTTAAAGATCTATGTTGTACAACTATAATGTCCAATTGAATATGTTCACATATCTATGGATCATATTAATTTTTTTTATGTTGTCTCACATAATCATCACTTTATAATTTATTTTAGTTAATGTGATTACTAAGGATGTTTAAATAGGGTTAATTTCCAAATGACTTTTTAAATAACTACAAAAACTATATAAAACAAATACAAATTCATATATTTCGATGGGTGATAAATTTAATTACATCATAATAAATTTGACTACATGCTTCATGATTTTTACTAATGATAAAATTTGGCAATAATCACATCATTGTCATTGTCATCATCATCGTCATTTCCAGTTAGAATCTTCTTGACCTTGTTTTCTCTAATGTGTGTGGATCAATGAATGGCTTGGTTGAAGGAAAGATATGAATGTATTGGTATTAAATTTCTCAAAGTTAATCCCATGTAGTCGAATGCTATTGAATTTAGAAGACAAGGGAAATCTAATAGTTATGGATTCCAGTTGTTGGGGAGAGGTGTTCCACCCATACACATGACCGCTTTTCCTTTGTTAATATGTCTGCCTAACACATTCATGAATTGATCCAACACTAGATTAAATATATCAACTATTATTGTTGATGCTCTCCACATGACTAAGGTACCATCAACAAAATGCGAACAATTTATTTCTTTAGCGCCTTTAACTATTGGAATTCCATGTATGTTTTCAACTATCTGCTCTTGATATAATCGTCTACTTAAGGAATCCACCATTATGATGTAGAGTGGTGACAACGAGCTACCTTTCCTTAGATATTTTACACTATAAAATAAATAGGTGATTTTTCATTTCACCAATGAGGCTATTCAAGGACAACCAATGCAACCCTTTATTGAAAAAACAAGGGGACAGGTTTTTACGGAGTTAGGGATTAGTGGGATAGTGGTTATATCAGGATGTTATGGGTTATGGGTCAATGAGTTAGAAGGTTAGGGGGTGTGGATTCAAGGTCTAGGTTAGTTGATTACTAACACATTAACCCCTATCCCCATTGGACCTAGTCGGTCTAATTAACACATGACTAACCTTTTACCTGAGAGGAGAATGGTCACCAACACGATGCATCGATTAGGTGTGTGGGTAAGTAAATAGGTTAGGTGCATTGATTCTTATGTTTATAGGTGTGTTAGAACTTATTTTTGTGGTTGTGTGGGCTAGGTGTGTTGTAGTATTTAGATGCATAAGTACCCCAAACCACCACACATGCCTTACATTAGGAATATTTAGCTTACAAGTGAGATATGATCACCATTTCAAGGATTTTCACACCAATGATGGTTCTCAATGCCTATGTCAGGGTACAATGCCAAATTCTAAGGTATCAGGCCATGACATTTGTCTTTGATACTGATGGGCCATGTGTGGGTGCCCCACAAGCCATTACATGTCATGCATAGGGAATATTTCACCTAGAGAGATAAGGTCATAGTTTGAGAAAATTAGGTCATAACCTTTGTCTTTGGGAATAAAAAACCATGCATGTGTCTCTTGAGCCACCTCACAAGACATACATATGGAATCTTTGGCATGCGAGTAAGTTTTGGTGCCCATTTTAAGACTTGTCATAGTAGGGGCCTAGTCCAAGGTCTAAAGTCAAAATATAAGATCTATAGTCCATAAAATTTTCCTTTAGGGTTCATGAGCCATGAATTGGACCATAATACAACATGAAATCCCTATATAGGACACATAGAAGTAAATATACCTATCCATCCAATTACTCTTTCTTAATTGCATGGTATTTATTAAAATAATTTTGAGAAAAAAATGTTATTACTATCTTCTTTTTAAATAATTCAATAATAGAAATGACACATCTAATTAGAAGTAGATATACCTATCCATCCAATTACTCTTTCTTAATTGCATGGTATTTATTAAAATAATTTTGAGAAAATTTTGTTATTAATATCTTCTGGTTGGGATATGGCTATTCGCAAGTTGGCTGATGAGGCAGTTTATGTTTGATGTACACTTAGATCAGTGTCGTGAATAAAATTTAATTGCAGCCATCAAGTCAAAATGTATTAAAGTGGGGTGTATAGAATTTTATAATTGATGTTTAAGCATTTTGAAGATTGATCGTATAGTAACTTATCATTTTTTTCTTTACCAGAAAAATTATTTATAAAACAAAATTACATATTCAAGTGTTACTAGTTATTCAAAAAAGCTCATCAACTAGATGAAGTATGAGTTCTACATACATGAGAGTGGTGTAATATGGTGTAATAGCTCTGCTTACAAGTCTATCTTATAAATATAAGTGAATTGTATCATCAAAAATATATAGTTGTTCCTTGACATGAAATAAAATAAAATTACAATATCCATGTATCTCATTCTAGTCTCAATCTTTCTTTTGAAAGGTCATCTACTATATGTTCTTGTGCCCTTGTATATATGAGACAAAGAGATATGTGAGAAAGTTAGAGGTTGTAAAGTGAAATTTCTAAGTGAAGTTTCCTTTTGTAACCATTGGATAAACATAAGTGAATTCCCAAAAAATTGCAAATGTGAAACATCATATTCTTGGACTAACTAGAGTGTTAATTTGAAAGTCGTCAATTCATAGTAATGATTAGTTTCCTGCCCTATCCCAGCTTTGAAAGATATACAATGATTGCACAAGAGATATAAAATTCCTCCTAAACCTCCTTTTGGAGGATTTCCTTGAGAAGCACCATAAAAGTATGCCCAAAGAATATCGTTATTGATCATGCGTTTAAAATATTTAGAGACTAAATTACACTTTTGAGAGGTAAAGTCTCATTTCCTTTAAATATCTCGAGGCTTCTAATGAGCCATATCCCCCAAACTATATTGAGTGAAAGGCCTCTAATTTTTC
>ML795450.1:114018-140164 GCA_009831015.1 Picea engelmannii
GACACAAGGTGAATTCTTGTCCAGTCAGACGAGAAGAATACAAGAGGAAACATAAGAGGCAACATGCCCACATAGTCGAAGATGAAGAGCCACCTATAAAGATGATCAAGGACCATGTCTTAATCTCGGCCCTCTCAGGATCGGTAACACCTGGAGAGGACACATGGCTCATTAATAGTGGTGCATCAAAGCACATGACGGGTAAGAGAAACACTCTCTCTTGTATTTCAGAAAAGAAGTTTTCTCGAAAAGTAACACTTGGAGATTATTACCAATATCCCATCAAGGGAGTGGGAGAATCAAACTACAAGCTAGATTTAGAAAAATCAATAAAGATGAAGGACGTTTTCTATGTACCAGGCTTGAAGAAGAACTTACTTTCCATATCAGCTTTAGACAAGAAAGGCTATAGAGTTTCCTTTATATATGGAGAAGTTCTTATGTGGGCTAGAGGAGAAACCATAAATGAAGCAATTGTCATGGGAAATGAAGAAAATGGTTTATATAAACTAAAGGGTCACCCAGAGACTGCCATGACCCATGCCATTGAAAAATTATGCGAAATTTGGCATAGAAGATTGGCCCACATCAACTACAAGGTGCTACCATACATATGCAAAGATGTCACAGGTTTACCAGAACTCGAGGGTGATCAGGAAGGCATCTGCAATGGATGTGTGCAAGGGAAGAATATCAAGAACCCTTTTCCAAAGAGGGACAAAAAAGCCGAAGGAGTACTGGAACTCATTCATTCAAACATGTGTGGCCCAATTCCATCATCCTCCATTAGCGGGTATGTATACTATGTATCATTTATTGATGACTATTCTCGCAAGACCTGGATATATTTTTTGAAATCTAAAGATGAAGTATTCATCAAGTTCAAGGAATTTAAAGCCTTGATAGAGAATCTTTCTGAAAGGAAGATTAAGATACTCAGGTTAGATAATGGAGGAGAATATACCTCAAAAGAGTTCGTGAACTTCTGCAGAGATGTTGGGATCAAGAGGGAACTCACTAATCCCTATAATCCTCAAGAAAACGGTGTAGCTGAAAGGAAGAACAAAACAATCATGGAAGTTATGAAGACTACGATCCATGATCAAGATCTTCCTATGTGCTTATGGGCAGAAGTAGCAATGGCAACTATTTATGTGCAGAATTGATTATCCCATAGCGCACTTGGGTTCAAGACCTCAGAAGAGATGTTTACCGGAAAAAAAACCCAGAGGTAAGCCATCTCAAAATATTTGGCTGCCCAATCTTCATACACATTCCGAAAGAGAAGAGAAACAAGCTAGAACCCTCCAGAAATAAGGGAATATTTGTGGAATAATGTGAGGTCTCCAAGGCCTTCAGAATCTATATACTAGGCCACCGCCACATTGAGATCAGCAGGGACGTGACCTTTGATGAAGAAGAAACACTTAAGAAATCAAGAATATGCTATCTTGAAGAAGTGTATGAAGAGGAACCAACAATTCCCAGTATTACAGAATCCATGAGGGAAGTTCCTAGAGCTACAGAACCAGTGAGGGAAGTTGTAACTTCCCCTGATGAGGAAACTCTTTAAGACCATGATGTAACAGAATTTCAAGAACCTCCTCAAATGACCTTCTCCCATAAAATAAAGCCTGCTTGGGAAAGAGAGCTTATTCAAGATGGAGAGAAGTATGGTGTTCCAGAAGGAACCTCGAGACAGGTGAAAAGACCAAAGACATTCTCCAGTTACACAGCTTTGATGTGTGATCTCCTAGATGAGGAGCCTACCTACTTTGAAGAAGCCATTCAAAAGAAGGAATGGGCAGATGCCATGACAGAGGGATACCAATCCATAATAAAGAACAATGTATGGGAAATTGTTCCCAGACCAAAAAGTAAGGATGTGGTATCATCAAAATGGATCTTCAAAATAAAACATGCTGCTGATGGAGGTATTGAGAAATATAAAGCAATATTTTTCGCTCGTGGCTTTTCCCAGAAGGAAGACATTGACTATGAAGAGACATTCACTCCTGTGGCCAGATACACTTCGATCAGGACCATCATATCTCTTGCAGCTAAGATGAAGTGGAAGCTACACCAGATGGACATGAAGACAACTTTCCTAAATGGTGTCATCGAAGAGGAAGTGTATATAGAGAAACCTCAAGGATTTGAAGTTGAAGACAGGAAGTCTCATGTCTACAGATTGAAGAAAGCCTTATACGGATTGAAGCAAGATCCAAGAGCTTGGTATGGCTGTATAGACAGTTTCTTGATGAGATTAGGCTTTACCAAGAGTAAAGCAGACTCAAATATCTACTTCAAAATTATGGATAATGAGCCAGTAATCTTACTGCTATATACTTATTCTTAACCGGAGAAGAAAATCTCATCGCTGAATGTAAAAGGAGACTTGCCTTGGAATTTGAAATGAAAGACCTTGGCCTAATGCATTAATTCTTAGGTCTTGAGGTATGGCAGAGTCTAGAGAGGATCTTTCTTAACCAAGGGAAGTACACAGTTGAGATCTTAAAGAGATTCGACATGCTGGAATGCAAACCCATGAATACACCCATGGAAGAAAAGCTGAAGCTGTTGGTCGATACTTCATCAGATTTGATTGATACCACACTGTATAGAAAGATTATTGGATCACTAATGTACCCGACGAAGACCAGAGCATACATTTGTTTTTCCGTGAACTCCTTGAGTCAGTTTCTGGTAGAGCCCAGACATGTTCACCTAGTGGCTGCAAAACATGTGATGAGGTACCTTAAAGGTACATTAGATTATGGTCTCAGTTATGATGGAGATCATAATTTCACATTGAGTGGATACACTAATTTAGATTGGGAAGGAAGCGTTGCTGACAGAAAAATCACTTCCGTATGTTGTTTCAATTTGGGATTAGCCATGATCTCATGGCAGAGTAGGAAGCAATCCAGTATTTCTCTCAGCACAGTGGAAGCAGGGTACATTGCTGCATGTTATGCTAGTTGCGGAGCTATATGGCTTCATAAGTTGCTAACCGGTCTATTTGACCTAGATATGGAAGCAACCACGATCCTATGTGACAACGAGAGCTGCATAAAGATGATAGAGAATCTTGTATTTCATAACAGGTTGAAGCACATAGAGATTCACTATCATTACATTCGTGACATGGTGCAGAGAGGAACCTTGAAGCTCCAGTATGTTAGCACAGATGAATAGGTTGCTGATGTGTTGACCAAACCTCTATCTCGTGTAAAGTTTGAACACTTTTGAGATAAGCTTGGTATAGTCCGAAAGGACCCTCCCTGAAAGGGGGAGTATATATGATTCCTTGCTTCTGACCTCACTGTTAGACATAAATCAAGATGATGTGTGTGTTCCTTGCTTCTAACCTCGTTGTTAGACGTAAAGCAAGATGATTCCTTGCTTTTGACCTCGCTGTTAGACGTAAAGCAAGATGATGTGTGTGTTCCTTGCTTCTGACCTCGCTGTTAGACATAAATCAAGATGATTCCTTACTTCTGACCTCACTGTTAAACGTAAAGCAAGATGATGTGTGTGTTCCTTGCTTCTGACCTCATTGTTAGACGTAAAGCAAGATGATTCCTTGCTTCTGACCTTGTTGTTAGACATAAAGCAAGTTGATGTGTGTGTTCCTTGCTTCTGACCTCGCTGTTAGACGTAAAGAAAGTTGATGTGTGTGTTCCTTGCTTCTGACCTCGTTATTAGACGTAAAGCAAGATGATTCCTTGCTTTTGACCTCGTTGTTAGACGCAAATCAAGATGATGTGTCTTCCTTGCTTCTGGCCTCATTATTAGACGTAAAGCAAGATGATTCCTTACTTCTGACCTCGTTGTTAGACGTAAAGAAAGAAGACGATGTGTTCCTTGCTTCTAACCTCGTTGTTAGACGTAAAGAAAGAAGATGGTGTGTTCCTTGCTTCTGACCTAGTTGTTAGACATAAAGCAGGATGATGTGTTCCTTGCTTCTGACCCAGTTGTTAGATGTAAAACGAGATGATGTATACCTTGCTTCTGACCTAGTTGTTAGACGTAAAGCAAGATGTGACTTGCACTGAGCTACCAGCTTAACAGCTGTGACATAGAGCCAGTCTAGTACTATGATGGGCCAGCCTAGTGTTGTGATGAGGTATCATTTTTATACTGATACATATTGATGCAAATGATGATGGCATTCTTTCGAGAATGATGATGTTGCCGATGAAGAAAAATTTCGATGATTTATAGATACGCCATCCAAGATGATATTGATGATGTTGTCCTCCTACCTGATGTTGTTGATGATGTTGTCCTCTTTCTCTTGCATGATGCTGTTGAAGAATACCCTTCTTGTTAAGGGGGAGTGTTGAAATAATGTAATTGCAAAGAGTATTCTTATTATTATTAATATTTTATTCATAGGATCAATCCCCATTGTGGATTGATCATGTGGGATATTGTAATAGGACCAAATCCCCTTTTGTGGATTGGTCAACAGAAAATTATAATAGGAAAAATAAGAAGTCGGCCCCAACAGTTAATAAGAAGACCCATAAATATAATAAAGGTGGGTTTACCCACCCAGATTAAGAAGTTGGCCCTGCCAGTGAGGAGACACTTCACACGTGCCAGAACTTGTATAAATAAAGGAGGCTAGCACCTCATTTGAACACCACTCACTTGCTCAGTTTGAGAGACAAGTTCTGATCTGTTACCGACAAAGGAGAGAGAGAGTGGTGCATATCTTGGGAGAGGACTTTTTGTTTTAGCATAAGATCTCTTGGCATTGTATTGTCTATTTATATTAAGGAAGTTTTGTTGGGTTTTCTTCCCCTAGAGGGTTTCCCAGGATAAATGTTGTGTCTCTTGTGAATGTGTATTTCTCAGTGATCTTGTTCTTATGTTGTTATTATCTATTGAAATGCAAAGAACTATAATAATGGCATATACATTAACAAAAAAGTCTCTAAGTCTCTACACTAACCCCATATGCATCTAGATATCAAATTACACTTTTATTTATTTTCTTACAATAAAGTTTAAAACAGAGTTGTTTTTAGAATAAATTAGAGTTCTATTTGGGTTTCATTTGACATGGATCTTTGATGGATAGATAGAATTAGTTCCAGTTTCTAGTCATAGCTTGCTTACTTTAGTTTATATAGATTTCATTTAATTAGTTGTTGGTTAAATTAGATTTTCAATTTACTTTTTAATATCATGCTTTAAATTTCTGTTTTTAATTATTTCTTTATTTTAGTTTGAATGTCTAGAGTAGACATAGTGTAGTTTTATTTCACGCAATTTCCTTTCATACATTAAAATTCAATCAAATTCCTTAGTTAGATAATGATGATCTCGTTGTGATGTTGATGGTTTGTACATATTCGTGGGGTATTTAACATTACTTTTATCATGGCTAAGTTTTCATTGGACTGTTTACTTCACACCTTTCTTTTTGCCATTGAAATTAGTATTGAGCTTATACCATTAGAATTGTCCTTTGTTGTGAAATGTCATCGATATATCATCTGTCACCACCGAAGGCATTCACACAACCACCAACTTTACATTTGAAGTGTTTCATAGGTTAAAGTTAGTTTCTTTCTTTCATAAGTTAGAAAAGATAGTTTCTTGTTTTCATAAGTTTAGTTGATAGTCTTTCTTTCTTTCAAGGTAGTTTTCTTTTGTCATTTGCTTAGTATGCTTAGTAGTTTACCTTTGCTTACTGTCATGAACTAGTTTGCTTTGAATAAGGTTTTTACTTGCTTTCTTAGGAACTATCCATCAGTCCTTGGCCCAAAAGTACTTAGGTTGCCTAGTTTCAAGTTGCTTAGTAGGGTTTTCTCATTAGATAGGTTTTCTTGAACAGATTAGTCTTAGATAGTTTATTTCCGTAGTTAGACTATACTCCTACCAACCTTTTTACCTTTGGCATATATTTTGCTACAACTCTAAGTTTACTTACCTCGGGTTGACAGTTTAATTGAGGGTAGTTTAGTGTCTTTTTTAGTACATATAAAACACCTAACACTTCCAGTACAACTTTAACAAGAACCAATCTACCCCCTTTAGAGAGCCACCGATTGCACTAGTAATTTATTTTCTTTTCAACTTTGGCAATCAATCGTTACCAATCACCTTTTTGGACAACTTAAGTTTCAGGTGGAAACAAAAAATCTTTAAACCTTGATCTAAATTTATCACCTGGTAAGGAAATAAATGAATGAAATAATCCTACTCTTACTCAGATTTATCCCACATAGATAGAGTGGATTTGTCCATTTTCATTAACATACTAGTATCTTTGTAAAATAAGTCCAAAATATTTTTGAATTTTTCAACTATCCTTCTAGTACCTTCACAAAATATCATAATACCATCCACAAACAACATATGCATGATATTTCATGCAGGACCAATGCAAATCCCCTTGAAACAACAATTTTCAAAGGCTTGTTTTTATTAATATACTAAGGCCTTCAAAAATTATAAGGAATAGGAGTGGGGAAAGGGGGGGACCCCTATCTTAGACCTCTATCCAATCTAAAGAAAGGGGATGAAACTCCATTGATTAGGATGGAAAAGGACATAGTGTTGGTGTTTTTTTCCATGCTTTCGTGCATCCTTCTTAACGCTAGGAAGTTTAGACCTGGGGTTCATCCATAATTGACCAACAAAAACCCTAGAGCATCAACATATCAATCCTTGACCAAGGCCAAGGAAGGTCCCACTCGATATGCAGAGAGGATCATAGAGACCATGAGGTATTGTGTCAGGTATGAAGGACTAAACAAACCACGATCGATTTGGGATGGCATTCACACATTCCACATCCAACAAATTACTATTATTAATAGGTAAAAAATACACACACATATCCAAATAACACATAATAGATTCATAATAGATTAGAACTGACGCACATTTATTATCCCTTTCATTCCATTCAACAAAAACATACATTAAAAAAACTATATTCGACAACAACAGAGTCACACGTCTCTTATGATATAATTCCCCACAAATATAACATATTGCACAATGTGCATCCTTTTAAGACTTCATACATTTGAAGGACTCAGTCTTATATTCAGAAGCATTACAACATTAAAAAAGGCTCAAAGTGAGATTTATTCTAACAACTCAATAGATCTCATCTAATGATCTAGGATCTTTTCATCATGACTTATAAACAATTATATTAAATGAGCATAAATAAAAGTGCACCATTAAAGAAGGGAAAACTTTAAAATGAAGAGATATAAGCATCAGATCTGAACACAAAAAATTGATAACGGAGTTCATCCCTGGTGGACTATGTCTCTGGGTCCTACTCTCAAATGGGTAGGCTCTTTCATTAACTCAACAAAAGAATTTGGAAAATACATGAATATACCTCATTCTGAAATCAAGCTACAGAAATAATGCTCAGATTAGAAAACAAATATCACCACTGAATTTGTGGTGTTGAATTACCCA
This sequence comes from Picea engelmannii, assembly GCA_009831015.1. Taxonomy (NCBI): domain Eukaryota; kingdom Viridiplantae; phylum Streptophyta; class Pinopsida; order Pinales; family Pinaceae; genus Picea; species Picea engelmannii. The sequence goes on from ML795450.1 coordinate 121,480, forward strand.
AAACTGACTGTCTCCACGCTCTGATCTGGCTATAGAAATCCTAGGCCTAAGAGAAACTCTGTCTTGGTTTTTGTTTCCACTGCAACCTGGAATAATGATAGTCCTTTGCCTCAAAATCCATGCCCACAGATGAATGATCACTCCTCTCCCTGGTGGCTGGCGAAAACTTTTCTTTAAAACAAAACTTGGTGGACAGATGTTCCAATGGAACAGTTAGGCGGATTGGTTATGGCGCTAGACTTAGAGTGTTGGATGTCGGGAGGTCTCGGGGTCAAACCCCACAGGATCCCATTTTAGTTATATAGTTATAACCCCCATCATATTTGTTTAGCGGCTTCTAGATGTGGCGGTTGTCACCAGATATGGAAAACCTCTGCCAGATTTGGCGAAGTCTCGCCCATATATTTTTTTATTTTTTGGTTACAGGTCATCCTTGAACATTTCAAGGATGCCACGTGTTTCCCACTGATTGGGCTGCATGGAATATAATGATTGGTCCACCTGAATGCTGACATCACACCCAATCAATCGTACATGACATGTGGCGCTTCTTGGATGGTGCCACGTGGAATCTCCTGCGGATGGCATGTGGCACTTTTCTATTAGTCCACATGGACCCTTGAAAAGTCCAATGGTGGGTGACATGTGGCATCCTATGGTACTACCATGTGGAATGATAACGTCAACAACCTATATGATGATTTCACCTTGCCATGTTAGTTGTTGACATCAGTATTATGGACGATGATGTGTCCCCTGTTGACTAGCCTTATTTGACCACAACTTTGACCGCGGATATCTTTCAAGTCGTAACTCCATTTGACGAGTCGTTTGCGCCGTTAGAAATATTGCAATGCACTCTTCGCGAACATGCCATTTTCAGTATGTTTTGGGAACTTTTAATTTGTTCTCTTTCTTTGTCTGCTGAAGCCATTTTGAGAATTCTGAGTTGCCTCTATGAGTTATAAGTTATTCTTAGCCTTCTATGGATCCTTTTTGGATCACGCCTTGCCACAGAGAGTTTTTTGGACCACCAAAATATTTCATCAATCAACTGGTAAGTGACAGAAGAGTCCCCTCACTTTGTCCTTCTCGATCCACTTTTCCTTGCTTGGATGGGTGTCTTTTAAGCCTACTCAAAGATAATTGACATCACCCGTGCATGAATTTCTCGTCCTCCTCTCCAGGATGATATCTTCCTATATCTCATCCTAATACTCAGGTGAAAATTCATCAACTGATGGTATTGAAAAATCCTCATCTTGATCCATGATCATGGGAGGCTCAAAAAGTTTCAAGTTCTTAATGTTCACAACTGAGTAAATATGCATATAAAGTGGAATATCCAAACGAAAATCCTTGGTATCTCTTTTCTCCAATATAGTGAAGGGCCGATAATAGATGGGCTTGAGTTTCTTTCCTTCTCCCTTCAATATCTCCTTGCTAATGTGAAGCCATACCTGGTCTCCAACCCAGAACTGATGATCAACCCTATGATTGTCATGCCGAGATTTATACTGTGCTTGAATTTTCTCCAACTATTCCCTGATTGCCTGGTGTATCTGTTGAATCCTCTAGATGAACTTGTGGGCTCTGTCCTCTGTTCGTTCTTCATTTACATTGACATCTCTCTCGTACATCAAGTCCAAAGGAACCTTTGGTGGGTACCCAAAACATGTCTCAAAAGGTGAACTCTGAGTGGATGAATGTAAATCTCAGTTGTATGCATGATATACATAGGGTATCTGTTCATCCCATACATTAAGATGCTTGTTCTAGTAGCCTCGAAGCAAAAGAACCAATGTTCAGTTTACCACCTCTGTCTGTCCATCGGTCTGTCGATGGAAATAAGTGCTCCTCTTCAATTTGGTGTTCATCATTCTCCACAAGCTAGTCCAAAAGTTCCCAAGGAATCGAGTATCTTGATTCGAGACGATAGATGTGGGTAATTGAAGGTGAACCTAAACACGCTGAAAGAAGAGATTAGCAGTCTGCTCAGTAATGATCTTATTTTTACAAGGCATCAATATACACATCTTTTTGAACCTCTCTACTACAACATACAAATAATCATGACCCCCTTTGTTCATGGGTAAACCCCCTACAAAATCCATGGATATACTTTCCCATGGATGGGATGGAACAAGAATTGGTGATTATAGCCCCAGTTTTCTATTAGTGGGATTACATGTAGAACACATCACACACCCCTTTACATATTTAGTTACAATTGCTTTCATTTGAGGCCAGTAACAAAACCTATGCAAACGAGCCATAGTTTTTCCTACCCCAAAATTCCCAGACACAAGAGAAGTATGAGCTTCTCGTATTACATGGACTCGTTCACTTGTAGGAATACATAGCTTTCCAAGATGGTAAAGTAACTTTCCCTGCAGACAATAGTTCTCTACCTGTGCACCAAGGGTTAGCTTCGTATATACTTCTTTAAAATATTCATCGATGGCATATTGTTCTATATAGCTATCATGCGATAAAGAAGCATTCTTCAAAATAATTGAAGAAACAATAGGAGGTATAGAAAGCATATCAACTACCTTGTTACATGTACCCTTTTTGTACTTGATTACCAAGTGAAACTGTTGTGGAAAACCCATCCACCTGTAGTGTTGAGATTGTTTCAATTTGGTCTGTTATTGAAGATACTGTAAGGGTTGGTGATCTGTATGTATAATGGTTTCCTTCCCTAACAAGTAGTGCTTCCATTTCTTTACACTCTGGACCAATGGATACAACTCTTTATCATATGTAGGATAGTTAACAACAACCTGGTTAAAATTTTCAGAGTGGTAACAGATAGGCTTACGATATTGAATTAGTACTGCACCCATGGCATATCCATTGGCATCTGTCTGAATCTCAAAAGGTTGTTGAAGATTTGACAGTGCTAATACTGGTGCGGTACTGATCTTTCCCTTCAAAGTGTCGAAAGTTTTTTGTTATTTTCCTTCCCACTGAAAAGTGGTCTTCACATTGGTTAAGGCATGTAGAGGAGCTGCTATGAAGGATAATTTGGGAATGAATCTCCTCCAATACTATACTGCACCTAAGAATCTTTGAACTTCGGTTACAATTTTTGGCTCAAGCCAATTTACAATTACATAAACTTTGGAAGGGTCAATTTTCAATTGTCGTCCTCCTATAATATGACCTAATTATACAAGGGCAGTCTTTCCAAATTCACGTTTAGACAATTTTAAATACAACTTTTCCCTTTTCAAAGTATCCAATACTTGCTTTACATGCCTCACATGCTCATCCCATGTCCCGCTAAAAACAAGAATGTTGTCTAAATATACAATCACAAGGTCATCTATAAAAGGCCTGAATGTATCGTTCATCACACACATGAAATTTGTTGGAGCATTACAAATCCCAAATGGAATAACCAACCACTCAAACAATCCCTGTTTGGTTTTAAAGGCAACTTTCCATGCATCTTGTTCTGTGACTCTGATTTGATGATATCCACTGCGCAAATCCAACTTAGTGAAATGGACAACATTATTCAATTGATCAAGTAAATCATCTATGCGAGAAAAAGGGTATCTATTTTTCACCATGATTTTATTTAAGGCCTGGTAATCAACACACATTCACCATGTGCCATCCTTCTTTGGCACCATCATGATCGGATATCCATAAGGAGATGAAATGGGCCTTAGGACCCCTTAATCTAGTAATCCCTCTACCTGCTTTTTGATATCTGTCATCTCCACAACTGACATTCTGTACATGCCCACATTAGGAAGAGGAGAATCCTGTTGAAGGTGTATCTCATGTTGGATTTCCCTCTTAGGAGGTAATCCATCTGGTTCCTGAAAAATATCATCATACTTAGAAACAATATCAATTAATTCATTTTTATGAGATGGATCACACCCTTGGAAAGCATCGAATTTCCTGACATCTTTCTCTCTAACGACCGTGAGTACATATCTCTTATTAGTGTTTATGAGTCTTTTCATTTTCCCTGCACAAACAAGTGTTGTATTTATCCTCATGCTATGAGATCTAACAATATATTCCACTCCCCCCTTAGTAAGGTGGTATTTGTTCTCATGTCGAAAGAAGACTTCTTTTCTATCATAAAGACAAGTACTTCCCAACACTATGCCACATATATCAAGTGCTACAACATCCAAATCAACTTCATCAATCAATTTTGAAGCAATAGCAAATCTTATCCTACATTGTTTGGTGACATTAAGTTTTGCTTTATCACATACCTAACCAAGAGGATAAGGTTTTAGATGTGGCTTCGTTTCAAGACCCATTTTCTTGACAAGTGCTTCAGATATTAAGTTTACTTGGGAACTCGAATCAAATAATGTATATATCTTAGTATGTTTAGATACAACTCTTATGTGAAATAACTCAGTCCTCTTTCGTTCATCAACATGAGATTCATCATTGGAACTAGAACTAGCATGATGCGAATATTTACCTTGTACTCCAACCACTGTGATATTTCCTTCATCTCCTGAATTACAACCAAGATCTTTCTACCGTAGCAACGGTCTTTGTCTTCCCATTTCCACCAAACTGTTTCGGTTTCTTTTCCGAATGCAGTTTCCAACATTGTTCTTCATCATGACCACTCTTCTTGCAATGAGTGCAAGATAGTTTTCATCTTTCTCTCGTCACTGTAGCAGTTTTCTTGTCCTTCCTTTTAAACTTCTTAAAAGTCTTCTGTGGAAAATTGGAAGGTCTCTTTGTGGGATCTTCTTGAACATGTTTCCCCCTATTCTCAAAGTGAGTGGCTTGCACACAAACTTCGTCAAGACTAGTGGGGTTAAACAAGAGAAAAGTATGTTGAATATAACTGTGAAGTGCGCCAACATACTTCATTAAAGTCTCATAAGAATCTAAAGGAATGGTCAATGCAAGCACTTTCTTCCTAAATTCTTCTGTGAAACTTTGTACAATTTGTCCTTTACTTTGCCTTAAGGTTTTCCATTCCATCATTGCTTTATGTAAATATCCTAATGGATAAAACTGCTTCCTGGTCGTTGATTTAAATTCCAACCATGAGGAAAGAAGCTTACCACACTTACTTATGTCTTGAATCTTTATCTCCCACCATATGAGAGTGGTTCCTTACAACCAAAGAGAAGCCAATTTCACTTTAACTTCCTCTTCATCAATATGTTGGACACGACAATACACTTCAACCTGTCAGATCCAATTATCTATGTTTTAAGGATTAGCATCTCCATTAAACATAAGTAAAGAAAATTTTACATCAAGCTTTAATAATGGTTTCTTAAAAGAGGCTTTATGGCTAGAATGATGATAATGATGAGAATGCTCAGAGGAAGAAGAACTAGAACTTGAAGGTGAAGATGGAGGCTCAGGAGGATCTCCTCTAGCCCCTTGGTTTACCAAAGCATCATCATCTACATGTGCTTCATTTTTCTTCCCTTTCTTCTTCATCCTCTTCTCGTAATCTCCATACATTCGCTCGACCATTTCTGACATGGGATAAAAGACCATGTGAAAGTTTTTCTCTTGTTCATCATGCTTGTCCTCTTCTGCCATTTTCTTCCTTCTAGATACACGACCAACTTCAGGATTGAAAGTATTTAAAGTTCCTTCACCCTGCTTATGCTTGGCCCTAGTAAGAATTCACACTCAACAATTCAAGTCAAAGACGACTGCTCTGATCCCAACATGATCCGAGATATTTTCATCGTGACTTATAAAGAATTGTATTAAGTGAGCATAAATTAAAGTGCACCATTAAAGAAGGGGAAACTTAAAAATGAAGAGATATAAGGATCAGATCTGAACACAAAAACTTGATAACCGAGTTCATCCCTAATGGACTACGTCTTCAGGTCCTGCTCTCAAATGGGTAGGCTCTTTCATTAACTCAACAAAAGAATTTGGAAAATACATGAATATACCTCATTATGAAATCAAGCTGCAGAAATAATGCTCAAATCAGGAAAAAATACATTAGCATTGAATTTGTGGTGTCGAATTACCCAAAAATGATTGTCTCCACGCTCTGATCTGGCTCTGGCACTCCCAGGCCCAAGAAAAACTCTGTCTCAGTTTTCATGCCTGATGCAACTTGCAATAGTGACAATCCTTTTCCTCAAAATCCATGCCCATAGACGTACATTCACGCCTCTCCCCAGTGGATTGCGGAAACTTGGATTTAAAACAAAACTTGGCGGATGGAATTTCCAACAGAACAGTTAGGCGGATTGGTTATGGAACTAAACTTAGAGCGTTGGATGTGGGGAGGTCCTTGGTTCAAACCCCGTGGGCTCCCATTTTAGTTCTATAGTTATAACCCCCACCAGATTTGTTTAGTGACTTCTAGATGTGGCGGTTGTCACTATATATGGCAGACCTCCACCACATTTGGTGGGGTCCTACCCATATATTTTTTTATTTTTTGGTTACGGGCTGCCCTTGGACGTTTCGAGGATTCCATGTGTTGCCCAATGATTGGGTTGCATGGAATCTATTGATTGGTCCACCTGAATGCTAACGTCACACCCAGTCAACCGTACATGACACATGGTGCTTACTGGTTGGTGCCACGTGGTGTCTCCTGGGGGGTGCCACATGGCACTTTTCTATTGGTCCACATGGACCCTTGAAAATTCTAATGGCGGGTGACACATAAAATCCTGTGGTTCTGCCACATGGCATGCTGACATCATCATCCCATACGATGATGTCATCCTTCCATGTCAATTACTGATGTCAGCAGTATGGACGATGATGTGTCCCCTACTGATTCGCCATGTTTGACCACAATTTTGACCGCGAATATATTTCAAACCATAACTTTGTTTGACAAGACGTTTGTGTCGTTAGAAAGCTTGCAATGTGCTCTTCACGATCATGCCATTTTTACTGAGTTTTGGGAACTTTGAATTTTTTCCCTTTCTCTATCTGTTGAAGCCATTCTGAGCGTTCTGAGTTGCCTCTGTGAGTTATGAGTTATTATTAGCCTTATATGGATCCTTTTTGGATCATCTAACCATCTAACTTTATATTTGATGTTGTTCCTTCCTTTTATAGATTTTTCTGCTCAAGAGCTCTGTTTCTTTCTACTTTGCTCCACTCACTCGACTGACAAATTGCCTCAAAAACTTCTGGAACCTTCCTGCAGTCCACGTAGTCTTCTGGAATTAGGGAAAACTTAACTTCCTCACCAGCTCACCTTTTGTCAGCTCCATGTTCCCTTGTGTCGTTGGAATTAATCATTGGAGAAGATTTCCCAACGATTCCTTTGATTTTCAGTGCACCTCAAAAATCAAACTGGCACGCATATTTGATATCTTGGACTTGGCATGCAATATCCAAAATCAATCTATCACACACTCCTTACCCTTCTCCGCACATTTATCTTAAGTGCATGCAAAACTTGGAATGAGTGCGCACAACTTCATTTGTGCACACATGTGAAATGAACCCAAAAATTTGGGTGCCAACACATAGAGGTAATGCATCTCATCACCCAAATCACAAAATATGAAAAAAACCCAAGTGAATGAGAATCAATCTCTAGTAAATCCAAATTACCTTCTCATACGCTTTAGATAGTTCCACTTTGATTACCATGGATCTTTGATTTCTAGTCTTGATTGAGTGAAGAATTGCATGTGCTATCCCCACATCCTCATGAATGTGTCTTTCCTCCAAGAACCCAAACTCCTCCCCCAATATTTTTTTTGATAATACCTTTTTCAATATATTGGCGATGACTTTTGACATAATTTTGTAGATATAGTTGCATAAGGATATTGGATTAAAATTTTCAAAAGATGTAAGATTATCCTCTTTAGGAATCAAAGCAATGAAGGTAGTATTATCAACCCCCAACATTTTTCATGTGTTTCTAGTTGTTTCCACCACCCTTATTAAATATTCTTCAACGAATTCATAACATCATAAGAATAATTCCATAGGGAGGCCATCTAACCCTGGGTTTTATCCCTTTGGAAGCTCTGTAAATTTTGAAGAAATTCATCTTTCCCCACTTCCTTTATTAGCTCCAAATTATCCTCATTGTTTACACATATGGGAAAAGAGTTGGATAGCCCTATTATTTCAGAAATTGTACCCTGAGAGTCCTCTTTGAAGAGAATAAAGAAATGTTTGACTCCCTCATTTGGTATGTATTTAAAATTTGTTACCAATTTGTCGTTTCCTTGGTCAATCCTTTAAAAAGATTTAATATTTTTCTAACTATTAGCAGGAAAGGAGATTTAGATTGAGAATGGGACTAAAATGCCTCCCCTAGGAGGTTGAAAAATAATAGATTTGTGTCACCCTCAAAACTGTTGAGTCCATTTTCAAATCAAGCTCCATGAATTTGCATAAAATCTCTCAATTCTCATTCTAGGTTTTGAAGCAATCTCAACTAAATGGTAGCCTCAAAGGTAGACCTGTCCCATTCTTTCATTTCCACTGATGATTTCCCTTCCCACACCTCGTGCTAGTGACACCATTGAAGGTTTGAGGACGCCACCAAATGTTAAGCCTTCATAATCTCATGCTTACACCTCTTAACACTTCTTCAAGCCTTAGCCAACTCCTACCTAACACATCGCTCACCTTTACGATGAGCCATTACAATTCAAGAGAGAGAATTCTAAGTCGTGATCCCTCTAAGAACCATGCAATTAACTCCCCCTGAGTACTTGTAAGAATCCCCCACCATATTTAAGAGAATGTTTCAAATCGTGAATCCTCCAAAATATACACAGTTAGATTCTCCCTAACGATCGAGGTGAGTCCTCACCAAATTCATTAAAGAGTTGCAAATGCCTTCCCCAAACTCCCTTCACCATGGTTTAGTCCAAAGGAAAGGAAAGGAAGGAAGATAACACTTTGAACCCTAACCAAACATCGAGAGCCACTAAACCATATGCAAAGCATGATCAATTCATAGAGCCCTTTAGCCTTAAATAAGTTGAACACCAACAATTGAGTACATCAAGAGACAGAGAGATTTAAATGCCATAAATTCCTTGTGCCGATAGTATTGAATGATGCTACACCTAAGTTTAATGTTAATTGCAAAATTTCATATTAATGAATATGAAGGAATGGTTATGATATAGTTTTAGGGACCTAACCCCTCACATAGGTAGAACAATGTATTTCAATGTAATAAAGGTAAATATTAATAAGGCCTTGCAATAAAGTAGAATAAGTCGAATGTAAGAAGACCTAATAGAAGATTTCGCTTCTAGAAGGATCTTCCTCTAGATGGTTCTATTGATAGACATATTTAGTATAAATAGGAGTCGAGGGTATGATAACCCTAGCCTGGATATTATTGTAATAGAGCACTGCTCAACTGGAGGTTGCCCCCTCAAAGAAGCCCGTGAACATTGCTCTCAGAATCAAAGTGCTCTTTCTGGTGTTATTTTGATATCATTTCAGTGTTATTGTGGTGATTGTTTTGGTTATATTGTTGTTTATCTACCATTTCTAGCATTTTGTTTATGTTCTACATACTTTTTATATCTGGCATATTACAAGTGGTATCAGAGCACTTTTCTCGACATAAATTGTGGGTTAATTTTTTTCCAGGGTAGAGATGTATTCCAACGTCTTTAAGCCATAGAGATCTGTTGTTATAGGCATAAACCCATGGTTGAGGGATTCATACACGTAGGAAATACAAGTGGTACTTAATCGCACATCTGTTGGACACCCTTGTAACCCTTGTTGCTACCCCTTCGAGTGGTAGTGCATCAGACAACACCTGTCTACGGATTGGCCTAGATTTCCTAAAGCCCTCTTTAGATAAACCGATATGTTGCCTGACTGCTATAGTGCCACCGAGAACAACACTCGGGAAGATACTCTCTAGCACATGGGTAGTCGGATAGTATGGATAAGGGCACGGTCTAGCCTCCTTAGTTAGTGCCCTGAGATATTGGGCCGAGTACTACTGTTGGACCCCACACATATATCAGAGAGTTATAGCACAGGGCAAACCCTTGTCTGTAGAACCCTTGAATACCTAACCCTTGGGGATGGAAACAAAAACATTAAAACAGACAAGATCTATTGTCACGCAACTATGTTCAGGTTGCCAAATCACTACACATTTCTTCCTGGTTAAGCATTTGGGCATTTCATCATTGCAGTATTCTTCAGACCGGAGTAAAACTCCACAAGTGTAAAAAAAAAAAATGAGTACGAAAATTTTTGCACCATTATTTGAGATATATTCCATTGGATTTATCTCTTCACCCTGATCACATTCATACATATCATTTTTCAGCAAAATTTTTTACCCCACCCGCCCCATTTTGGTTCCCTCGTCATCATGGCCCATACCCGTAGCTAAGACTTGGAATATCGCTTCAATACCTTGCAATCTAATTTCACAGAGACCCAACAATAAGTGAAACAACTCAGTGCCAATTTTGCTTCCATCAATACCACCATGAAACCCTCGATCGTCGCCTAAATCGAGGAACTCAAACAAGACATGAATACCCAGATTGAATATGTCGTTTCGATGATCTGCACCAAGATACATATCCCTGTAGATAACCCTTTATATGACCCACCTCCACATACTGAAGCTGAAACTTCCTCTCATTCCCATAATTTTCAGCCTCATCACTTTCAGCGTGACCTACGCCTTTCGCGGGTGGATGTCACCAAATTTGATGGCTCTGATCCCACTGGTTGGGTAGCCCAAATGGAACATTATTTCTCTTTATACGACATTACAGATGACTTGGCCAAACTCCGGTATGGTGTTCTCCATCTAGATCAAGAATGTTGGCAATGGTGGCAATGGAGAAAAACTTCTTGTCAAGGGTATATTGCTTGGACACACTTTGTGGCAGAGCTTTATGAACACTTTGACACTGACACCAACCATTTAGGCCGTTTGACAAAGTAGAAACAATCAGGAACAATGGAAGACTTTATAATTGCTTTTGAGCGCTTGGATTTTCAAACAGAGGGCATGTCTGATGCCTTTTTCCGAGAATGTTTTATTAGTGGCCTCAAGGATGAGATATGTGCCCATGTCCTCATGGCTCGGCCTCAGAGTTGGGTGGAGGCTACTAAAAGAGATAAAGAAGCACAACAGGTTGTATCTTCTCAAAACTAGAAACCCTCCTTTATTCCTCGCACTAAACCAGTAAATCCTACTACTCCCTCTACTCCACTAAAGATCCAAAAATTAACCAAGGTTGAAATGGTTGAATGCCAACTCAAAGGCCTTTGTTATAATTGTGATGACAAATATTTTTCGGGCCACAAGTGTAAGGAACAAAATATTTTTATGGCCATCTCAGAGGATATTTCAGAAGAGGATTTTGAAACTCCCCTTGTGTCTGAGTCACCTAAAACCACTGACATAACCCCCCCCCTCAAACCCTCCCGAATTAGAACTGGTCATTTCCCTAAATGCTCTCACTAGCTTCTCTACTCCCCAAACTCTCAAGCTAATCGGTTATATCAAGAATAGGAAGGTCATCATTCTTGTTGATAGTGGAAGCACCCATAATTTTATTCATTGCTTCATTGCCCAAGAAACTCATTTTTATATCCATGCAATCAATAATTTCCAAATCATGATTGTCAATGGTGAATCCATGAAATGTGGAGGGCATTATGAAAATGTGTGTCTCCAAATTGGTGACTACCACCTGAAATCTCATATGTTTTATATCGACATGGGTGGATGTGACATTGTGTTAGGTGCATACTGGATAAGGAATTTGGGTCCCATTCTCATGGATTTCAAGGAATTAACCATGTAATTCAACCAGGAGGGCCAAAAATATAAGTTCCAAGGCATCATCGTTGATTCACTTGAGATCATTAGTTCCCATCACATGGAAAAGTTGCTCAAAAAAGGTCATTCTGTCATTATTGCCAAACTCCATGCCATACAGGAAACTGAGACACCCTCTGTGTCGCAAGACCTCCAATCCATCCTCTCTAAACATCAGTTCATCTTTTCCACTCCCTAGGGACTCTCGCCTTTTCATGGTGTTCATGATCATTCCATTCCCCTTATACCAGGAAGCCTTCCTCCCAATATCCATCCCTATCGTCACCCCTTTTCCCAAAAAAATGAAATTGAGAAAATGGTTCAAGAACTGCTTAGCACAGATGTTATCCGCCCTAGTATGAGCCCCTACTCTTCTCTTGTGGTCATGGTCCTGAATAAAGAAGGTTCTTGGCACATGTGTCCTGACTTTTGTGCCCTCAACAAACTCACCATTAAAGACAAATTTCCCATTCTTGTCATTGATAACCTCTTGGATGAATTGAGTGGTGCCCAGTTCTTTACTAAACTTGATCTTCATTCTGGCTATCACCAGACCCATATGAAAGAGGTAGACATTCCTAAGATTGCCTTTAGAACTTATGAGGGCCACTATGAGTTTCTGGTCATGCCCTTTGGCTTGTGTAATGCCCCCTCCACCTTCCAAAGCCTCATGAATCATGTCTTTTGCCCTTTTCTTCGTCATTTTGTCTTAGTTTTCTTTGATGATATACTCATCTATATAAAAACCTAGACAAACCATCTTGCTCATGTGGACCGCATTCTCCATCTACTCTCTCAACAACATCTTTTCCTGAAAAAATCTAAATTTTCTTTTGTCGCCTCAGAAGTCGAGTACTTGGGTCATCTTGTTGGCAAGAATGGTGTCAAGGTGGATCCTAAACATATTGAAGCTATGCAAGACTGGCCTCACCCAAAGACTCTCAAAATCTTGCAAGGATTTATGGGCTTAACATGTTATTATCACAAGTTTGTTAAGAATTATGAAAAGATTGTGGCACCTCTCACCGCACTCCTTAAAAATAATTCTTTCACTTGGACTCCAATAGTTTCTCAGGCTTTTCAAACCTTGAAGATGGCCATGTGCACCACTCTAGTCCTGGTCCTTCCTTCTTTCAAAAATACCTTTGTCCTGGAATGTGATGCTTCAGAGAAAGGTATTGGCGTTGTCCTTATGCAAGAGGGTCGGCCTTTGGCATTTACTAGCAAACAACTATCTAAATGAAATTTTGGCAAATCAATCTATGAAAAGGAAATGTTGGCTATTCTGCATGTCGTTGATTTGTGGTGCCCTTATATATTGGGGCAATGCTTTCAAATTAGGAAAGATCATCAAAGCCTCAAGTATTTTCTAGAATAATGCATTTCCTCCCCAGAGCAACAAAAATGGGTGACTAAGCTCTTTGGATATGATTATGAGATCATTTACAAGAAAGGCAAAGACAATGTGGTTGCAGATGCACTTTCCCGAAAATATGAAGATGACGGCTCCCTTTTTTCTCTCTCCTTCATTGTCCGATATTGTCTCCAAGACGTTTTCCAGGATTGGCTGCATGATCCCAAAAGTTCGCATCTGATACAACAATTGTAGTCCAATTCTCCAGTTTTCCTAGGGTACTCTTGGCTCCATGATGAGCTTCGATACAAAGGCCATTTGTATTTAATTAAACAGTGAAAACTTAAATCCACGGTGCTTTCTGAGCTTGATGCTACTCCCACAATTGGGCACTCCAGGTTTACCAAAACCTATGACAAGGTCAAACATTGTTTTTTTCTGGGATGGTATGAAACAAGACATTCGTAATTTTGTGGCCGAATGTGATGTGTGTCAATGCAACAAGGGAGAAACGGTCAAATCTCCTGGCACACTACAACTGCTTCCGATTCCACCTGCTATTTGGCGGGATATCTCTATGGATTTTATTACAGGATTACCTAAATCGAGCAATAAATCAGTCATCATGGTGGTAGTTGATCTCCTTTCCAAGTATGCTCATTTATGTTCTCTTCAACACCCATTTACAACATCCACAGTGGCTCAACTTTTCATGGATCAGGTCTTCAAGCTTCATGGCATGCCATATTCTATTGTTTCTGATCGCGACCCAACTTTCACTAGCAATTTTTGGCAAGAACTATTCAAGCTACAAGGCACCCAATTGCATCTCGGCACAACTTATCATCCCCAGATGGATGGTCAAACTAAAGTTTTCAACAAGTGTTTGGAAACATATTTGAGGTTTTTTGCATCAGAAAAGAAAAATCAATGGGCTCAATGGTTACCCCTAGCTGAATGGTGGTACAACACTTCATACCATACAACTACCCACATGACTCCTTTTGAAGCAGTATATGGACAAAATCCATCATCAATTCTCTCATATTTACCAGGTGTCTCGAAGGTCCAGGCGGTTGAACAAACGCTTACAGTTAGAGAGGCTATTCTCCATAACCTCAAAGAGAATTTGGTCATGGCCTAGAATCGCATGAAGAAACAAGCAGATCAAGGTCGCTTTGAACATCATTTTGCAGAAGGGGATCGGGGGTTTCTTCGACCACAACCTTACAAGCAAACTTCCCTCAAGGCCGACCATTGTCAGAAGCTGGTGCCCAAATTTTATGGTCCTTATACAGTTCTCAAGTGTGTGGGACAGGTGGCCTATCAGTTAGGTTTGCCCAGTCATTCTAAGCTACATCATGTTTTTCATGTTTCATGCTTAAAGAAGGTGATTGGAAGAACTAAGTGCCAAACTCAAACCAACCTTCTCGAGTTGGATGAAGAAGGGTCCATTTGGCTACAACCACAAGCATTTTTGGACCAACGTGAGCGTCGCATGCGTCGGCGAACCATCAAGGAAGTGTTAGTCCAATGGAAAGATACAACTCCAACAGATTCCACTTGGGAACCAACTACCATTCTGCAACAATTTCCACATCTCAAGCCTTGAGGACAAGGTTGTTTTTAAGGGGGAGGACATGTTAGGGACCTAACCCCTCACATAGGTAAAACAATTTATTTCGATGTAATAAAGGTCAATATTAATAAGGCCTTGCAATAAAGTAGAATAAGTCGAATATAAGAAGACCTAATAGAAGATTTCGCTTCTAGAAGGATCTTCCTCTAGATGGTTCTATTGATAGACATATTTAGTATAAATAGGAGTCGAGGGTATGAGAACCCTAGCTTAGATATTATTGTAATAGAGCTTTTCTCAACTGGACGTTGCCCCCTCGAAGAGGCCCATGAACATTGCTCTCAGAATCAAAGTGTTCTTTCTGGTGTTATTTTGATATCATTTCAGTGTTATTGTGGTGATTGTTCTGGTTATATTGTTGTTTATCTGCCATTTCTAACATTTTATTTATGTTCTGCATACTTTTTATATCTGGCATATTACATATAGGGGCCCCATTTTTATTTTAATATACCCTTTAATCATACCCATGTCTATGTTTGTTAGATGATTGACTTCCTGATTGTGGATTTGCAATATGTGATAAATCTCAATTGGTTCAAATTCCTAGGTTACCACTACTAGGATTGAGAGAATAAATCGTGAAAGACAAGAATTTTGAGGGATTCATTGATAAAAGAAAAACTTGATTATTGATATTGAATTTCTAACTAATTATTGTTCTTACTCCTTTTTCCTTGAGCAAGTGTCGATCTTAATAGGTTTCCATTGTCTCAGTTTTGTTATTAATAATAATTTCTAATCTCATGTAAAATCTAATTTTATTTTTCCTATGAAATTTATTCTACATAGGTCACCTTGTTTTTAGTTTAGAGTCTAAATGAGCCTGATAAAATAAAAACATGCATTTCATCTTAAGAAATCACAAGTTCAAATCTAAAAGAGTAAGATAGAAATAAAATTAGATTATTATTATCTTATTATAACACCTTTTAATAGATATATAAACATCTTTTAAAGAAGATTTTTTTTTAAGATTTTCATTATTGGCACACATCCAATTAATAAATTAACACCTATTCACCCCAAATTCAATGGCTGGCAGCTTCATCATCCTCCCATGCCACTGACTCCAAGCTGTTAAATTCTTTCATCTACATTGTAATTGTCTTTCTTGGTAGATTGGGAATCCTCCGCATACGGAATATTGGGAATTCTTTCATCTACATTGTAATTGTCCTTCCTGGTAGATTGTAATTGTAATTTTCTTTTAAAACAAAATATGTTAGCAGGAAGCACGTGGTTGACCGTGAAATTCTGGTGAGAAGGCGTGGATAATATGAATCCCATCAGTTCCTATCTTGAGCAAAGAGGCGTTAACGAATCGGTTAGTCCATATTGAAGATTTTTTAAGCTGTTAATCCCCAAATCCCGGAAAACTGTTCACTTATCCCACCTGAATGATGCGAATGATCACCTGATAATTTGGCGTTGATGTTATTCATTGTCATTTAGTCGTTGCAACATTTTGGATTTATTTTACTTATCACATTGCAATATATACAACTTAGAATAGTATTATGCGAAGGATGGGGTATTTTATTGATTCACAATTCAGTGAAAGTTTATCATCATCATAAAACACTTAAAATTTATAATAATATACGAGAAATAACATTTATTTTATTTTATTTTATCCAAACAATTTTTTTTTTTTTATATTTTCAAAAAATTGTTAAATTGTTATAAGGTTAAATTTGTGATTATTTTCCTTTGGATGGGGTGTTTCGAGGCTCAGCATGTGGACAGACCATGGGAAGGATACCTGGCCAGACAGTCAGCAATTTGACGCTTGATCAGACCTGCCCCCCATATCCATCACCTCATGGCTTTAAATCACCCACCGTCACTCTCCAAACCTTACTCGCGGCCAGCCTGCCGCTTGTTTTGGAAGCTCTGCTGCATGGAAATTTTCATGGTGTTGTGCAGGATGACTCCATAGTCACATCCACACCTCAACACTGGCGCTCCTAAAACTGAGCTTGGGCACGTTGAACTTCATTCGATCCTTCACCATTTCCAAGACCAACTCTCCTTGGTTCTCATTTTCTTCCACCCCTCCTGGTGCGACCCCCACTCGGATACACAAACTCCTGGTTCGGGCCTCTCCTCTCAAGGTCTGTTGGTCCTCTATGTTTTCTGTACCAGGTCGACGCTTGCTACCACCAAGCCCTGCCTTAGAGGCAAGTCCAAAAGATGATCCACCTGGTATGCGCCCAGGGGAAGGGAGTTGCCCAATTCTGACCCTTCTCCTGAAACCGAAGACATTCCCTTCCTGGCTCATGTCGAAGCTCCTACCCCTGCACAACCACTTCGTGAGACCACTCCTAGCCTCTCCCTGTTCTCGAACCCCTACGCCTGCAGAATTGAGTGGTTTGATACCATCGACAATTCGTTATTCGCACCTCCTCCCCCTTCCCCTCCTCGCCACCCACCACCTCCACCCTCTCTCATTCGCCACCCTTACACCACCTATGCTCCCTCTTTTTATCCATCCTCCTCTTCCAACTCTCTGTTGTTCCCCCCTCTCCACTCCATTTGTGGCAAGTGCGCTGATAGAGCAACAATCATGGAGTCATTGAGCGACCTCAAAAGGGGTCTGGGGGAGGTCAAGTTTGCCTCGAACTGCAGAACAAGGACATAGAACGTTGGAGTCGTGTGGACATTTTGATCTCCTTCTTTCAGGACCTCCGACAAGCCATCGCGGACAGAGACAGGGGCAAATCACAAGAGCGTCAAGTCTTTGTTGGTCCAAGGCTCGGTCCAAGTTTTTATTTAATTATTGATTCAGGTTTCTGTTTTCTTTTGTTTCGCGGCAACCATGGGAGGTTGACCTGTGTTTTCTTTTCTGTTTAGTCTAGCAATCGGCACTTCGCCCTACATGGCATTGTAGTCTCTTTTTGCATGTTTCACTCTTATTTTTGGACAAGTGGCAACGATGGTTTCCCAAAAAGACACGACTGCCACGCATGTTTAGGAACTACAAACAGTTGTAATTGTTTTTGGCAGGCTTCAATACAAACTCTAACTTACAAAAAAAATACAAGTTTGTGATTATTTTTATTAGATGTAACACATTAATTTTATATTGTTAAGTTTACAAACATTTAGATGGTGTGTAATCGATTGATTATATATGCATCAACTTATATTTTTTTTAATTTTAATTATTTAAAATTTATTATTAATTATTTGTTTTTTAAATGTAAATTATTTTGAAAATAAAAACAAAAATCATATTTAAAAAAATATACATTTTAACTTTATATGGATGATTGTGGATTTGAATTAAATACTTTATAATTAGCTAAATATTTAAGATGATAATAAATTATTTGAATATGAAGTTCAAGATAATTCATTTTATTCAATAATGTTAATTTTCTTCTTCACTTTAGTAATAAAGAAAAATATTTTAATCTTTTAAAATATAATTAATAATTTCTTTATAATATCTTATCTCTAAAAAGTTGATTCATATCTTAATTTTTTCTTATATTACATTATAATTTCTCTTTAATTTTAAAATGTAATAGCATTTTTAATGAAAATGCATAATGATTTTTTTTTCTATATTTTAATAATTTAATCAAAATTTAATATCTTTATCAATTAAAATTAATTAATATTATTTTTAATGACACTTTATAATGATTTATTTTTCTTTAGTCTCCAAGATTTTAACCGAAACTTAATATCCTAGTTTTAAATTATATATATATATATATATATATATATATATAATTTTCGAAATATAAATTTTAATATTATTGATGATGTTGATTAACGTCCACTCCATTGAGATAGAAGGTTTCTAATGTGACAAATATTTTTAAATTGAGATCTAATATGGGTATAGAAACGAAATACAAGAGGAAGTGTTTTTCATGTT
>ML795450.1:165172-176718 GCA_009831015.1 Picea engelmannii
GTGTTTTAGAAGAAGGAGAATTGTTCTCTCTATAGATGTTAGGATTGGTCCTTCTAGTAGCCATAGCCATACTTTTACTTTCAACATTTCTTTCCACCTTAAATGCATTCTCCAATGATTTGGGTTCCCAAAGGTGAACCTCATGTTGAATGCTATCCTTTAAAGTTCTTATGAATACATCAATCAAGTGCTCAACTGGAATATCGGTTACCTTTATATTCAATCTTTGGAAGTTCTCAATGTGCTCGGTAACTGAACCCTTTTGCTTGAGATTTATCAATTGTCTAAAGAAGGTATTGCTCCTTGTATCCTCATAGTGTGCTATCATTTCTTACGTGAAAATTGTCCAAGTGACGAGTGATTTGCAAGAACAAAGCCATTGATACCATACACATTGATTAGGTTCTAAATATAAAGAAGCAATTTGTACCTTTTGTGTATGTGGCACATTATGGAGATCAAAGAATCACTCCATATGAAGTATCCATGTGATTGGGTCCTTGCCATCAAACTTCATCATATCAATCTTAGGAACGTGGTTGGTCTTCAAACCAAATTTGGAGTTTCTCCATTCTTGATTCACCTTCCTTGTGTCCTCATCATGAATTTCATGGGATGCATTTTCACTTTCAGGTGTCTTCTCTGTTACGAAAATTTTCAATACTTCCATGATATCCCCTTTTAAACCCTCCATCATCTCTTGTAGTTCATATTTTGTTACTATCTTCTTTTGTAAATCATTTATATCCCTACGCATTTCTTCACCTTCATCAAGAGTCCAAGTAGGATTGTCTAGAGGCTTATTTGGTGTAGAAGTTCCCTTTTTGGGTGGCATGTTGGACAAGTATCACTTTTGAACCTTGATTTTGAGGTGGTTCTGCTCTTTTGTTGTATCTCCCAACTTTAGGCCCTTCTAGGTATGAAAATTTATTTTATGTAGTTCTCTGATATTTCTTCTCTACAATGCCATAGGTCTGATCAAAATTGGATGTGCCAAGTGGAATTTATGGTAACTTCCCCACAACTTGTTGATTTTTGGCCTTTCCAAGAGATCTCACTTGTATAGCGTGCCCCACACAAAATAATTGATATAAAATTCTAAAACTCACACCAGAAATACTACAGACTATCCACGATCCAATGAAACTAGTACCACTCAATTTTTATAATCTAGGAAGAAGTTATGATTTTTTTACCTGGAACACCTTCTTGATACTAGTCAATTGGACTAGTCAGATACCCTATCTTACACAAGTTGTATCTACAAATTTAAGATGACCCAGAAGCTGAACTTTTTACCATAGATACCTTACTAAATTTTGTGAATATCCTCTGGTGTTCAAGGTCTGAAACATTACATAAAAACTTTTATAGCGAAAATTCCGCAATGACTTAGTTCAGGATGATTCCAAAACCCTATATTGTACATGTTGTATCTCTGAAAGTATAAGGCCTCAAGAGATGAATTTTTAACCCAGTGTACCTTGATCCATCTACTAAATATCCTCCAATCCATTCCTTATGAAACATTGTAGAAGAAAATAAATAGCAAAAATTCCAAGGTGTCTCAGATGTAGCAGTGAAACCCCAAGACCTTGAGCTTTGATACCATATGTTAAGAACCAAATATCAATATAGCATAGAAAAACCTCAGAAAAAGTACTCAATGCATTGAAAAAGAGATAATTTTAGATAATAAGCCTCTTCTAGGTGGAAACCTCCTTTTACCCCACTTAAATGTTCAAGTACAAGATGATTCAAAATGAAAATGTCTCCTTGGTATAGATAGGAGACTAGGAGGTATAATTACAACTAATGGCCTAAAGCCAACATAAATAAAATAACATTACTAATATAATATGCCCCAATTAAGGGGTAATGATCCAATATTAGGGCTTAACACTACCCCTCAAGAATCCTATGTAGTACTAGAGATTACTTTTACACATGTATTTGCATTCTTGTTGCATTCATATATATCCCTAGAATATCTTGGATGTTATTTGCATCTATAGTTTCACTACTTCCTAATAAGATCACATCATATAAAAAGGGTAAATGTGTTAATGTATGATGCATTCCTATTTTTATACCTTTCAAACCTATCACTGCTTCGGAGTGAATCAAAAACCTACTTAATCCCTCTACAAAAAGAAGGAATAAAATGAGGGATTATGGGTAACCATGTCTAATCTCTCTAGTGGGATTGAAAAAGGGTGATGTTGAGCCATTAATAATATCATAAAAGGAAACTAAGCTTCAACATCCCTCTATCCAATTGACCGAAGGGATACTTAACCCCACATTTATTAACATCAATCTAAAACATAACCATGAGACTCTATCATATGCTTTGGAGAGGTCCAATTTAATGATGAAGGCTGGTATTTTTTTTGTCTTAATGGTATGTAGTGATTCCAGGGCCACACCAACTATGTCATGAATCTATCTCCCACTCAAGAAACCAAATTCTTCCGAAGATATGGCTTTAGATAAATATGGCTTGATCCTCCTTGGTATTAATTTAGAGATTATTCTATATATGGAATTACATAATAAAATTAGCCTAAAATCCTTAAAAATGTTTGGATTAGCATTTTTAGGATTAATTGAAAGGAAAATATATTTGAAATATTCTAGTACTTTCCCTAAGCTCTTAGATTCCTCTACAACTACCAACAAGTCATCCTCAATATAGTAATAGAAACTCGTATAAAATTGTATTTGCCAATTGTCTAGGTTAGGGATTTTTTCTCTTTGGAATGAGAAGACCACCTCCTTAAATTTCTCCTTTGTCATAGGATAAATTATATGTTCATTTTGGTTGTCCTCTATAAACGTTGGGAAACAAGAGAATACTTTTACAATGTCTACAATAGTGGTCACTTCTAGCTCCTTGAACAATGATTAAATTTAATGCATCATTCATACCTCAAAAATATCTTGAAATATTTTTACTTTTATGCCCTCAACATTTTGAACATCCTTGTTTTTGTGTCTCCATTGAGATATCTCCCAATGTAATAAATCCCTCCTTGAGTCCTTTAGCCTTTTTAGATTTAAATGTTCATTTTCATTGAAGACGCCATTAATATTTTGATCATATGTTTGGTCATATGGTTATCCATAACCTATGAATTCATAGGAGAGATATCCAACTTATCCTTTACCCAATAATTTTCTAGTCTCTTTACCTTATTCAAAGATTTATTTAAATTAAAACATGGTTGATTCTTCATTGTCACAATTGACATGCTCCCACTCCTTGATGACCATCTCCTTGAAATCCTCACCTTGCAACCAGTTATGGTTAAACTGATATGGATTGTATAAATAATGAATTGAAAGGAAATAATATGAACGTAAACACACACACACACAAAATAATATTACAGGGAGAAAAATAATACACTGAGAACCATATTGTATTAATATATGAAATCAGAAAAGACTGTGAAATGCAAAGCAATACAAACTAGCTAGAATGGTGGTATGTTATCTTTCAAGAGAGAGTTGTCATCTATGCTCATTCAAAAGATAAAATTAAAAGAGGCTGAAATGGCCTTTTAACTTAAAGCACTAAACCCTAAATATCCAAAAACCTAATCCTAGGAGACAAAGCGCCAAAGGGATTGAAGGCCCCAAGGTAGTTAGTTGATGCATCAACTTCTCGAGGATGAAAATTTTGCATACAATCTCCATTTGGGGTGCACATTAACTTGTTGGAAATATCTAAATAAGAATTACAATTTTTGGTAGGCCTAGGTAGGCCATGGCCACTCCAGTCCCTTCAATGGACAAAAAATGTTGTTTAATGACTCAAAACGGCCCCAAAATTTTAGGACCCAAAAAAATGTAGAATAACAAACTACCAAGATGGTGGTAGAGGTGGGTGGACATCAATGTCCACCTGGATTGGTCCTGCCCCTTATGAAGAAACGATCCCCATTGCCTCAAGTTCCCTCATTATATGGGAAACTTTTGCTAAATTTGACTCTTGGTGAGCCAATTTCCTTGGTGAAGAAGTTGTCCTTCTTTGGCAACCCAATAGAGTTGTATGTTCTGCTAGTAGGTTCCCTTCACCTTGTTGTCCATGACTTGATCCACTAGATAATGTTCAATGCAGTCAGGATTGAATTATGTAGGGGAAAAATTAGCAGCCACCTATGAGGTTTCCAATAGGGGTTGAAAATATGGTCAAAGTAGCTCCACATTAAATATTGGGTGCAATTCAAGGAAAGGGGGGATACTCATTTCAAAATAATTCTCACCCATAAACTTTTTGAAGGTGTAAGGCCCATATCTGGGTTGTACAAACTTCTTGTGGGGGACTATGAAGTTCTCTTTATGAAAATGCAGTCACACCCTATCACTAACCTGGAACTTTTGTGGAACTCAATGTCATTTCTTGTACTTGGCATTGGATTTATGCGGGATATCATGAACTTGTTTTTGGATGTGATAAATCCATTAAAAAAAAACTGTGGATCTATCTACCACAGTCTGAGAATGGGAGGACTCTTCCTATGAAGATGAAATGGGAAGAGCTACATCAATGGGGGTAAATGGATGGAAGCCCAAGCACACTTGGAAAGGGTTGTGACCAACAAGGATACAGAGGGATCTGTTGTAGCTATGTTGAACATATGGAAGGCTCTCATCCCATATTTTTGGATGCTTGGAGTTGTACATGTGCAAGATATGCACAATCATCTGATTGACCACTTATGTTTTTCCATCTATTTTCGGGTGGAAGGTAGTCAATTTGGTCATCTTAGTTTCCATCAGAGACCACATACTGAACCAGAAGGTATTGAGGAATATGTTATCTCTATCTGGAAAAATGGTGCATGGTAGCCCAAAATGAACCCAAACACACTCAAGGAGCTTAGTCTTTGGATTCAGTTCTGGTACTCTTCTTAGATGGTGCCAAAATGGAGGGAAAACCTAACATGTAATCCATGGAGACTGACTCCTAGGGCTTGTCTGGGGTAGGTAGAGGAGTGTACAACCCCTATGTCTTGATGGTGGGCTTAACAATGGCATGGGAAATGAACGGTCTTATATACTTGTTGACATACTATTGAATTTTTGGCTACTAGAAATACTTATGAAGTATTGTTATTGTTTTATCCACATTGAAGTGCCTTGCCACCCAACTATAATGTGCTTCCCAAATCGAATTTGCATGCTTTCATGAAGGAAAAAAAAGATGGCCTATATAGCACAAAATCACATCCTGTAGTTGAAAGTCTATAACTTGTTTACCTACACCCAATTTATTATATGTAGCAGTGAAGTCAAGTTCGTTATCATACAATTGGGGCCACCCAAAGGTCTTATTCCCATAGGAGTTAAGAACCATGGTTAGCCCCAAAACGAAGGGACGATTAAGGTAGTTTGCAACATGGTTTCTGATACTATTATTGTACTTAATATTCAAGTAGAATTTTTGAAAGTATGTGGAACACTTATGATAGTGGTCATTTTGTAACTTTCCTTGTGTCTACATGAATTTCATAGGCTTGTTATCAATGTGGTTGATTGTTTCATTTCCTAGAATATAATGCTTCCAATGTCGGCATGCCTGGACAATGGAGTACATATTATTGTCATAGGTGGGATACCTGAGAATGGTGTCAAAGAGTGTCTCATTGTGATAGGCCATTGGATGTCCATGATGAGTGATACTACATCGATAACATGGTCGGAGGAATGGGTCTCAATATTGAATGGTTGTTTTAGTCATCGTAGAGTGAGAACCAGTGTCGAGCAAAGGCAGTGTTTCAATTCCTCGAATTGTTTCTATTGTGACTCAGACCTGGAAATTTTGGATTTAGCTCCACCCTTGGTCACTTGGATTAAGGGCCAAGCAATGTGAGAGAAACTCAACATGAACCTATGGTATAATTTTGCAAGGCCCAAGAAGTTGTGAAGCTAGATTAGAGTCATTGAGGCTAGCCATTTTTGAAAGACTTGGATCTTGGTTGGGTCCACATGCACCCCATGTTCATCCATGATGTATCCTAGATATTGTATTCTCTACATGCCAAATGAGTATTTCTCTAGATTGGTATATAAATTATGTTTTCATAGAATGCTTAGGATCTTTTGAATGTACTACAAATGTTCTACCCAAGTTTTGTTGAAGATGAGGATGTCATCCAAATACAAAACCACAAAACAATTTGTGAACGACTCCAAGATATCATCCATCATCCTTATTAATGTTGTTGGAGGATTAGTCAAGCCAAAAGGCATGACCTATTGATGTTTTGGTAGTTGTGGGAGGTATGAACCTCCACGTGTAACCTATGACTTAGAATAGAATATTCTGGAAGAAAGTGAACCATTAAACAGATGTGTGGAAACCCTAGAAGACAAGTTGGCCTAGAAGAAAAAATAATATTAGAATATTATCTTCTGGAAATTCAAGTCGGATCCACAAAAAAAGATAAACATAAAAAATAATTACTATAAATTCAAGTCATCCTAGCAAGAAAAGTCACTGGACAGATTAATATAAATAGAGGATGTTTTAGCTCATTTGTACACCCAGTCAAAGAGCAAGTCTTGTGGAGAGTTTCAGTTGCAGCTGCAACTGTAGCTTCAAGGAGGAATAAGGTTACATGGCCATCTCTTGGTCTTGGTCTCTCTCTTGGTGATTCTCTTGGTGACATTCTTGGTGATTCTCTTGGTGATACTCTTAGTGATATTATTACTAAGTATGGCACAATTTTGAGAGAGTAGTGCAGTTTTAGTTGCTGCAGTTGTGTATGGTACTTTTTCTATGGATATGGAGACTCTCCCTCTTGTGCGCTACCCTTGGAGGAGTGCTCTACTTGTCTTGAGTTTTTGCTGCAATTATGAGCTAGGGTTTATCTATTGGTTCTAGAGTAGGCTTGCTGGAATTATTCTAAGTAAAGGTTAGTGTGATTGGGGGTGGCATATGTGAATGCCTATGGTTGGGTGACAATGATGTGACATTGTCTATGGTTAAATGAGCATATGAAAATTTCAACATGGTATCAAAGTCAATTTCCTTCATAACAATCTAACTACTAGAAGGAAGATCCTCAATTCCCCCCATCATCAAGCTCATTAAGAACTTACTGAACTCACCAAGAAGATCGCCTAATTAGGGCACATCTCTTCCCTGGATCATATCCACAAATTTTTGAAATTGAGAAATTAGGGTTTCCTTATAAAACCCTAGGTCTGCAGTACCAGTTGCAGTTGAAGTGCCAGTTCCTTCATGCCAGTTGCAGCACTAGTTGCAATTCAAGTTGTAGCACCAGTTGCAATGCTAGTTGTAACACCAGTTGTAGTTCCAGTTGCAGCACCAGTTGCAGTACCAGTTGCAGTGAAAATGTTTGTGAAGTGTTGGGACTAATTGTTCGTTGTCCTAGTGTGCCTTACCCTAGCGCATCTCCATCTACCCTTAGATTACAATTCGGAGTACCTTTTAAGTTTTAAGGTTTGTCATTGCTTGTTGTTGCTACTAGATGGTGAAAATACCTGTCGATGTTGCTGAAGGTATGTACTTATATATATATTTAATCTGTATCACTATTTTGAGTGTGATTGTAGGAGAAGGGATATCTTACAATCATAGATCCAAAGGGATTTCAAAACCAACACATTCATAGGAAAAACGCACTCCTTCTTTGATTGTTTTCATATTCCTCTAGCTGTAATGGCATTATTTTAATCTTATGAAAATCTAGTTGTATTTTTATCTATTGAATTTATAGTAACCTATGCTCAAAGTTAAAGTTATAAGTTGATTCTATTCATAGTATTAATTGATTAAGGTTGATACTTTAGATTTTATTTGCTTTATATTCTCTAACTCAGATTTATGTCAAGAAATCATATTGTCTTAAGTACAGGGGACAAGTTGAAGAGAATACTTGTCATCTTGAGTTAAGGAGACTTGGAATAAAATCAACAACACTCTTTCTTGAAGATAAGACTCCAAGTTCCAGGTTTGATTGATTAAAATAATAAGTTTCCAATTTTCACATATCCAGTTTGATAATTGCTACATTACTAGTTGTGACAACAATCCTTGAAAGGTTCTATTACTGCTAGATACAATGAATACTTGGCAGCATGTGAGTACTATTAATATAAAAGCCTATTATACTTGGTCGCAATATGAACTAACATATCCTCGAGGAGATACTTCTTGTTTTTCTTTGAGGCGGGTCACCTTCGTAATAATATGATGATTAGCATGAGATTTCCTTTTTATTCTTGTTGACATAGATATGTTCTTTTGAAAATGTTATTATACTTTTTTGTTCTTGTTTTATTGTTCTGAGAAGGTTACCATGGAGGAATGATTGATCACAACACTAGAAGAGTGTTGTTCCTATTTCTTATTATTGTATTTTTATTTTGGTTCTTGTTCAAGGCAGGTCACAAGAAATACCTTTGAGAAGGAGCTACTGTGATTATTGTTCTCATTCTTGTTTTTATTATTATAAGAGTATTATTCTTGTCTAATGTTTTTCCCTTTGTTGTCCTTGTTCTAGGTAGGTCACATGTAATAAATCTGAGGGAAGCTATAGTGACGATTGCAGGAGACAACATATTACATGGTATCTAGCTTAATACATGGACCAGACTATCCATATTAGAAGTTGTATACACGACCGTATACATCCATGTACCAAAGAAGAAGAAGAATAAGAAGGGTACTTTTGTGAGATACATAGTATCTCATATGGAGATTGATTGTAAAGAGCAGAAGGCTCCAAATATGATTGAGAAAATACATCTAATGCAATTGATCACTCTTTAGATCATCAAGAAGAGTTAGTAGAGCTAGAAGGGCCTACCTAGAATAGTTGCAGTAACCAAGAAGACACCAGCATGGTCCCATGAAACTTTTTAGGATGCAACATTTATAAGCCATATCATGAGGAGTAGATGGCTCCGAAGATTATACAGACTCAAAGGGATTCATGCTTCAGAGGGAGAATGGAGACTCGGAGAATTTCATATTCAGATGAAAGAGAGAGACGTCTTTTGGAACTGACAGACAGATGCCATGGGTTGAGAAGGCTAGATCAAAGCTTTAGAGGATTCGAGGAGATATGAGATATTATGGGAATATTCCCTTGCTTTAGTAGATTTTTCTAGAGTGACTGAGGAAGAATCCAATCAGAAGGACTAGGATATATATCTTTTCCTTGGTTCTGAGACCATAAGGGAAGTCAGTGGTGACTTCCAAGTTGATCTACAAGATCAAGGATGTTGCAGATAAATATCGTAGAGATGTAAGAATCCTAATTTGTGTCCAGAGGATTATCCCAACAAGAGGGAGAAAAATATGATGAGACACTTTCTCTAGTATATTGCTACCGATGAACGTGTAGCCGATATGTTGACCAAGCCTATGTCAGGAAAAATATTGGAGTGGTCCAAAAAAAATTCTCCAGTAGTGAGGATTGATGTGTTCCCTAGTAGCGGGAAGTGATGTATTCCCCAATAGAGGGAAGTGATGAGATCCCTAGTAATGGGAGCTACTCAATCACAGGTTAGTACTCCAACACAGGTTGGTACTCCAACACAGGTTGGTACTCCAACATAAGTTGGTATGCTACCCCAACGCAGGATGGTATGCTAACCCAACACAATTTGGTATGTTACCCCAATGTAGGTTGGTACTCCAACGCAGGTTGGTATGATACCCCAATGCATTTTGGTACTCCAATGCAGGTTCGTATGTTACCCCAGTGCGGGTTGGTAGTCCAACGCAGGTCGGTATGCTACCCCAGTGCAGGTTGGTACTCCAAAATAGATTGGTACTCCAACGCATGTTGGTATGGCACCCCAGCGTAGGTTGGTACTCCAATGTAGGCTGGTATGTTACCCCAATGTAGGTTGGTATGCTACTCCAACAAAGGTTGGTACACTACTCCAATAAAAATGAAGAAATTCTTATGATGTATGGATTCATGAAATTCAACAAGGCAATGGATGAGGCGTGCAAAAGAGAAGAAGCAGTGATGATGATTGTGCTAAGAGGAATACCTTCTTCATTAAGAGGGATTGTTAAATTTTTGAGTCATATTTTGTGTGAACTGATGAGTTACTAGTTCTGTATGAAATAGATGTCGACTTGTAGTGTCAAAAATGATTCCCAGTTAGAGTGTCGATCAATAGCATCAAAGGTTGGTAACTGGAGGGCCAACTAGTAGTGTTGGAGGTGTTTTCCAACTAGATGGATAATGTGCGGCTATGATGGTGATACTTGATCTATTTGATCATATGATAGTCTGTGTGGCTATGGTGATGCTATATGTATACTGGTATGCAAGACCATGTGAGTCTTTCCCATGCCATGTGAGATGGATGGATGTGTTTGAGACCACTACATGAAGAACATATTAGTTAATACATCCCTATCTAAGAGGGAGTGTTGATGTTTTGGTAGTTGCGGTAGGTATTAACCTCCACGTGTAACCTATGGCTTAGAATATAATATTCTGGAAGCAAGTGAACCATTAAAAATATGTGTGGAAACCCTAGAAAATAATTCATCCTAGAAGAATAAATAATATTAGAATATTATCTTCCAAAAATACAAGTTGGCTCCAGAGGAAAAAGATAAACATAAAATATAATTACTAGAAAGTCAGGTCGGCCCAATCAAAAAGTCACTGGACATATTATTATAAATAGAGGAAGTTTAGCTCATTTGTACACGCAGTCAAGGTGCAAGTCTTGTGGAGAGCTACAATTGTAGCTGTAACTATAGTTGCAAGGAGGAATAACGGTGCATGCCCATCTCTTGGTCTTAGTCTCTCTCTTCGTGATTCTCTTGGTGACATTCTTGGTGATTCTCTTGGTGACATTTTTGGTGATTCTCTTGGTGATACTCTTGGTGATATTCTTGCTAAGTATGGCCCAAGTTTGAGAGATTAGTGAATTTGCAACTGCTACAATTATGTATGGTACTTGTTCTATGGATATGGAGACTCTCTCTCTCTCTTGTGTGCTACCCTTGGAGAAGGAACGCTCTACTTGTATTGAGTTTTTGTGCAGTTAGTAGCTAGGGTTTATCTGTTGGTTCTGGAGTAGGCTTGCCAGAATTATTTTAAGTAAAGGTTAGTGTGATCAAGGGTGGAATATGTGAACACCTATGGCTGGGTGACAATGATGTGACATTGTCTATGGTTAAACGAGCATACCAAAATTTCAACATGACCAACCACTCAAAAAGGCCTTATTTAGACTTGAAGGAGGTTTTCCATACACTAGTTTGTTCGATCAGGACCTGGTGGTATCCTAACTTCAAATAAATCTTACTAAATAACTTGGCACCCTCAAGTTGATCAAGAATATCATCAATCTAGGGGATCAGGTATCAATTATTAACAGTGATTTTGTTTAGTACTTTGTAATCAATAAAGAGTCTTTATGTATTGTCCTTCTTCTACACCAATACAATTAGGATCCCATAAGGTGATGAGCTTGGTCAAATGTGTCCCTTTTGATGAGCTCATGATTTTGGAATTTTATTTCCTCATTTT
>ML795451.1:26671-38291 GCA_009831015.1 Picea engelmannii
ATCAATCACCCCAACAATGGTCAAGTGGATTAGTGTAAGATCCAAGCAGTCATCCAAAATGAAAGGAACCTAATGCATACATAAGAAGGTTATAACGATCAAATATGACACATACCATGATACCTCGGACCAATTACCTCATGTAGCAAGAGCCCTCTCTGATGCAAGCCCAGGCCGGTAGTGATGGACGCTGGTACTGCTGACAGGACAAGTCTGGCTGAGAAGAAGAAAGATGGGCCCTCCAGGCCATGCTCAAGTCACTCCTGCTCTCGGTACTCCATGTCTAGGACCATGTGGGCCTCGAGATATGATCTCCTAGTTATCCCTAGATATCGGGGATAACAAAGCCCATTTCTGGGTTAACTCAAAGGGATACCATCATAGTCCACTAACTCGTAGGCTCCTTTTTCCAACACCCGTATGACGATATAAGGGCCTCGCCACAGCCTCAAATTTTTCAGCTCCTAGCAAATCTCGATCTTGTTCATAAAGGAGAACCATATCACCTTCAGAGAAAATGCGTGGCTTGACATGCTTGTTGTATTGGGCTTTGACGCGTTTCTTCTGGGTTTCTATAACTAGGGTGGCATCACGACGGGTTTCGTCTAGTTGCATAAGATACAACAAACGTTCTTTTTCAGCAGAAGTGTTTGGGAGAAGTTCAACGGCTAGCTTTAGAGACGGTATCTCACATTCAATCGATAAGATGGCTTCGAGAGCATAGACTAACTGAAAAGGTGTAAACTCAGTAGCAAACTTGACGGATGTCCGGTAAGCCCACAATGCTGAAAACAACATTGTGTGCCAACTCGTTTTGTGAATCCCTATCATTCGTCTAAGCATGGTAATGAGGAATTTGTTTATTGCTTCAACCTGGTCGTTGACCTGTGGGTAATAGGGTGTTGAGTTTTCACGGCGAAGACCCAACTTTTCGGTGAGTTTTGACATCATAAAGATTCTAAAGTGGCTACCGTGATCTGTAGTGATAGTTGGAGGAACACCAAACCGAGCAATGATGTGATTGAATATGAATAGTGTTGCAGTCTTCTCGGTATTGTCGAATGTCAGCATCGCCTCGACCCATTTCGTAAAATAATCTATGTCTACAATAATGTATCCATGCCCCCCGGCCGAGTGAGGGTGACATGTCATGAAATCGATACCCCATTTCGCAAAAGGTCCAACGGAGACTACAAGGTGTGATCGTATTTTGTTGTTGTAGGTTTGACAAGCGTGGCATTTTTGGACAACAATAATACAATCGTTGAATAAGGAAGGCCAAAAATACCCAGCTCGCAAGATCTTCTGGGCAGTAGCATACCTAGACATGTGACCACCACATGCTCCAGAATGGCAGTCATTCAGGGCTTTCTCGGATTCATCAAATGTGAGGCAGCGTCGAAAAACGGAGTCAATACCACAACGATAAAGAGTATCACCGAGGATAATATACTGATGGGCTTGGTAGCGTATGCGACAGCGGTCAGTGCTAGACAAAGTGGGTCGGAAAGTCTGAGTCTAGAGATATATGATGATATCCCCATACCAAAGGTCATCGGAACTGATCCAAAAAAGGGATTCATCGGGTAATGAATCATCTGCTACATTTTTCGTCTCAGAACAGGGAAGGTTGCATATCAATTCAGCAAACACCAAATATTTCTTGGACTTAACGCGTTCGAATTCTAAGTCAAACTCCTGGAGTATTACGATTCATTTGGAGTATTTCCCCGCTAGCAATTGGCGTGTAAGAATGTGCTGTATAGGGTTGCAGTTGGAAATCACAGTAGTCTTGCGTAAAAGGATATAGTGCCGGAAACATTGAACAGCTTGGACGACGACCAAGGCCAGTTTTTCAACATGTAAATACTTGGTTTCGCTAGTCGTGAGACTCTGACTAAAATAATAAATGACATGTTCGTCATGAAAATCATCCTCCTGGACTAGAACCATAGCAATGGTAGAGTCTGAGGCTGTGAGATACAGGAAATAATCTTGACTGTAATCGGGTGGGAAAAGTAGTGGGGTATGGGTTAAAGTCGGTTTTAAAGCGTCGAAATCTTTGTTGGCAGTGGTATCCCACGAACTCAGAACCTTTCTTGAGTAGTCGAGTAAATCCAAGGGTTAACTCAACATAGTTTGGGATGAAACGACGTAGAAAGTTTTCCTTCCCTTGCAAACTTTGTAGCTGGCAAAGAGAGGAAGGAGGAGGGAGATTGAGAATCGCCTCGACCTTCAAAGGATCTACCCTGATCCCTTGAAGTGAAACAATAAAGTCCAGAAGTCGGCCGGATTCTATGCAAAAAACACATTTGTGCGGGTTTAAGCGTATACGGTAGAACTGACATCGGAGGAAAATGGCTCGGAGGTGTGTGGGATGATCGACACGGTGGATGGAATGAGCTGGTAGGTCATCGAGATATGGTTGGACAATGTGTTTTATATCATAAAAGGCATAAGACATAGCACGTTGAAAAGTCACGCCGGCATTCTTTAAACCAAAGGGCAGTTTCCGGTAGGCGAAAGTGCCCCAAGGACAAATAAAAGCGGTCTTGTGTTGGTTGGCGGGTACAATATTGATTTGATTATATCTGGAGAAACCATCCATCAAAGAGAAGATTTCACTCCAAGCGCAATCATCGACGATCTGGTCAACAAAGGGGGTGGGAAAGTTGTCTTTAGGACAAGCTTTGTTAATATCTCTATAATCAACGCACACACAGATCGTACCTTGTTTTTTGTTAGCTGGAACAAGATTGGAAACCCAGTCAGTTAGAGCCACAAGGTAAATAAAACCAACTTTAAGAAGTTTCTCAACTTCAAGCTTGATAGCAGCTGCTTTACATGGGTGGACCGGACGAAGTTGTTGCCGGATGGGTTTAGCGCTCGGGTATGTCTTAATCTCGTGTACAACAATGTCTGGGTCAATACCCAGCATTTCTTCATAGCTCCATGCGAAAACATCACAAAATTCTTGAAAAAGAGACTTGTAGGTGACAACTTCGTCAGTGGAACACAAAGCTCCGATATGCACATTTTCGACAACTCTAGGTTTAATGGATATGTTGAGGGGGATGGTGGATGAGGTATTACTTAAGTTCCCTTCGTAGAACATATCGTGTGTAGACTCAGGAACGGAAGAAATGATGACAACGGTCGACGGGGTCAAGATCCGTTGGTAACTCTCAATGGTGTGTTGTTCCAGGGAGAGAATGGAACGATGATGCCCATCGTCCCAAGGGGTATCTTCCATGGACATAATAGACATAAACATCTCGTCTGTAGGAAATTTGACACGGAAAGGATTTGGAGATAGATCACCAAGAGAGGGGGTAGAAGGGATTGCCGATTGAATGGCTTGATAAGAGGATTCGACCGGACTTAAGGGCATTTGGTCGCCATAGCGAAAATGATCACTGGGGTTGGGTACTATCCACGGGTCATAAGACGTAGGGGTTTCTCGAACAGAGGTAGAAATCATGTTTATCGAGGCGACAAATGGATGTGGAACATCGGGTGGTGGAATGGGGAAAGTACCCATCAAAGAGGAATCTTTAAGAAGACCTACACCGACATTCTCATATGCAGGGGGTGTTTTCGCAATGAAAGGTACGTTGCTGGTACGTGTATCATAGTTAAAGAAGGCCAATTGGTCCAGACTCCACCGTAATTACTTTTCCTTGATGTGGGAAACGTATGACACGGAAAAGAGTGGACACAACTGCACACATGGAATCGATCTAGCTATGGCCAAGTAGAAGGTTGTAATCGAGAGGAGCGTCAAAGACCTCCACCTCAATGTTGACCGTTTTGCCTTCTAACATAATAGGCAACGAAGGGAGGACACCGTAAGGATTAAAACCAGAGCCATTGAAGGCTTTGAGCGTGTTGTGGGATTCGCTTAAGGGAGGAGAGTCGATGGCTTTCCAGCAGGTAACAGACATGACACACGTCGAGGCACCCTCATCAATAACTGTTCTACAAATGTTCTTGTCAGAGACAATAACTTGTATTTGAAATGCGAGTTGAGGGGGTAACCTTGGAATGTGATCTTCCAAGTCAAAAATTATTAAATTTGTATCGGTAGGGTCGATTCCACCAATAGCTTTGAACAATGCCTTCCGTTGTGTGGGACAACTCTGAAGGACTTCGCGGACGGTGCTTGGGCCAAATCTTCTACAATATTGTAGTTCTGGGCAGCACGCGCATGAGGATTGAAAGCAGACTTTCGAACAACACCCTTCGGGGGAAGGCGAAGAACTGTGTCTAGGCTTGGTCGTTCGAGATGAAGAGGACCGTTGGTAGGTGGATCCGATGGAGATGGTTGGACCAAGGAAGGAAGTATTTCATCAACCTTCTCTTTGGAGGAAGAATAATCTTTGGTTCGAGTGATAAGTGTGATGTCGTTCTTTTTTAAATCACTCGTACACATTAAGACATAGGATGTATGGAGGGGGAAGGTTGGTCATGAATGACCAATTGGGCTTGTTGTTGAGAAGGAAAGGGTTGTGACAACACGGCCGGGGTAGGCGGTTTCGGGGTCCCTTGAAGGAACTTAGTAACCTGAGCTCGTCTCGAACAATCCTTAGTGTAGTGATCATCACCACAGATAAGACAAGGGTATCGGGGTTTGCGCTTATCCTTATCGTCAACAGGTTGTGTTTTGGTCTTATCAGATTGCGGATTATTTTAATCCTCCTTATTCTTACCCTTCACTTTTCTGGATTTATTCTTTCTGGCAGGGGTAGATTGAACAGAGTTCACCTCAGAAGTCTTGCCGGAGGGAGGAGTAGGAGACAGAGCATGTTGAACATTAGAAGCAACGAACTTGGGGTTGGTGGTAGAGGCTTGTGTGGAGTGGGGTTGGGCGTGGAAAGTGCCAATCACACCATCAGCCGCATGAGAAGTAGCAGGGATAGTTGAAGAAGCAGTAGTAGAAGGACGAGCTGCGTCAGGGAGCAAATCGTAAAGAGTACCCATTTGTGAGTAAACGGGGTCAAGGTATTGAGCACGACTGATCGCCTGTTCTTCTGTGACAACTCCACCCATGGTGATGGCACGAGCAATATCATTCACGAATGATTTCGTGAACCACTCAGCCAGTAACTAATCGAGAAGCTCTAGTTTGATGAGACGTCAACGTCGTCGCCACTCATGAATGTGATCAGAGATATGAGTGGCTTTGGTTTGTTCGAAAGAACTCAAAATTTTGGTTCCCGTTTCGTATCGGATTGGTAACTGGTAGTGGGTGAGGAAAGCCATGGCGAGGGTGTTAAAGTCAGCGAAGAAGCCTCGCGGCAATTCTATATACCACTTCGTGGTGGAATCTATGAGAGTTCGTTGAAAAAGACGTAATCGAATAGCGTCATCCATCAAGGAGTTGGATGAACACCAAAGGTGGAAAGTCATTACATAATTGTTCGGGTCCTCTCCTGGTTTACCATTGAACTTAGGAATGTCGGAAGGTAGTTTGGCCGGTATGGCGGGCCATTGAGGAGAGTGACAGATAGGATTGTTTAAAACTCTAGACAGATCAGGGAGGTCCGGGGTGGTTAAGAAAGGTAACTGTCTATTCACATGGGGGTACTGGTGACTTTGGGGAGGAAGTCCCGTAGGTATACTAGTAGGACCGTAAGCAGTTTGCATATAATGCGAGGATCCGGGCAAATTCAGTTGTTGGTATGGAGGCATGTAATTTATAGGGTTGTATTGGTTAGGGAAGTTCCCTTGAACAGGGACGTTGGGTCCAGCGTTCAAGCCCCATATGGAATTGGACGGAGCTGGATATGGTTGGCCTGTACTAGGGGGTATGAAAGAGTTAATTTGAGGCGGTTGCCCCCCAGTTGATTGAGGATTATTTCGAATAAGATAGTTCCAATACTGGGCCAAGTCTGTAGGTATGTTTTGTCCAGTGGGTGAGGTAGGTGGGGGTTGCCCTCCAGTCGGAGGTTGTGTCCCAATTGGGATTTGACCTCCAGGGCGAAAATGTCTGCCGACAAGAATCTGGTAATTAGGTGTGAAAGACTGAATGGTGCCACTAGGGTCGGTTCCTCCGATAGGGGATGGAAGAGACCGTCTGGAAGGGGGTCGAGGAAGTGTCAGAATAAAACCAGGAACAAGATGGTGCCCCAGAAGGAGTGGAAATGCAAGGAGTCCTGGATGGGATTTGTGTAGGAACGAGAATAGAAGCATTCAACGCATGATATCCAGGAGGAAGCGTTGGGGTGAGTTTGGGCGAAAGCAGTGTGCCAATGGGGGATTGGCTAGCCACCGTATTCCCGATGTGAAGATTCGTAGAATCTGGGACCATTGTATAATGGGCCATTTGAAGGGGGACAGTCAAGATATGGTTGGCTGGCTGTGCGTCCGAACTAGGGAAATAATAGGCAGTAGTAAAAGGTATCGCGTTTGGATCAGATGTTTCGGGCGGCTCGGGTGTGACAGTGATATCAACGCCTGCTCCTGAGCCAAAGAGATCCCGTCTAAAAATGCCAGAAGTCCAAAAATGATCTTGACCTTCAGGGCTTGTGAAAGGTCCGGTTGGTAATCCAGAAGACTCAACAATAATATCTCTATATGAATTCACTCGAACAATACGTCTCACAGAGTCGGGAGGAAGTCGCAAGCCCTCTCAAGAATATGTAATTCGGAATTGTTCTAAAGAGTCAGTTCTTTCTAGTCGTGGAGTGACAATGTCTTGGACTTTACTCTGTTGAGGAGAGCCCTCCGGTGAGTTGGTAGGCAAGGGTTGAGAACCTTCCAGATCTTCTGGGGGTAGTCCTTGCATTCTACGTGAACGATGTGGAGGCTCAATGGTGATCGAGCGAAAATCTCACGAAAGAAATTCTATGGCCAACTTACGGAAACAAACAGTACGCACTGGTAAAATCTAGGAATCAAAACCAAGCAAACAAGACCTTCCTATTCCGAAATCACTAGTTGGTGATGAAATCCAACATCGCGACGTCAAGACAAGAAGGGGTTGGGCTAGGGTGGAAAAGTTACATTGACGACTTGCTTAACGGACTTACACCTTGGTGCAAGCTCCCACACATAATCGTGGGTATACCATCCAAGGAGTTCGAGTGAGTCTGGCCAACGTCGATTCCAGGTACCGTGAAGACTTACCCCTCCACAGTCACCTTGTGTAAGACACTAAGAAGATAGGCTACTAAAGTTACCACAAACAACAATGATGCCTGAGGGAACAGTCGACAGTCTGATCCACACACAAGGGCAGGGTATTTAGCCCGAAATCAACTTGAGAGGCTTCCACTCATCATTGTGGGTATACCTTCAAGCGACCCCCGTAATACGTGCAATCTCTACACCGAGATCAACAAAGCAGGGTGAGTAACTCTGTCAATCTCAATGCGACCTCAGGTTTGACCCTTGTGTGAGAAGGGCTTCCCAGGACAAAATGTTGCAAATGGAATTTGACACTCCCTATCACAAGATACTATTGTGTGTTTTACGCTTTGGAGAGTGTGTCTCACTGCCTATTCCAAAGCTCTAGCCTAGCTAATGTTGGTGCAAAAGAGTCCTAAAAAAAGTTACTAGTTGAATTTTAAAGTTGTGCAATATTATTAAAGGATGTTGTTACGCAAGAGGGAGACGGAAACAAAACCAATGTTGTATAAGACTTTGACCCAAGAATGCGTAAATAGAAATGAATGATACAAATTTTCGTTCGATGAATTCTATCTACAGCGTGGAAAGAGGGGTTTTCTGGAATAATGCAAACTACGATGTACGATCTCTTTTGAAATGTAGTATCAAACAATCATTGACAATGTAAATTTACTATTCGTTCTCTTTCAATACTTTAACGCCAATATTTTCTGAATAAATGATTGCTTAAAAGAAAAAGACCTGAATTTTTTTCTATAAACCCAAAAGTGGGAATGGAACTAAGAAAAAGTAAGCAACCAATGGAAATAAAATACTCAACAACACCCAAATCGATCTTTCAATGAAGATAAAAATAACAAACTGACAAGAAAAAACCTCCTCAAATGCACACAAACAAAAAAAAAATTCAAGCAGCAGGCAATCTAAAAGGACAATTAATCCCAACTTTTAATCCAATCAAAGGCTTTTGATCAAACAAGCACTCGGATCACGGAATCCGAGATTATACCCTTGTTGATAAAAGGTCAAGAAGCAAAAAATGGGAAAAAGAGTAAGAAGAGTTTTCGATCCCCGAAAACTAATCAACCGCAAAATTTGAAGTCAAGAAACAGTCAAACACTGGCAAAAGAAGTTCTCCCCAGATAAACAAACAAATCTGGGCATAAAAAAGATAGGAAGACCTAATCCAAAACTTTTGCAAATGAGTTCGCAGCCTGGTAGTGGGATATAGTGCGAGAATTAGGGATTCTCACAATCTAGATACAAGCAGGGTGCGAGAAGGTCGCACTGGATTGAACAGTAGGGTGCGAACATCAATGATTCTCGCAGGTCACATAAACGTATAGTGCGAGAAGGTTTGTAATCAAGAAATTTTTTGAAAAAGGACAAATTTTGAGTGAACTTCTGGGTCTAGAGAGTCTATAAGGGTCTCTTACAGACTCAAAGACTGGTTGGTAATGAA
Source organism: Picea engelmannii (assembly GCA_009831015.1). Classification (NCBI taxonomy): domain Eukaryota; kingdom Viridiplantae; phylum Streptophyta; class Pinopsida; order Pinales; family Pinaceae; genus Picea; species Picea engelmannii. The sequence goes on from ML795451.1 coordinate 35,265, forward strand.
AAAAGTAGGTTGAGAGCAAATGGCCAACAAAAACTACAAAATGAGTTGTATCCCCAATGGAATCGCCAATTTTGTTATAGAATAAATCGTTATATGCAGACACTAACAGATCTCCCTAAATCCACCTGGATCTAGAACAAAACAGGACAGGACATGACGCTTTCCCTAAGCAACTATCATTGAATTTACTACCAAAGGAGGAACGAGTGACATAACTTTATATCGCTTCCTTAGGTCTTTGTTGTTCCTACTTCGCTCTAGTGCTCTTGCGAGATCAGATCCAAGACAACACAAACCAACCAAAGTGAAGATAGTAAAGTATATTCAATGACTACCTATGCATATGATTAAGGAATTATGCAATAAAATAAGAGTGATTTTATGGGAAAGGGACATGCCAATGTATTATATTAATATGAAAGTAGAAGATACAACCAGATCGCTTTGATGTCGCAAGCTTCCTTTCGGTGGTCTTTTGTTCCAACACACACGCTTGCTCCAAACTTGCATGAAGAAGATCCACTAGGGCTTGATGGACAGATGGAGGCCTCAAGCATCAATTCAAACAAGATTCCTAACACAATTCTGAATCTATTCTTTCATCAATTCTTTATTCAATCTTGCTTAACCTCTTCCTTGAGAAACCTTTCATTATATAGGAGAAGGAGAGATAGTTAAAGGGATGAGGATGATCCCACTAAATTTGAGAAGTCAGTAGGATGCCAACCATGCGAATGCCAACTCATTTTCTAGAAGATCCTCTTCTAGAACCTTCGTAACCTCTTCTTCCTTTTAAGCTTTGAAGAAGGTTCGCACCTTGTCTATAGAGCAACTGCAAACCCCTTGCAATCCAAGTATAGAGTAGCTTGCGAGAATCAGGGTTTTTTGCACCCTACAATATATGCAACCTGTGAACTCATCTTAAAAATATGTTTTGTAGAAGAAGACAATAGTCACTTTTCTCAGGCAAAAGGTCCTTATGAGAGCCTGAACACATAACACCAGAGTGACCAAAATAATGTGTAACACCTGCGCATGTACAATTCTAAGCATCCCCGTACATGGGATGAGAGTCTTACATATGTCCAACACAGTTACAACAGGGCTCTCCATAGTTCCACTGGCCATAGCCCATTTCAGGTGGGTCTGGGATTCCAAGCCTTGGGACCCATTGATGTTGCACTTCCTCTTGCCGCTACACAGACAGACTCTTCCCCTGATCAGTCTACGGTTGACAAAGCCACCAGATTCATTGAGCGGATTCAGCACATCCGTCAACAGGTCAAGGAGATTTTGCAGAAATCCAATGCTAAGTACAAGCAACACCATGATCAACACAGGGTACCACACTAGTTTCAGGTTGGCGACAAAGTCTGGTTACATTTGCAGAAAGAGCGTCTCACCAGGCCACATCAGAAGCTTCGCCCACTTCGTTATGGGCCTTACACTCTCACCAAGGCTATGGGTAGAAATGTTTTTGAGCTCAATAGTCCATCATTCCTTGGTCTGCATCCAGTATTCAATGTGGACCTCCTTCAACTGTATTTTCCATCGTTATTGGACACCTCTGAGATCGCAGAACAACTGACACCAATAGAGCTCAACCCTGACTGCATGGAACAAGCCTCCACTGATCAGATAGTGGACACACAGGTCAAGGGAACTCGCCATCAACGGATCCAGCGCTATCGGGTTATCAAGGCAGGGCAACTCCTACACCAAGGCAAGTGGCTCACCCAGGGCCAAATCCAACAGAAGTTTCCTCACCTTATGGGGGAACTCAACGCAATGGAGACCATTGCTTCCTAAGGGGGGAGGATTGATCCAGGTGGATATTGGTGGCCACCCACCTATTCCAACTGGCTCCTCGTGTCCGTTTTTGTTCAACAGGTTCTTCTGTACTGCTTTATAATTGTGAGTTCTACACTTCTGGGGCTGTCTGAAGCCCCACACATTCTCCAAGTGGATATGGGTGGCCTCTCGCCTAATCCAGCTGGCTTATTTTGTATGTTCTCATGTCGACACATCTTGTTGTACTTCCAGCGTTGTTTTGGGGCTCTAAACGTTGTTTTTTTGTCTCGCCACAGTTAGACCATAGACAGAGTCAGAGTCTGACAGTAAAAATATGTAGTTCTCTGAAAGACCTTTCCAACGAGCTATCACATGCCTAAAATGAAGGTCGTATGCAAAAGTTACGACCCTTGGAAGTTGAGGTACCAAATTACACCAACTTACCCATAGGGCCTGTTATCGCTCAGTTTGTAGTCTAGGTCAAGTAGCTGGAAGGTAGAGACCAAACTGGCGTAACAGGAGCTTCCCCACCCACTGTCACCTCGATGGGGGGCTCTTTCTATCTAGGGTGGCTGATCCCAAAGGAGACGTCCCTAGCAATCTGGGGTATTGAAGGAAAAGGATCAAGGGATTAAGGCTCAAAGGTCAAAATAGGCTTTCCCTTCACAGATTACTACCAAGAAGATAGTCAAGAAGAAGATAAACCACAGTGGAAGCACCTGTTTGCGAGACAAGGCAACAATAAAGCTAATACATGTAAATAGTGGTTAATGCTTCAATTGTCAATGACTATCAATATGAAATACACATGAGCATAAATAAAAGTAATTATTGACGAAGTCAATGATTGCAATAAAGGCTATGGCTTATAATATTACTTCTTCAATAAATATCAAAATGATAATAACATTCAATGTACAAAATCGATCCTTGGATTATCACAACGCATTAAATATGCTCACATATAATGTTGCTGCGTCAAGCCTACTAGGGGTGATGTCAGCCTTATTCTAGGTTAGTTTGCTAGGCAATGAGGTGGACGTTTTGCAAAATAAGCCAATGAAAATACTCAACACTTCAATGTCTATCAATGGATGACCTAGCCGCAATTTTAATACCAAGCAAGGGTTCAAAAGAGGCAAGACGTCATCATAGGATTAGGGTTAGTAAGACGTTAGGGTTAGTAGGGTTTGAAGTTTGAGAAGTTTAAAAGGTTGTTTTAACACAATTGACTCA
>ML795451.1:90754-103619 GCA_009831015.1 Picea engelmannii
AAAATGTCTCCTTGGTATATATAGGAGACTAGGAGGTTTTAATGGCCTAAAGCTGACATAAATAAAATAACATTACTAATCTAAATCACAACTAATGGCCTAAGACGACATAAATAAAATAACATTACTAATCTAATATGCCCCAATTAAGTGGTAATGAGCCAATATTAGGGCTTAACAAAGTGATTTTGATAGAAAGAGAACTTCAGGATGTTGTTTTAGTCTGGGGTCAGCCATGAATTCATGGAAAAGAAGAAAGCAATCCAATATTTCTCTCAGCATGGTAGAAGAAGAATACATTGGAGCATTCTCCGCCAGTTGTGAAGCCATATGGCTTTGGAAGTTATTGATAGGTTTGTTCGATCTGGAGATGGAATCCACCGTGATTCTATGTGATAACCAGAGTTTCATAAATATGGTGGAGAACCCAATGTTCCATGATAAGTCGAAGCACATAGAGATCCGGTATCACTACATTCGTGATATGATGCAGAGGGGAGATATAAATCTCCAATATGTTGGCACAAATGAGCAGGTTGCAGATGTGTTGACCAAGCCTCTATTTCGTGTGAAGTTTGAGTACTTCTGAGACAAGATTGGTGTTGTCTGAAAGGACCTCCCTCGAAAGGGGGAGTGATGTTGATGATACTATAGTATCCTGACCAACAACAGATAGCTCCATTAGGATTTTATATCCTAGGGGATTGATCATCCCTAGACAAATCCCGAAGGTCCGGTAAGGACAGTCTGTCAGAGTACCTATGCATATATATGTCAGTTGTGGTCAGTAGTGGTAGCTCAGCTAGGATTTTATATCATAGGGAATCATTTGATTCCTGAGAAGATCCCAAAGGTCCGGTAAGGATGGTCTGTCAGGATACCATGTGATAGCTTGTTAGGATTTTATATCCTAGGGAATCTTATGATTCCTGGGCAGATCCCGAAGGTCTGGTAAGGATGATCTGTCATAGTACCACAAAATTTTGTTGTTGCACCTGCCTCATTCTATTGTCATATGATGATGATGTTTTTGTCTCAGCCTCGTGCTATTGATGTTGTTGTCTCAACCTCGTGTTGATGATGTTGTTGTTTCAACCTCGTGTTGTTGATGATAATGCAATAGCCTTGTGCTGTTGATGATGTTGTACCAACCTCATGTTGGTGATATTTTTTTCCTAGCTTTATGCTAATTGATGTTGATGTTTTAGCTTCATGTTGATGATGATGATGATGATGCTACTCCAGCTTTATGCTGTGAACGATGATGATATTGTTGATGAGAAAAAACTTTCAATGATTTGTAGATGTGCCAGTCAATTTTCCAGATGCTGATGTTGCCCTCTCTTTCTCTTGATGATGTTGTATTGGGTTATGTCAGTAGAATACCCTTCTCGTTAAGGGGGAGTGTTGAAATATTGTAACTTAGAAGAATATTCTAATTATATTTGAGTCATTATCTTGTAGATCAAATCCCCTTTTGTGGATTGATCATGTCGGGTCTTGTATAAGACCAAATCCCCTTTTGTGGATTGGTCAAACCATATTTATATGGTGGTATTTGTAAAGTCGGCCCCTAGGGTTTATAAAGTGGTTTATTCCCTTTTTTTTAATTTTCACTTAAATATTAAAGTCACTTTTACTAATTTTTAAGTGACAATTAATCTAAAAATAACTTTATTAAATTTTTACTTAATGACACTTTATAAATATAAGATCTCCTAGCTAAGTGACATTAAATAAACCCCTTGACTCCCCCTTTCTTCATTGACAAGCCTCAAAATTCATCTCCAACTGTAGAATAGGGGAATCCAAAAATGGGGACATTACATGTATTCATTTTAACAATGATATAACATAAAAAAAAATAGGGTGCATTGATTTTAGTGATAATGATATAACATAAAACAATAGGGTGTATTGATTTCAGTGATAATACTATGAAAAATGATTCAATGCATTAATTAGTTGAAAAAATGACATGTGTCCCTCCTAAAATAATAATATAATTTCAAAACAGATATTATAAGTTGAATTCATGCACTTTGTTTAGTTATGTGTGATTTATCTATTAGTATTTGCATATTAAAATAATTATAATATTAAGATATATAAAATGTGAAAAATGTGCTCAACCTGGACTATAACATTAAATATTAAGTAAATTGTTTATCCCAGCCGTGCTCTTTGAGATATTCTTGGAGAAAGTTTTAAGGGAACTATCTTAGTTGTGCTCTATGATTTAGAACAATTAGTTGCATTGATTTAATGCAAAAAAAAACATTGATTTAAGTGATGATACAATAAAAAATGATTTAGCATAATCAAGTAGTTGTATTAATTTTAACAATTATACAACATAAAACAATAGGGTGCATTGATTTTAGTGATAATGATATAACATAAATCAATAGGGTGCATTGATTTCAATGATAATACTATGAAAAAGACATTGTCTAAACATTCTACGTTTTGATATTTTTTGTTGGAATCTGATGATATAAATCTAAGTGAAATTGTAATTTTCTATTGTTTAAATTTCATTTTTAATTGCATAAATGGGTTCAGTGTGCTGAAAAACCCCTGAGACACTCAAATTACATAGAATTAACCACTCAAATCTGCAGATCCAATATTTTTTTTTCAAATTTCAATTAAAATTGAACAGATAATATGTTCGGAAAAGAGCTAAAACGTAGAACGTTTAGACTACAACCTATGAAAAATGATTCAGTGCACTAATTAATTGAAGAAATGATACGAAGGTAATTAATCCTCTATATTGACTTCCACTATGAGATACAACGAATCATCAAGTGAAATGAATTTATCAATAACGTAGTGACAACAAATTTTAAAACATATATTATAAGTTGAAGTCATGTACTTTGTTTGGTTATGTGTGATTTATCTAATAGTATTTGCACATTAAAACAATTATAATATTAAGCTATATAAAATGTGAAAAATGTGCTAAACCTAGAAAAGAACAATTATGATTTACTACATTCTTATTATTATCACATTTTTCATCATTCTACATTGTTACTTTTTATATTCAACACATTCCTCATGTAAGTCATTAACTATATTTTTGTTCATACTCTTTATATTCTCAACAAACTGATGTAACTGAATAAATTTCAAATGATCAGATTAATATTGGAAATATAGATATACAAATTGTTGTTGATCTACAAAGTTTGTGTGACCTACCACGATTGGAACCAACATAGATCCATCTTAACCCTGGATCTATCAAGCGTCGAGAGGGATCAAATCTCTCTTGGTGCAAACCTTTAACCTTTCCTCAAATTTTTCACTCTAAAAAATATTTTCACCTTGATATATTTGATCCCTCTCAGTGCTTAATAGATCTGGGGTTAATATGAATCAATGTTGGTCCAATAAAAGTTATGCTAATTGTAAGTTATGTACCTTTCAACTCATAATTTGGAGTCTATTCTCTAGGCCGACCTTCCTTCTGATGTATTTCTGAAATTTTGGCCCTTCTAAGTATGAAATTTTGGTTTGTAGTACTCTGATATGTCCTCTCTGCAATGCCACAGGTCTAACCAAAATTGGATGTGTCAAGTGGAAGTTAGGGTAACTTTCCCAAACGATGTTGATTTTTGTCCTTTCCGGGAGAGAGAACTTGTACAGAATGCCACTCACCCAATATTAATATTTGATTCTGAAACTTGTACCAAAACTACTACAGATTGTCCTCTTTCCAATGCAACTAGTCTCACGGAATTTGGATGTTCTATGAAGAAGATATGACTGTTTTACCTGGAACACTTGTTTGAGACTAGTTATAAGACTAGTGAAAAACCCTATCTTCCACAAGGTGTATCTCGAAAATTACAACGACCCATAATTTGAAATTCGTACCACAGGTACCTTGATATGTCTTCTAAAAAACCTCCAATGGATCCCCTGCAAGGTATCCTACTTCCTAAAGTGTGGATTTTTCCCACTTGGGCATCTGCTGAAGCTCCAACGTTGGCTCCTCATATGGTTGTATTACCTTCTCGTCTCCATGTAAAGAATCATCTGAGTCTGAATATGTAGGAGCTGAGTGTATGGAATTATCATCTCAGATGTCTGGAACTAATGGAAGCACAAGAGTATCTTCATGTTGCGTTGATGGTACATGCAAAGGACTCTCCTCAAACTGAACACTGCCCTCAATGATGAGTTGGTTTGTAGATGGATCAATCAACCTATACCCCTTCACATCATCTGGATATCCCACAAATATACAAGGTGTGCTATGTGGATCTAATGCTTTCCTCTTTTCAGAAGGAATATCGGCCCATGCATGAGATCCAAAGATGCAAAACTGTGTGACATCTAGTTTGTCACCTGTACAAGCCTCAAAAGGTGGCATGTCCTCAACAGATCTATGAGGAGATATGTTTTGTATGTAAGCAACACAATTGTTGAGGAAAAGGTATGGAAAACCTTACTCAAGCATTTTCAAATTTTACCAGGCTAAGGAAAGATAGTTGGGATTGTCACCCAGGGTTTATAGCCTTAAAACAAAAAAACAATCACTTAATCCATAGGTATTAAGTGCAAGGGAACAAGGATTTTTTTTTTTATATTTTATGTAATTGTGCAAAAATAAATAAAATTAAACATAAATTACACGAGTGTGTACACAGAGATAAAAGAAAAAGAGTGAACTAGATCATCAAAATACATATGTGAGAATGAAACAATAATCTGATTTTTATATTGATTTCATTCTGAGATACAAGACTAGTTCTCTTTACAAACCCTTGTGAGGGTAGGGACCAAATTCAGATTTAGAAGCCTCTGATGGGCACCATACAAAAAGACTCTGACAACAAAAGAAAACCGAAGCTAAAGATCTGGATGAGCTTGCCACAAAATTTTGTCACTTGACTCTACAAGATATTCTTTATCAGTCATGAAATTCAATTCATAAACAAACAAGAACACACAGACTGCCAAAGATAAATTATACACCTTTAAAACAAGCTGTTGAAATATGTGATTCAGTTTTGAATCATGTTGCCTTCAATAAGACCCTGTTGTCATCAAGAGGGTTAAGTCTTCTAGTAAACTCAGAATGAATGGAAATTGAAAGTATCTCACTAGTATAGAGCAAACCTTATGGTTGTAGTTCTCCTTCTATTCTCTCCCCCTTGTCTCTTCATTTGATTAATCTTTTATTCCTTCTCAATAAGTTATGGTAGTTCAACTACCTTTCTTTAGTTAAGCCTAATTAGCTTAACTAATTAGTTGAGACAAATAATAACAGGATACATAAATAAGGGTCTAATTAAATAATAACTAAATAGGTGGGACCTGTTATGACTCCCATTTCATTTCTTTTAATAATCATCGAACATGAAATATAAAACCTCAATCATTTGATTCAAACATCCTCCTTGTAACTCTCATTCTCACATTTATAATCAAATATTTTAATATCAGAAAAATATAACATGACCATATCCAAAAATATCATTATATCCATGTTGTCCAAAAAGATGCCTAAATATATGCCTGTTGTCCAAAATATTGTCAAAGTAAAAATATTGTCCTCAATAGAAAATAACATAAATCATCATTAAAAACCGTATTTACCGTGAGAGGAATTTGACCACTTTTTACTGTTGTCCTCTTTTGATCTTTTTGTGGCAGCCTTAGGTTGATTGGAACCTTGAGGTTGGACTGCACTGATAAATCGAAAACAATCATCTTTGAGATGAAGACAAGAGGACACATATTCAGAGAACTCTTTAGATGACTTGGAGGGAGTGGCCACTCCTTTTCCTTTATCTTGCTCAGGCTTGGGAACATCAGTTTTTAGCCTCTTACTGGCATGAGAAGACTGCACGGGTGAGAAAACATGATCACCTTGGGAATTCAGATTTTTTGGTAGTGGAGGAGGGGGAAATGGTAGAGACACAGTAGGCCAACCATAGTGATGAGAGAACAATATCTTGTCAACCATCATTGGCAGATGGTTCTGGCTGCTTAAACACATGAGGGGGAACACAAATACCAAAAATTTTTTGATGTGGTTGGAAGGGAGGTATCTCAGGTCGGGGATGGAGGATCCTATAGCCAACTAGGTTGAAAAACCCATCTTGAAATAGTTGATTTAATTCCTGTGGATCAATATCAAAATTTATTGAAAACCATAGCCTTCTATGGCCCCTCTGCCAATTTCCTCTGCCTCTATTAGCACCTCTGCCATTACTACCACTGCTAAAGAAACTCATCCTTAGGTAATATTCCACACATGTTATAAAAAAAACTCTTAACAATCCATGCATCAATACTCTACCTAAATAAAATCAAAATGTTGCTTCTATTATTCACCACAAAAGCACATGCAATCCATCCATAAATATCTTAAAACTTTAACAATCAATTTCCATTTAAACAGGGGGTGGTAGGGATATTGGGAAGATGAGTGGTTTATAATGTGCGAAAAATGGTAGCATGGATGGGAAACAACCAACGAATATTTTTAAAGGAAATGAAGAAGTAACAGAGACTGTATCCATATCCAACTTTCAGACACCAGTCATCAACTATATTTTCTCTTTTTTTATTAATCTTTTTTTCTTTCCAAATAGAATTTTAAATTCATAATAATAGAACAATGAGTGTTTTAATGTATTTGGGAAGATGAGGGTTTTATACTGTGCGAAAAATGGTATAATGAAAGGGGAAAAAAATGATTACTATTCTATTATATGCAATAGTATAAAAAAATGCCATCATCACCAACATTTTCCAAGTTTTTTTTCTTTTTAATAATTCAAATCCAAGACATAGTTGTTTCAAACCCCAAGAAAGTTCCAAGACTGTCCACTATACAACTTTTATTTCTTTTATTCATAGATTTTTTATGATAGACTGCTAACAAAATCATTCCAACAACTAAAACCACACTACATCAAGAATGTAATGGAACACAACATAAGCCAACAACCCTTCGATATACAACGTTGATATCACAAATCTCAATATTTGTTGTGTAAACAGACTGGGTTTGAAAACCAGGTGATCCTGGTGCTATTATTTTAACATCATATAAATTTTAAAATCGAAAAACCCCCATGTATATATAACAAATGAGATGCAGATAAAAAACCTTCCCAATGTTGGGTTAACTACTGATAACATACACCAAGATCAATTTCCATACATCAATAAAAGAACTGAGGTGTGGGAAAATGCAAAGGTGAACCCTTCAAGGGGTTTGTAAAAAGAACATTTTAACCATCTCTTATCACAACATACTTTCCACAGACCTCTCCAGATACCTCTCATGGAGGCCGCAAGGAAAATACGCCCATACATCTACAAATTGTTTATAGACAGTTTGAAGGAGCTACAAATCTTCCAAGACTGGGTAATGGCGTTAAGAAAACAACCATTCTTTTATCTCACAAAGAAAAGAAACCCTCGAATTTTAATGACCAGAGATGAGTGAAACCCAAAAAACTTTCCATAAAGTTTGCCAACAAGCATAACACAAAGGCAATATTCATTATGGACACAATGCAATCCAAACAGAAAGGAAATTTCAACCATTAATCAGCTTGAACACTTAAATTCCTACAGGGAGGAACTCCACTTAATATGTAATTCCACGGTCGATACCCACATACATTCATTTAACTTCAGAAAGAAAACACAACCTGTAAGAAAATCTAAGAGCCAACATCAAGATTTTATTCTAAGAAGAGATATATTTCATGAATGAAGAGGCAAAATCCATCATACATGTATGCATAATGCCAGGAAAACAATGAGTGCGACTATTATTTCCAAGGATGAGTAAAACAGAGGCAACACCAACCAAAGAAACCAACACAAATGTGAACCAAGTGAGGGTGACATCCTCGAGGTAGGGTTGGAGAGACGTGCAGTAATTGCACATAGTTTATTTCATTATTTCCATCAACTATAGCCAAGTACGATCACACCAACACATAGTCCACTATGTGTTCCACATAACAAAAAAAATTGAATTTTCCACCTTCCATTAACTCATATGCATACTTTAACACTTAGCACCAAATACATCAAATGTACCACATTCCTTGCTAGGGGAAAATTGCCACCCTATAAAACTTAATCAATGTCCATGATAACACAAGAATATCATAAGTGTGATATGTGATACCCATATATAGCCCATGCTTGGAGTTTGAATTAACAAGTCAAAATGTAGGTGTAGAAAGAATAAGCCAAGATGCTCATTAAGACAACATTTTTCCATTTCCCCTTTAAAATTAAATTAAATTGCCAATATGCCATCATTCATTTATTTCACACGGAGGTAGTTTCAAATTTTTAAACTGAAGAATCATATTTGTGAGGTGACCATGAGTGAAATAAAAGAAGAGTGTATTTCATCACTATTCACATAACGGGGTCCCATCTATTTAGTATATTATTAAATATATATAAGTAGTAATGCATTGCAACCCATTTGCAGGCAGGAATTCCATGTTGCACTTTTGGGCATCAACAAACTGGTGACTCCACAGGGAAATATGTTCTCAATAGATTTAGAACTCAAAATTTCTTGGTTTCGCAGACCAGTAGAAATATATATTTGAAAAACAACTGAAAAGAATAGTTATTCAACAGGAGGAAAAATATGGTTTAAGGGAAATAATGAGACGAGACTTTGGAAATAACTTATGGAAAGTGATACGTATGAGGGGATTTGGTCCTGTATGCATAACAATTGAATAAGACATAGCATATAATGCTTCTTAAATTTTCAAGGAGAATGCTTCTGATATGCTCTTGAATCTTAGGATGGAGAGAAGAAAGGGATAGCATAAACAAGGAAGAAGACACAATCGACTATACTACAACAATATTGAAAGAAAAAAGTTATTTCAGTGATGTCTGAAAGGAAGGCATCTTGACAACTATGCGTACCTTATTTTTCATCGATCAACAATACTTACAGAATGGCATTGTTATGGAAAAATTGATCGAGACTTTTTTTTTCTTCTGATAATTATGAAAAACAAAACAACAAAAAATAAAAACTCAACAACCCAAAGTAAAAAGGAAACAATAAGGAAAAAAACTATATACAACAGTCATGTTTTCATAAGAGTTAATGATCAAGATGGTTCCACATAATGTTTTAAGTGGGAACCATTAGTACTGTAAGAGAACAATCACTCTTCCAAATCTTTTAGAAGGTATGAGTTTGTGCCCAGGATAAAAGCGATTTTGAAAGTACCTGGCCATAATTTTTGAAACTTAGAGTGTCTCCGTCTTTCATCACGGGATGAGTCCCACAGTAGAACTTTGTCATCAATATTGAATTGGGCATCCTTTGGTCATTTATTAAAATACTTTTTCACAGTTTGATTCCTTCTTTTTATGTTCTCCAAGGAAAAACTCCTTTGTTCTTCTAGGGCTAACAACACATTTATCCTTTGGGGATTATTGGAAGAATTTAATTCTTCAATTTGTAACATAAGTTGTAAGGAGGTAAGCTCTATCTCAGTAGGAATAACAGTCTCTTGGCCATATACAAGCTGAAAAAGAGTAAAGCATGTGCTTACTTTGGTGATTGTGTGATCTACCTACCGAGCGTAAGTGAGAAGTGTGTGCCACTGGCAAGGTTTATCTTCTATGATACTCTTTATGATCCTAACCATATTCTTTTTAGTGGACTTTGCTTTCCCATTTCCCTGATGGTATTAAGGAAATGAAGTGAAATGTTTGACCCCTAACTTAGCCATAAATTGAGTCATTTTTGCAGAAATGAAGGCTGGGCCATTGTCCGTAATGATTTCTAATGAGATGTTGAATCTAGAAAATATGTTAGATTCTAGAAAATAAATTACATGTTCATTCAATGAATGTCTAAGAGGGACAACCTCGGTCCACTTAGTAAAGTAATGAGTGGTTGTCAAAATAAAGATATGCCCTATAGAAGATGGAGGATTGATAGGACCAATGAAGTCTAGGGCCCATTTAGAAAAAGGGAAATCTGGAAGGACAGGTTTTAAAGGCATGGCAGAAAGACGTTCTTTCCCAATGAATTTTTGGCATTTATCACATGATCTTACAAATTTATATGAATCACAGAATATTGAGGGTTGGTAGTAACCATTTCTTATGATCTTAAAAGCAATAGCCTTAGATGAAAAATGGCCACCAATGTGGATGACAAAAGTTGGCGATCCATGGATTTTGTGTAACAATCTATGTGCTTCTTCATCATTTACACATCGAAGTAACAAACCATCAGCGAACCTCCTAAACAAAGAGTCTCCTAAAATGACATGCTTGGAAGATTTGAGGCGGAGTCTCCTTCTCTGGTGGGCATCTAAGTTATCCGGGAAATTTTTATGTTGCAAATAAAACACTAGATTTTTATACCAAGTATGTTAAGATATAAAAATATTTTGATTTTCAATATAGAATAGTGATGATCCTGATCATCAAGTTCTTCACTTGGTTCAAGGTGTTGAGCTAAGTGAAGGGCTAGGTCTCGTCCATTTATTTTCTTTGAAGTCATGATCGTCAAATCATTCTCTTGAATTTTGGCAAGCTAGTGTGCAATTTTTCCTGAAAGATAAGTCTGTGAAAGAAAAAACTTGACAGGAGGCAAAGGGACTTTTACCTATGTATGTTTGCCTAAAATAAAATGGCGAAATTTTTCTATAGCCTTGACAAGAGAAAAAGTGTGTTTCTCAATATAAGAGTATTTGATTTCATCATCTGATAAACTATGGCTCATGTAAGCTATATGTGTTTCATTGTTTTGGTCATCACTTTGTAAGAGGATAGCACAAATTGCTTCCTCGGTGGCATTGGTATATATCATAAAGTCTTTCTCAAAATCCGGTTTCACTAGAAATGGTGCATAACTGATTGCTTTATTAATCCTAAGGAAAACATTCTCGACATCATCTGTCCAAGAAAAAGAACGATCTTGCTTCATAAAAATATGAATTGGTTTAACCATGACCACAAAATCAGGAACAAACCTACGAAAAAAAATGATAATGCCCATGAAAGCTTGAACTTATTTCTTGGAGGTGGGGATAGGAAGGTTTAGAATCTCAATAATCCTTTCAATATCTATGCTTATTCCTGAATAAAAAACAATATGACCGAGAGATTTCCCTTCATGACACCGAAAATAGATTTGGAAGGATTTAAAGAAATGCCAAATTTTATGCAACACATGAGAACTTTTCTAACATGACCAAAATGATCCAACCGATTTTTAGAATACACAGTCAAATCATCAAGATAAACTTGAATAATCTTATTGATTATATTTTCAAAATATATCTACATAGCTCTTTGAAAAGTGGCACCTGCATTAGATAAGCCAAAATACATGTGTTCATAAGAAAATGTGCCCCAGCAAGTGGTAAATGTGGTTTTATATCTATCATTCCTTTTTACTTTGATCTGATTATACCCGGAGAAACCGTCAAGTAAGGACATCATTTGAGACCCCTCAACTTGTTGTAAAATCATTTCCATATTAGGAAGTAAAAAATGGTCTTTGACACTTTCTCTATTCAATGTGTGGAAATCGACACATAATATAATCTGACTAGTAGTTTTCCGAATAGGGACCATATTTGAAACCCACTCAGAATACTTAACTGGAAAGATTATGTTATCTTTCAACAATTTTTCCAATTCTTTCCTAATAGTGTCTTCGAGCGTATGTTTAATAGGTCTTTATTTTTTCCTAATTATTTTTACCCCTTCCTTGATAGGAATGGCATGTTGTATGAGAGTGGGATCAAAACCACGAAGATCCTCATATGACCAGGCAAAACCATCTTGAAATTCATGAAGTAGTTCTGTGAATTTCGCTTTTTCTTCATCAGAACATTGGGCACCTAATTTAATGATCTCTATACATTTGGATGTCCCAATATTCAAGGAAATGGTATCACCAACTTTCCTTTTCGACTCCTCTTCCTTATGTGTTTGTTTGTTGCTTACATCACTTGACAAAAATAAACTTTCGAGAGGAGTCAACCCTTTAGGAAATTTGTCATATTCAATAGATATGATTTCTTTGGGATTAAACAATTCATTTTGTATGAAAGTGAAAATGCCTTCATCACTTAGGAAAACATTCCATGATTCTACGTTATCATGGATATGATGACGATATAGAGATTGAAACGTACAATTAGGTCTTTGAGGCAAAATTTGTCGGATAGGGGACGTTGTAAACACAACTAACCTATCATTCATTGAATTAAGTTCCCTCTTAACATGAGTGATGTTAAATGATAACAGATTTGAAATGAGCATCCAAACAACTTGAGTATAGCGTTTAAGCAACTTATTTATTGGTGAATAAATCTTACGTACAATATTCACAACAAGTTCAAAATCACCAAAAACTGTAAGTTGGCCATGTTATCGCACGGTTTGTAGGAAAGGTCCAAAAGCTTGAGTTAGGGCTTGAAACCGGCGTAACAGGAGCTTCCCCACCCACTGTCACCTCGATGGGGAGCTCTTTCTATTTAGGAGGGCAAGTCCAGGGGAGACGTCCCTAAGGCAATCTGGATTAAGGAAGGCTAAAGAGTAAAGGCCAAGTCAAGGAAAACCCCTTCCACAGATTGCTGCCCAAGAGAGGATAGTCAAGGAGATAAAACCACTGATGACACCTGTTTGCGAGACAAAAACAAAGAAGAACTAGGATGTGTTTTGCAGTGGGTTAGTACTTTAATAAGATCAATGACTATCTTCAAATGCACATATGAGCAATGAATAAATATAATTATTGACGAAGTCAATGATTATTAAACAAAAGGAAAACTCACTTCTTCAATAAGTATATCAAAAGCAT
>ML795451.1:103719-123360 GCA_009831015.1 Picea engelmannii
CAAGTCTGGCTGAGAAGAAGAAGATGGGTCCTCCAGGACCATGCTCAGGTCGCTCCTGCTCTCGGTACTCCATGTCTAGGACCATGTGGGCCTCGAGACATGATCTCCTAGTTATCCCTAGATATCGGGGATAACATGCCACAACCAAAGTTATATGCATTTTTGATTCCTAACAATAAGGCCTCAAACTTGGTGACGTTGTTTGTGCAAGAAAATTCCAACCTATAAGAAAAGTTTTGGATTTTACCTTAGGAGAATATAGAATGATGTCGGCTCCATTACCTTCATTTGAACATGATCCATCAAAATGCATGTGCCACCTTCCATCATCTAAATCAATTGGTTCAAGAATAATTTCACTCTCATAAACAAAGATAGAGTACACTCCAAATCTTCTTCGAGATAATTTACATTAGGTTGGGGAACGCTCTCTCTATATATGGTGAAATTCTTCCATCCCTAAGTACTATAATGTTCTTTCCATTCCGAGGGATGGACAAATGTGTTCCCTCAAGTGAAATATATTCGCCAGTTAATGCTTGCCAATCTCTTCCTAAAATAATTGAATAGTTTCTTACTTGCATATCAATTACTTGGATGTTGAGGGTTGTTATTATCTCGGTATGTGCGCACATAACTATGGTTACATATTTGATTTCGTCAATAGTTGATTGATGCAAAAATTTATAAGAGAGCATGCTTCTGATAAGCCAAGCTCTTCCATTATAATTTTAGACATTACACTTGGACCGGACTCGCCATCAATTAGGCAACAAGGAGCTATTTTATCCATGATTTTTACAGAGATATAAAAAGGGGGATTTTTTACTGGGTTCCTAAAATTATTTACACCTATCTTATTTATAGTTGAATCCTCTTCTTTTGACTCTTCAAATAGATTGGCTTTGGTAGAAACTTTACCTTCCATAAATTTTTTGAGATGCTTGTGTTTTTCTGGCACGACAACCATGTCCAAAAGAGTAGCATCAGCTTTGATATTATTCAATTGATTAAGGATATTATACTTAGAAGATGGAAGAGGAGAAGAAACTCCTTGATTATCCGAAGTTCTGACATCTTGTGTATCATCACTTTGAGAATATGAACTCGGGGTGGAAGAAGTACGAGGAAGATCATATTTTCCCTTGGCAGTATAATATTTATTCCTGGTATTAATTACCATAACATCTTCTAGTTCAACCCAATCTAAAACAACTATTGTGGTATCAAGCCTTTTTCCAAAGATCTTATCTCTAGCATTTTTCTTAACTTCACAAGTGATTTCTTTTTGATTTTCTTCACAGAAGTTACACCAACTGCGAGACATTATGGCGTTTGGTTGAAAAGTGTTTTCATTAGTATTCTGAAAAGGTGCTAAGGAAGAAGAAGATTCCCCAGAGGCAAGTGAAGAGGAATTTCCTTTTCATTTGTAGGATATCATCCTATTATTCATATCTTGCATGAGTTGTAGGATGGCGGACATGTCTATTTGCTTGACCAAGTCTCCCTTAAGGAGACTCATTCTTTCGAGTTTCTCCTCATATTCTAGGCAAGTATGAAGAGTAAAACCAAGATTTTCAATAGCCTTCTCTTCAAGTCTATGACGATAAGGAGAAGGTAATGAATTATAATAATTCATGAAAGCAGCCTAATTTTGCAGACATATTAGTTCATGTATTTTATTATATAATTTGGTGAAGTGAATGTTAAAAGACTAAATGTTTTCACCATATTTATAAGAAATATTGTTCTATTCCCTTAACTATTCAGATGGACTCTTGGACTTTCCATAAGTGGACTTGAACCAATAAACCAACTCTTCCCAAGTGGAAATAATTTTGGGAGGGAGATCAAAACAATCCGCTGCAACTTTCCCTTAGAGGGAGTTGACAAATAAATGCATGAAAGCGTCGTTATTGTTATCCCCTATGTTATGAAAAGCATTAGAAAATGCTACTAGGTGTTCATTTGTAATAACGGTATTATTTCCCGAAAACCTAGGTAAATGCTCCTTGAATTTTGGTAATGGGTGAGTAGCTGGTGAAAGATTCAAGGGAGAGAATATGTGCCACAGGGTGGTTGTAGCATCTTCCTCGAATTGAAAAATCCTATATTTCTTTATGAATTTAGTAGGATTGGTAGTGGATTTAATAGGGACTTGATGATTGTATATACTACCAATTACTAATGAAGAAAAAGGTTGAGAGGAGGAGGCACCTCCAGTGCCACTACCACTACCTGCATATGTCATGTTGAAAGTGATAGGTATGGGTGATAAAGGTGAACTGGAAGAATCAGATAAAGTTATCCTAAGAGCACTTTCTTGTGTTGATAAGACAATTTTCCTCCCTATTTCAAAAATAGGGGTAGCTTCAGGGGACAACCCTCTTCTACTTCGAGAGATGCAAGGTTTAGAGGAAATGAAATGAAAGACCAAAGAAGTAGGAAAAGGGATGTTACTAATGATTTATGAGCTACCTTTGCTTGGATTCCCAACATTCATGAATATTTATGTCCCTTTCAATTACTTCCCAAGAGTGCTCAAGCTCAGCATGAGTATTAGTAGTTTCTAAAATAATGTTGAATAAGGTCAATGCAATGCTAGTTTTGTCATCAAGACCATTTCCAATATTGGGTTGTCTTGTAAAAGGTACTATCATGGAAAACTCAATCAGGGAGTATTCAAACAGAACAGAAAATTGAAAGATAATCGTGTATACAATCAACCAGAAAGATATGGAAGATCTCCCCAGTATGGTTGCCAAATAAATGTTGAGGAAATGGTATGGAAAACCTTACTCAAGCATTTTCAGATCTTACAGGGCTAAGGAAAGATAGTTGGGAATGTCACCCGGGGTTTATAGCCTTAAAAAAAAACACAATCACTTAATCCACATGTATTAAGTGCAAGGGACCAAAGCTGGTTTTTTATATTATATGTAACTGTGCCAAAAAAAAAGCTTAAACATAAACTACGTGAGTGTGTACGTGGAGATAAAAGAAAAAGAGTGAACTAGATCATCAAAATACATATGTGAGACTGAAATAGTAATTTGATTTTTATATTGATTTCATTATGAGATACAAGACTAAGTTCTCTTTACAAACCCCTGCAAGGGTAGGGACCAAAGTCAAATTTAGAAGCCTCTGATGGGCACCATACAAAAAGACTCTGACAACAAAAGAAAACTGAAGCTAAAGATCTGTATCAACTTGCCACAAAATGTTGTCACTTGAATCTACAAGATATTATTTATCAGTCATGAAATTCAATTCATAAACAAACAAGAACACACAGATTGCCAAAGATAAATCATACACCTTTAAAACAAGCTACAAAAATATGTGATTCAGTTTTGAATCATGTTGCCTTCAATAAGACCATGTTGTCATCAAGAGAGTTAAGCCTTCTAGTAAACTCATAATGAATGAAAATTGAAAGTATCTCACTAGTACAGAGGAAACCTTATGGTTGTAGTTCTCCTTCTATTCTCTCCCCCTTGTCTCTTCATTTGATTAAGCCTTTATTCCTTCTCAATAAGTTATGGTAGTTCAACTACCTTTCTTTAGTTAAGCCTAGTTAGCTTAACTAATTAGTTGAGACAAATAATAATAGTATACATAAATAAGGGTCTAATTAAATAATAACTAAATATGTGAGACCCCTTGTGATTCCAATTTCATTTCTTTTAATAATCATCAAACACGAAATATAAAACCTCAATTATTTGATTCAAACATCCTCCTTGTAATTCTCGTTCTTACATTTATAATCAAATATTTTAATATCAAAAAAATATAACATGACCATATCCAAAAATAACATTATATCCATGTTTTCCAAAAAGCTGCCTAAATATATGCTTGTTGTCCAAAATCTTGTCAAAGTAAAAAGACTGTCCTCGATAGAAAATAACACAAATCATCATTAAAAACCGTATTTACTGTGAGAGGCATTTGGCCTCCTTTCACTATTGTCCTCTTTTGACATTTCTTTGGAAACCTTAGGCTAATTGGAACCTTGAGGTTGGACTGCACTGCTAACATGAGAACAATCATATTTGAGATGGGGACGAGAGGAAATAGATTCAAAGGACTTTTTATATGACTTGGAGGGAATGGCCACTCCTTTCCCTTTATCTTGCTCAGGCTTGGGAACATCATTTTGTATCCTCTTACTGGCATGAGAAGACTGCACGGGTGAGACAACATAATCATCTTAGGAATTTTTATTTTTTGGCAGTGGAGGAGGGGGAAACGACAGAGACACAATAGGCCAACCCTGGTGATGAGCAACATGTTTTTGGACAATCTCTTTCCAAACATCATTGGCAGGCAGTTCCAGCTACATATACACATGAGGGGGAACACAAATACCCTAAAATTTTTGATGTGGCTGGAAGAGAGGTCTCTTGGGTCGGGGATGGAAGATCCCATGGCAAACTAGGTTGAAGAACCCAACTTGAAAGAGCCCATTTAATTCATGTGGATCAACATCAAAATGTATTGAAAATCGTGGCCTTCTATGGTCCCTCTGCCAATTTCCTCCCCCTCTATTAGCACCTCTGCCATTACCTTCTTTGCTAAATAAACTCATACTGAGGAAATGTTCCACACATTTTATAAAAAAAACTCTTAACAATCCATGCATCAATACTCTNGAAATAATAATCATTTTTAACCATATAATCCAAGTGTTATATCAATGCATCATTATCATCCAATAACCGCAGCGTAGATAAGAAATTAAAAAATGAACAATCATACACATACAAAGTACACCCGTGTTTTACGTGGAAACCCAAAGTAAGAGAAAACCACATAATTTTTTTTCTTATATGTCTTGAAGAATTACATGCATTGGAAGCACCAACTTCCTTTGTTTTCCAGCTGCAACTGAAATGAGATTCCAACCCCCTAGTTTCTCAGGCTACAACCTGAGGTAAGATCCAACTCCCTAATTCTTTGGCTACAACCAGAAGGAGGCTACAACCCCCTAAGTTCTCCAGCTACAACCGGAAGGTGGCTACAACCACCTATCCTTGCCCCATCCAACCGCCCTAAAATATAAATGCCAAATGTAGACAACTTGTAACTATCACTAAATCAACCACTTCCATTGTTAACCTGTTACTGTCAACCCGTACCAATAACCTATGACAACCTGTACAAATCAACCTGCACCAAACAACTTGTACCAATAACTTGAACCAACATGTACCATGCATCAACCATGCATCAACCTTGACTCATCAACATGTACCAACATCATCGAATATACACCTCATGTATGCGCCAACTCATCAAATATACATCTCATGTATGTGCCAACTCATCAACTACTTGTCTCAACCATGTACCCAACATTTACCTCAACCATATGCCAAAGACATACACCAATATAACCATCAAAAGTTATCTAACAATTCATCACTCTATCCATAAACAAAATACCATAAACCCTTACATCAAACCATGTGCCACAACCTCACTGTTATGTAGCATCAATCTAAACCAACAACTTCAACAACACATCACAACCAAAAGACCAATACCCATATGCCAAATACTAACAAAAAAATACCAACTGTATCCCTCAACAAATATGATATATGTAGCAATATTGAACATCAAATACCATATCAAGAGATAAAACCTAGCTCACAAAACATACCTCAAACAAGATGTGCCATATCTCTCATAAATAGACCCCAACCATGTTGCTTCTGCGATTTTTCTGCTGCACTTTTTCTGCCGCAATTTTTCTGTTGCACTTTTTCTGTCGCGATTTTTTTGCCGCATTTTTTCTACCGTGATTTTTCTGTTGCACTTTTTCTGCTGTATTTTTTTTCTATCAATAATACCTTCCCAAATAACCTTTCACAAAATAGATATTCAATGATATTCAAGTGTGATTAAAATGAGAGAGCCTTGTCTCTTATTTATACTTTCATGTAGCTTCCTCAAGGGGTTACCTTTTAACCATGTTAACCCACTTTCTTTATTTTAGGGTTAACCAACTTCTAATCACCTGTCCACTTAGCAATTTCTCCATTAAATTTATTATTTAAATAATTTATTTTGTATCCACTTTGACTTATAGTACACTTATCACTTCACTTTATTATTTACCTTCTAAAATCTCTCAACCCACTTTCCTTATTTTAGGGAGTTCTCCATTAACTTTATTATTTAAATAATTTATTTTTCATCCTCTTTGATTAATAGTACACTCATCATTTCAATTTATTATTTAAATAATTTATTCTTTGCAAACACTTTGACTACTTTAACCTTTTAGGGCTTCTAGATGACTCATGAGGGTTCTCCAACTTCACATGGTCATAACTCTCTAACCATGAGAAGTTATGTGACTTCCACATACCACCGGAAATGACATGACATGTAATATCCATCTAGAATAGTCTTACGTGCAAATATATCAAAACTCATACCATTATCCATCAAACAAACTTGGGTCCATTACCCAAACCTTTGTGCTACCAAAATTCACTACTGGACTTTCTTCAAGGGTTGATATCAATGACAACCAACCAAATTAATCAACAATATCCCCCTTTGGAATTGATGGCAACCCTTTGATGCAATATTGAAGTCATGTCATGCAATACTGAAGTCATATCACTCATGCTCCCCCTGGAACCATGCCTTTGTGTTTTGCATGTGATAAATCTCTCCCCCTTTGTCATCAATGAAAAAGGTATCTTTCCATCTGGGGTTGCTCCCCCTAACTAAATCGTCCTTGGGGATACTCCCCATGATTGAACTCTTCCTGAAACTAATCTCCCGGCCTGAATTGTCCTCTTTATGGTGCTTCCTCGTGTAAATATAAAACATATAAGATAAGCATTCAAAAGCATTCATTTTGGAGTAAAAATAACTTCGAGTCTCTGGTGAATATACTCAAAGGCTTCCCGTGGAAGTAGTTTTGTAAATATGTCTGCCACTTGTTCTTTTGTGCCCACATACTCAACTCTGATGTTCTTTTCTACAACCTGTTCCCGTAGAAAGTGATACTTGATTAGAATGTGCTTCGTCTTAGAGTGCATCATAGGGTTCTTTGAGATACTTATGGCACTTGAATTATCACAATAGATTGGAATGGGCTCATCATACTCAACCTGTATATCTGTCAACGTTTGTTTCATCCATAGAACCTGTGTACAACATGTTGTTGTTGCAATATACTCTACTTCTGTTGTAGATAAATATATTGATGATTGTTTCTTGCTTAGCCATGATACTAAACACTCACACAAGTAGAACACTGCTCCACTGGTGCTTCGTCAGTAATCAATACAACCTACCCAATCTGAATCTGTGTAGGTAATAAGTGATAGATCCTTTCCTTTTAGATACCATAATCCAAACTCTTTTGTTCCTTTAAGATATCTGAAAATCCTCTTCATTGCTAATACATGTGATTCCTTTGGTGCTGCTTGAAATTGTGCCACATATCCAATTGCCCACATTACATATGGTCTAGATGTTGTCACATATACTAGGCTACCAATCATTGACTTGTATTACCTCTGATCCGTGGACTTTGAATCATCATATTTTCTTAACTTGCAATTGGTTTGCATGGGAGTGATAATTGGTTTGCAATATTTCATTCTGAACCTCTTTAGCATTTCTCTGATATACTTGGTTTGAGAAATAAAAATTCCTTGATTTCTTTGACGTATATGAAGTCCCAGAAAGAAGGATAGTTCTCCAAGTAATGACATTTCAAATTCATTCTGCATATCCTTTGAAAATTTTTGGCTTAACCTGTCATCATCACTACCAAAAATAATATCATCAACATAAACTTCAATTAATAAAATATTATCTTGACTTACCTTGATGTAGAGGTTGTTGTATGCACTTCCTTTTCTGAACCCTGCCTGCTGTAGATATTTATCCAGTCTAGAGTACCATGCTCTAGGAGCCTATTTTAGACCATACAATGCCTTCTTTAATTTACACACATAATATGCATTCTCTGACAACTGAAATCCTTCTGGTTGTTCAATGTAGACTTCTTCTTCAAGTTCCCCATTCAGAAAAGATGATTTTATGTCCATCTGATACACTTTAATATTTTTGGAGCATGCATAAACTAAAATCAATCGGATTGCTTCCATTCTGGCAATTGGGGAAAATGTCTCTTCAAATTCAATTCCTTCAACATGTGCATATTATTTACATACCAATCTAGTTGTGTTCCTTGTAACATGTCCATCTTCATTCGATTTATTCCTGTAAATCCACTTTGTGTCGATCACATTCTTATCCTTTGGTCTTGCAACCAATTACCAAGTGTCATTTTTCTCTATTTGATCCAATTTTTCATCCATGGCCTTATTCCAAAATTCATCCTTGTTGGCCTCTTCAAAATAGATTGGTTTAATCGTAGATGTGAGTGCTACGTGTGTTTGTTCTGGTGAACACATTCTTCTTCTAGTCTCAACTTCTGCATCTTTGTTTCTAATAATTTGATATGAAGGATGATTCTTCTATACTTGTCTGCTAGGTTTCTTTGGAGTCATTTTCTGAACTGTTTTTCTTATTATGTCAGATCCTCTTCGTCTTCCCCTTCTTTTTCATCTTCTATTTCTTCTTCGTAAAGTTGTTCCATTGATTCATTTTCTTCTTCCTTCAATTCTTGTCTACCTGTTTCATCAATTATTACGTTGATTCTTTCCACAACTTTGTTCAATCTTAGGTTGTAACACTTGTATGATTTTCTTGTACTTGAATAACCAACAAGTACTCCTTTGTCCACACGAGAGTCAAACTTTCCCATTCTGCCATCTTCTCTTTTGATGTAGCATTTTCTTCCAAAAACTATAAAGTGTTTCACATTTGCTGGTATTCCTTTCCATAGCTCATAGGGAGTTTTTTCAGTGTTGTTTCTGAGCATTAATCTATTTTGAATGTGAACTATTGTATGCAATGCCTGTGTCCAAAAAATATATGTCAATTTGGAATCCATTAGCATTGTTCGAGCCATTTCCTGTATTGTCCTATTCTTTCTTTCAACAACTCCATTCTGTGGAGGTGTCCTAGCAATGGAGAATTGTCTTTTTATTCAATGAATGTTGCAGTAGTCCATAAATTCCTTTGAAGTGAACTCTCCTCCATAAACAGATCTTAAGAATTTGATTTTTGAATCCATTTCATTTTCAACCATTTCCTTGTAGATATTGAAGTTTTCAAAAGCTTCTGACTTATTCTTGAGAAAGAAAACTGCAGTCATTCTTGTATAATCATTAACTAATAACATAAAGTATTTCTCACCTTTTAAACCCTTTGTTGTAGTTGGTCCAACTAGATCAGTATGCACAATTTTCAGTGGTCTTGTCGTTGAATATTCCTTTGATTTGAACCTGGTCTTTGTTTGCTTTCCTTGTTGACAATGCTTGCATAAAGTGTTGGTTGGTTTCGTGATCTGGGGCATTTCTCCGATTGCTTCTCTTTTGCTGACTTTGAAAAGGTTGTCAAAATGTATGTGACCCATTATTGTGTGTCATAGTCAACTTTCATCTTCCTTTCCTAGACAACACTTTTCATTTCCAATTTCACTTAACCCATATATGTTGCTTGAAGTTCTCGCAGCTGTAGAAATCAATTTTCTTGAACCTTATTTTATTATCTCACACTTTTGTGAATTGAAAGTAACTTTATGACCTTGGTCACACAGTTGACTCATACTTAGAATATTATGTTTCATATCTTCTACTAGTAGAACATTTCATGCCTTTGTATTCTTGTTCCCAATTCTGAATGTTCCTTTTCCAATGATTTTGGTTGAATCATCATTTCTGAAGGAGACTGATCCATCTCTTTCCTTTTTTAATGTAAGAAACCTGTCTCTATCACCTGTCATGTGTTTTGAACAACCACTGTCAACATACCAACCACGTTTCTTCTACTTAGCTTGTAGAGTGAGTGTGCATTCTTCATTTCTATATTGATTCTACTTTCTTATCCATGTCCTTTTTTGAGGTTCATGTCTATGATTTTTGTTGTTCTATTTTGGTTCTCTAGGAGGGATTGTCATTCTACAATCTTTGGCCATGTGTCCAAAGTATTTACACTTGTAGCATTCCACTTCAGTGCTCAATGATTCAAACAAGTTGTAACTTGTTCTCTGTGTTTCATTAGGATTTCTTGGATAACCCTTTTGTGTATGACTTTCAAAGTTGTTTATGTTCTTATTGTTAGCTCTACAATTCACAACTTTATGTCCTATTATCCCCAATTTCTAGGGATAACTAGGAGATCATGTCTCGAGGCCCATAGGTCCTAGACATGGAGTACCGAGAGAAGGATTGACCTGAGCATGGCCCCGGAGGGCCCATCTTTTTTCTTCTTCGCCAGATTTGTCCTGTCAGCAACAGCAGCATCCGTCACCTTCAACTTGAACCTGTATTAGAGAAGACTCTTGCTCCATGAGGTAATTAGTCCAGGTATCATGGTATGTGTCATATTTGATCATTATAACTTTCAGATATATGCATCAGATTCCTTTTATTTCTGACAACTGCTTAGACCTTACATTAACCCACTTGACCATGGTTGGGGGAAAAGACAGGGTACCCTAGTAAGCTTGTACCCATAGGCTTTGGTTTTCCACTAGGGGTTTTTGAAGGGCCATCATCCACTCCCATCATATCATCACTCTTACATCTTATCTCCCACTCATCTGCCCCTTTCCCCTAGTCCGAACATTAGGATGAACTGTTTGTGGGGTTACATCTTATCTCATGGGAAGAAAGGGCTAAAGGCCCAGAAGGTAAAAGAATTTGGTAAAATATAAAATCCATAAGAATAAAACCTAGAGATGTCTTGCCCAGGGATCCCCGAGAAGGCAATAAAAAGCCTCTCAGCAAGAAATAAGAGGGACCCAAAGAAAAATAACAAAACAAAACCTAGCCAAGAGGATGGGGGGTCTCATCACGAGCTGGCCCATTATGTTCATGGGTACCTAGCAATGTGACATTGTCATTATCTGGTTACCATGCAAGGGCAGTGGCCTTTGGTTGCATGGCCAGGGGAGAGGGGGTCTCATCACAAGCCAACCTCGTCATTTTTGTAAAAGTACTTGTGTGTAACACTGTCAGCTCTGGTCACCATGCCAAGGTAGTGTCCTCTAGTTACACCTTGAGATAAATAAGAAAAGCAGTAAAGAAAATAAATAATAAAGGCAATAAAGGGCTTCGAAAGAATTGCATCCATGACAGGTACAACTCACCTTCTACAAAGGCACCCACAGGTATTATCACCCCTGTCTTTCACTCTACTTGTATGTCTGGACATCCCTTGACCACATCACCTCGTATTACATGGCTTGGATGATATCCTCTAGAAGCTTTCCTTCTCCTATGGATGCTGGCCCAATAGAGTGTTTTGTCTTTTTCTTCAGCTTTGTATAGTAGGTCATTGTAATGTCTTTGAGCTATTGGATGGTGTATCACGAGTTTTATGCATGTGTTTGATAAATTTAATGATGAAATATGATTGACATTGCTATGATCCCTTTGACTGATGAGCCCATGGAGGGAAAAAATTTTGATGTGCAGGACCATACCCGACAGATAGGTACCAGTAGACCTTTACACATGGGGAGATGATTAGCTCGGACCTCCATGGGGCTGAAGAGCCCATCAGATGGTTGTTGGCATCCCATCAGGGGCAGATATAGGACAATGATTGGATAAGCCTCTTCACCTGATAAGAAGAAGGAAGTTCCATCCGGGACACTTTGGCTGAGCCCAGCCCAGGGGGGTTGATCCAGTTCAGGTTGAACGTTACCTTTTGATGGCCTATGATGCCTTCGAGGGGCCACTGACGTCATCTTCAGCATATGGCAGTTAGACAGGGTAGTTGATATGTGTGGTAGGGTTTGGAGGCCTAAAAAGGGCCAACGTTTTGTCATTTGTGTTGTATTTTTCCCTAAAGAGGGCCAACGTCTCCCTCAGGAGGGCTTGGCGTCATGCTTATGCTCATTTAGGGATTTTAATTTAACAATTTAATGTAAAAACAATATGATTTGGGTTTGTAGCCTTGTCGGTTATTTTTAATGATCTAAATTTAATTATAGGTCATGAAACAATATATATTGAGGATGTTTTCCCCTCATTTGAACATAACACAACAACTCACACTTGTGAGGTCTGATTTTTTCACCCTTATTGGGTATTTGGTCTTTAAAAGTGAGGCGCACTTGTTGATGGGAGGCTTTTCTTGACATATTTTGGCATTTCTCTTGAGGAAGGTTTACAACTAGGGTTTGCACATGCTTTTCTTCATGATATGTAAGTGTTTTTCCTGCAAAACTTCTTGATTGAATGGTTGTAGGTTAGTATTCTTGCATTAACTTATAAATTTGTTGATTTTAAAACCCTAGGTGACAAGTACACAAGTAGGTCCTTTTCATATGTCCCCTTAGAGAGAAATATTCAGCCATTGAAGTAGGAAGATAGAGCCTAGCCTTTGCTACACTCATCTAACTTCTTCCCTTAAGCTAGTTTTGATTTTAAAGGTTAAAAGGAGGGTGAGGTCCTAGGCCTAGGTTATCTACACCCAGGGCTGTCCATCTTTTAGGGTTTAGGGATAGAGCCTTGTCTTACAACACTCTCCCTCATTATATCCTCTTGTTTTAACCCTCTTCTTATGCTAGTCGTTTTCCAAGTTTGACCTAAAGAAGGAGGAAAGAACATGAGGCCTTGCTTAAGCAACATTGGAGTGAGCCTCTTTTCCCTAGGGTTTTGATTCTAGGGCCCTGCCATTGCAGCACTCTAGAACCCTTCCCTCTCGTCTTTAGCCTTTTACCCCTTCAATTTTGTTTCCTCTCCTTTATTGACTCCATATACCCTTAGGCACTGATCTTAGGCACACAACGTTGAGGTCATAGTGTCCAAAACAAACTCTTAAAACATTAATTCTTGAAACCATAACTAACAAACCTACCCTAATTAATTCTGACGCCACAATTGGTTATCCCATCTTGACACAGCAAGTGTTGATTATAAGCAATTAGATGATGGTTAAAGGCATTTATTGAATGAATGGTTTACTATATACATTGTTTGTTGCATCATCTCAAGAGTTATTGGTGAATTGATATTTTACATTGTTGTATTGATAAAACTTCTATCTCATTGATATCTATTGTTTCATTGCTTATATATGAATTGTCAGATAATTACATGAAGTACTAACCCTTTGAGTTATAGGCTGCATATATATATTGTATTTCTCTTGTCTTGTTCCAGGAAGGTGTTTTCAGTTGGGCATACACTTCATTTATTGGATGATTAGCCGGATTATTTGACCTTTGGTAGTAACCTGTGAGGAGGAAACTTTGCCTTGACTCTTATACTTTAGCCTCTTCAAAACCCCAGGTTGTCGGGGACGTCTCCCTTGGGATAACCTCCCTAAACAGAAATAACCTCCCCATTGAGGTGACATTGGGTGGGGAAGGTTCTTGTTACGCCAGTTTGGCCTCAATTCCCTAGCCATTTGACCTAGCTACAAACTGTGCGATAACATTTTGGCACCGTTGCCGGGGACACTGAGTCAAGCTTCCTCAACGACAAATCTTTTGGTAAGCCTTGCCTCAAATACCTTTTCTTACAAGCTTACATGGCGACTCCACTGGGATTTTATTCCCCTTACCTTTGATAGTTTCAAGTAAATTAAGTGGTGACTCCATCATGACAACCCATAGTGGGAAACAATACTCAAATCCCTCTACTGTGGCCACTATCACTTTAATAATATATACACCCCCAATTAATCCTAATCCTCACAAATGGTCTTACTCAGAGAGTTTCAACTATTTCGAATTCAATATCACCCAAGGGGGGCTGCATGACTTACCTGAGGATGCAAACTCTTGGTTACCTTTCTTCTCAGGAAAAGGCATCCCTAGAAACTCACATTGGACCCAGTTCTGCGATAGTTTTGATTTTCATTTGGCTGGTCGAGATCACCCTGATGTCTTCATGAGGCTCTTTGAAAATTTCCTTATAGGAGATGCTAACATTTGGATTTCTAGGTGTCCTAAAGGAAGCATAAAAAACCCCGAGGAACTACAAAAGGCCTTTAAAATAAGGTGGTGTGATAGTGAGCATTCGCAAGACCTTTTTTCCCAATACTCTATCATTTGCAAAGGACCCTGTGAGAGTGTCAGATATTTCAGTGATAGGTTCAACCTTCTCCTCAAAAGGGTCCAATCAAAGGTGGGCTCAGAACAAGCCATCATCAATCACTTCTTGTCCTCCTTAGAAGGAACTGTGCAATTCAATGTTAAGGACCGATCACCAACAACTTTAGAAGAAGCACAAGATCTGGCCTTTCAGATTGAAAGGAACCTTGATTTTGATGATTACATTCATCAAAGAAATCTTACACAAAATTACGAACTATGGGATCCTGGTAATGAGCCTATGGTGGAACCTGAACCCCCAAGGATCCTCCAGGTTTAACTCACTCCCGCTAAGAGGAAATGGAGCTTCTCCCATGAAGGTGTTATGCCTTCTCAAGAAACACCTTTGAAAAGGATTCATCTTAAGGATAAAGTTGAGGCTACCTTACCCGAAAATGTTGGGCCAAATCTTCCTGAAGATTTCTCTCTCTTTATCCACCAAGTGGGACACCCTGTTTCTGAAGTTTGCAAGTTCACACCTTTTTATGTCTCCCTCCAAGTCAAATATTCTCTTCTTCGCAACTGTCTCCTGCACCCAAGTGTCACAACCAACATGATGACATAAGAAGTTATGCATCAATTAGGTCTAACAATTTCACAAGAAAATACCGGAGGTGGCTTTGTGAAAGGAATCATTAATAACCTCGAGGTGGCTTTCGACTCCTGCCCCAGTGCCCCTTTCTTGATAAATGTGGTCATCATAGATGATGTAAACAATTTCGGGATTATTCTTCATAAAGATCTCATAGACCACTTGAATGGAAGTATTTACGAGAAGCAATCCAAAGAAACCATCCCTCATCCTGAAGGAGGATTCTTTACTGTCTATAATGAGCCTCTTGTTGGCTCCCCAGTTGAGACCTCTAATGAAGCAAATGACCAACTTTTATGCATCAATAGTGGCCTTAATGATTGGTTCATCTAGGAAGGGAAGTTGGATATGGACACCGTTGAAGAAACCGAAGGAATCTGGACTTTGGAATTCGATGGATCACACTCAAGCTCTGGATCAGGCACTGGAGTGGTTTTAACAGCCCCTTCAGGTGAGGTATTTTACCATTCATATAGGCTAGAATTCCGTTGCACCAACAATGTGGTCGAGTATGAAGCCTTGATTCTAGGACTCAATTTGGCGATTGACAAAGGTGTTACAATCCCGAAAGTAAAAGGGGACTCAGACCGCATTGTGTCACAAGTTTTGATGAGATTTTCCACTAAAAATGAAAAGTTGAAAAAGTATCGATATGTGGCTCAAACCCTTTCAAAATCCTTCAGAAAAGTGTCGATCGAAGCCGTTCCTCAAGAAGAAAACCACATGGCTGATGATCTGGCTGTCTCAGCCTCTACTTTACAACCATGTGAAGGACCTTTTCATGACCAATGCAATATGGAGGTTCTTTTTAGGCCCTCTGTTCCTGACAATTTGGAGCATTGGCAAGTGTTCAAGGATGATGATCAAATTATCAGATTCATGGAAAACAAAAAAGAATTTACCGATTCACAAGTTTCTTTCCTGTCCGACTCTATGGATTTAGAAGTCATCAACCTGCAAAACTACCTTACCAAAGGGTTGCATTCCCCTAGAAAACCTTTTTGACGGGCATGATGTTTTCAAGGGAAAGAGAACCAATAAGCAAGTTGAAGAAGCCCTGGAATTCAATATCGGTACAAAGATGGACCCAAGGATGGTCAAGATAGGAAAGGGGACCACTGAGAAAGAAAGAAAGGAGATACTAGCGCTCATCAGAGAATTTAGAGATACCTTTGCTTGGAACTATGATGATTTGAAGGCCTATAGGGGGGATGTCATCCAACACGCCATACCTTTGGTAGAAGGAGCCAAGCCATTCCGACAAAAGCTAAGGAATATCAATATGAAGTTGGCAAGCCAGATACAAAAGGAGCTCCAAAAGATGGTTGACGCTGGTATCATAGCCCCTATCAAGTACTCTTCTTGGATGTCAAACTTGGTAGTTGTTCGAAAGAAAAATGGTGATATCCGCTTGTGTGGTGATTTCCGCAACCTCAACCAGTTGTCTTTAAAAGATAATTATCCCCTCCCGAACATGGAACATTTGCTTCAGTGGGTCACAGGGGAAGGGATGATGTCTATGCTAGATGGGTTCTCAGGATACAACCAAGTCTTACTCAAAAGGGAAGACCAACTTAAAACTGCATTCACTACACCTTGGGGAACTTTTATGTACTTAAGGATGTCGTTTGGTCTTATGAACGCTGGGGACACTTTTCAGAGAGAAATAGACTTTGCCTTCAGAGACCTCATACAAAAAATCATAGAAATTTACCAAGATGACCTTATAGTTGTGTCCAAGGATAGAAACCATCACCTCTCCCACCTTAGGATTGTTTTTGAGCGATACAGAAAGTATGGTATCTCACTAAACCCTAAGAAATGTATTTTTGGGATTAACGAAGGAAAATTGTTAGGGCACGTGGCCTCATAGGGAGGAGTCTCCATTGATCCTGAAAGAGTCCAGTCGATAAAGGATGTCCGCCCTCCAGCCAACAAGAAAGCCCTGCAATCTTTTCTCGAAAAAATCAACTTCATCCGCAGATTTGTGCCAAATTTTGCTGAGAGGATAAAACCATTGAGCACTCTACTAAAAAGGGATGTTACTTTCATGTGGGGAGATGAGACCAACAGATCTTTTGAAGATATAAAAAATTCTATCTCTCAAGCCCCCATCTTGATTAGTCCTGATTTTTTGCGAGATTACATAATATTCTCATTTTCATCCCAAGATACTATTGCATGTTTCCTAATGCAAAAGGACGTTGATAACTATGAACATCCCATGGCCTTTATGAGAAAAGTCCTAAGAGACTCAGATTTAAACTACTCCATCACAGAGAAACAAGCCCATGCCTTGGTCAAATCCCTCAAACACTTTAGGAACTACATCGGTTACAATAAAATCAAGGCTTATGTCCCATACCCAGCTATGAAGGACGTTTTATCACAACAAGACTGCATGGGTACTCGAGGAAAGTGGGTTTCCAAAATCCAGGAGTATGACTTAGAAATAAAACCCACCA
This sequence comes from Picea engelmannii, assembly GCA_009831015.1. Classification (NCBI taxonomy): domain Eukaryota; kingdom Viridiplantae; phylum Streptophyta; class Pinopsida; order Pinales; family Pinaceae; genus Picea; species Picea engelmannii. Next base: position 120,998 of record ML795451.1, read on the forward strand.
AGATAATAAAAGGACAAGGTTTGGCCCAAATGCTGACTGAAAGCAATCAGGAAGCCATACATATGGGTGAGAATGAGCAAGTAAATGTAATGATCAGTGAACTAGAACATGACGAGTGGTATTCCGATATCGTTTATTATCTAAAGAACTTGTCTTGCCCTGATCATTTAGTGGATTACAAGAGAAGGGATTTGAGATTAAGAGCTATGAAATACTACCTAACTGAAGATGGACTGGGATGGAAAAATCCTGATGGCGTTATACTTCGATGTGTAAACAAGGAAGAGGCAAAGAATATATTGGAAGAATTGCACTCTGGGTATTGTGGTGGACATTTTGTTGCTCGTACTACTTCCCATAAGATATTGAGGGCCGGATATTATTGGCCAACACTCTTTTCAGACACTTACCAACATGTTCGATCTTGCCAACCTTGCCAGTACTTTTCCGACAAACCAAGACTCCTAGCACAACCCTTGAAGCCGGTGGTAGTAGAGGCACCCTTTCAGCAATGGGGTTTGGATTTTGTTGGGGAATTCAAGGACAATTCAAGTAATGTATATTGGTGGATCCGAACAACTATAGACTATTTCACTAGATGGGTTGAATCAATTCCTACAAAAAAGGCCACCGAGGAAGTAGTCATGAACTTCTTGGAAGATCGGATCATAACTAGGTTCGACGCCCCTTCTAAGATCACTACGGATAATGCCAAGTCTTTTAGCTCCTATGCTCTGGTAGAATTTTGTTTCAAATATGGAATTACCCTATACCATTCCTCCAACTACTACCCACAGGGAAATGAATTAGCAGAATCAACCAATAAGAACCTCATGAATATTCTAAAAAAGGTTGTCGGAGAAAATAAAAAGTCATGGGATAGCAAAATAAAATATGCAATATGGGCTGATCGAATAACGACAAAAACTTCCACAGGGAAAAATCCTTTTGAGATAGTATATGGACTTGAAGTGAAACTTCCTGTGAACCTCCAAATCCCTATCCTTCAATTTTCTCAACAATACACCACAGATTCAGAAGCAATCCAAGGAAGGATCAATCAACTGATAGAACTAGATGAGACGCGGAGAGGTGCCTTGGGTCAAATGACGAGAAACCAAGAAAATATAAAGAACACCTTTGATCATAAATCCAAGGAAATAAATTTCACCAAAAAAGATCTTGTCCTACTATGGGATAAAATAAAAGAAAAGACTGGCATGCACAAAAAATTTGACAGCCTATGGGGAGGCCCTTATAAAATCAAGAGTTGTGTAGGTACGAATTCCTTCAACCTAGAAACCATGGAAGGAGAAATCTTGAAACTACCAGTAAACGCTTTACATATCAAGCGTTACTACACTCCAGACACCTGATTCCACAGGTAAGTATAGGTAGGTAGGCATTTTTCGTGTATTATACCATTTGAATTTCATGTTAATTTTCTTCCTCACTTGCATTATTTATTGTTTATTTCAGTCATATATATATATATATATATATATATATATATATATATATATGCGGGGTGGCAATACCACCCCACCTTGTTACTAATGCTATTTTCAAGTATGAGCAGGTCTATAGTTTATGCCAGTGCGGGGTGGCAATACCACCCCACCTTGTTACTAATGCTATTTTCGAGTATGAGTAGGTCTACAGGTTATGCCATAGATGTTGAGGTTCTTGTTATCCCCGATATCTAGGGATAACTAGGAGATCATGTCTCGAGGCCCACATGGTCCTAGACATGGAGTACCGAGAGCAGGAGTGATTTGAGCATGGACCTGGAGGGCCCATCTTTCTTCTTCTCAGCCATCTTTGTCCTGTCAGCAGTACCAGCCTCCATCACTACCGGCCTGGTCTTGCATCAGAGAGGACTCTTGCTCCATGAGGTAATTGGTCCGAGGTATCATGGTATGTGTCATATTTGATCATTATAACCTTCTTATGTATGCATTTGGTTCCTTTCATTCCGGATGACTGCTTGCATCTTACACTAATCCTCTTGATCATTGTTGGGGTGATTGATGGGGCAACTTAGCAAGCCGGTATTCATGGGTTTTGGTTAGCCACCAAGGGGGGTTTGGAGAGCCATCGTTTCGTTCCCACCATCTTATCAATTTTCCATCTTATATTCCACTCATCCATCCCATTCCCCTAATCTGGCCATTAGGATGACCTTCCAGGGTACATCTTGTCTTGTGGGAAGAAGGGGCTAAAGGCCCGGGAGGTAAAAGCAGCTGGTAAAAGATAAAATCCATAGGAAAATAAAACCTAGAGATGCTTCGCCCAGGAGATCCCCAAGAAGGCAATAAAAAGCCTCTCGATAAGAAACTAAGGGACCCTAAGAAAAAATGAAA
>ML795451.1:125761-145851 GCA_009831015.1 Picea engelmannii
AACAAAATTTATATAGGTGACGTCACATGTTTAGATCTCTTGTTTATACCTGCAACGTTGTGATACTTGTCATCTATTTTGATAGGTTTTGAGCCATTGATAATACCTATAAGCTTGTTTGGTAAAACGTTGTGCTCTTTCCCTTCCAAAATAACCTATTAATAAGGATGACGTCATCATCATTGCAGCAACAATATATAGTGACGCAACTACTTTATATGTGTGAGCTATTTTGAGATATTTATTGCATTAACATATAATACAAGGTTTAGTTATGAACATTGAATGCTCATTATCTCTTATGCTTTGTTGAAGAAGTGATATAAACCATTTTTCTTTGTTTAGCCATCATTGACTTCGTCAATAATAGCACTTAATCATTTGCTCATATATATGATAAAGATAGTCATTGATATTATGAAGTACTAACCCACTGCAAGCACATTTTCTAGTTTATTTGTCTTGTCTCGCAAACAGGTGCCATTCAGTGGAAGAATTTTCTCTTGACTATCTCATACTTGGCAGTAATCTGTCAAAGGGAACGTCTCATCTTGATCCATTATCCTTTAGCCCTTCTAAAACCTAGATTACATAGGGACGTCTCCCTTGGATTAGCCCTCCTAAATAGAAAGAGCCCCCCATCGAGGTGACAGTGGGTGGGGAAGCTCCTGTTACGCCGGTTTCAAGCCTTGACTCAAGATTCCTTAAACCTTTCCTACAAACCGTGCGATAACAGTTCTCATGCGCTCTACAATGAGCACATGTCCCCGAGTTGGAGACAGATGTTATCCTCGATTTCTAGGGATAACTAGGAGATCATGTCTCAAGGCCCACATGTCCTAGACATGGAGTACCAAGATTTGTCTTGTCAGTAGCAGCAACATCCATCACCTTCGACTTGGACCTGTATCAGAGAAGACTCTTTCTCCATGAGGTAATCAGTCCAGGTATCATGGTATGTGTCATATTTGATCATTATAACTTTCAGATATATGCATCAGATTCCTTTTATTTCTGAAAACTACTTGGACCTTACATTAACCCACTTGACCATGGTTGGGGGAAAAGACAGGGTACCCTAGTAAGCTTGTACCCATAGGATTTGGTTTGCCACTGGGGGATTTTGAAGGGCCATCATCCGCTCCCATCATATCATCACTCTTACATTTTATCTCCCACTCATCTACCCCTTTCCCCTAGTCCGGACATTAGGATGAACTATTTGTGGGGTTACATCTTATCTCATGGGAAGAAGGGGCTAAAGGCCCAGAAGGTAAAAGCAGTTGGTAAAAGATAAAATCCATAAGAATAAAACCTAGAGATGTCTTGCCCAGGGATCCCCGAGAAGGCAATAAAAATCCTCTCAGAAAGAAATAAGAGGGACCTAAAGAAAAATAACAAAACAAGACCTATCCAAGAGGATGGGGGGTCTCATCACGAGCCAACCCATTATGTTCATGGGTACCTAGTAGTGTGACATTGCCATTATCTGGTTACCAGGCCAGGGCAGTGGCCTTTGGTTGCATGGCCAGGGGAGAGGGGGTCTCATCACGAGCCAGCCTCATCATTTCTATAAAAGTACTTGTGGGTAACACTGTCAGCTTTGGTCACCACGCCAAGGCAATTTCCTCTAGTTAGACTATGAGATAAATAAGAAAAGTAATAAAGACAAGAAAGAATAAAGGCAATAAAGGGCTTGGAAATAATTACATCCATGACGGGTATAGCTCACCTTCTACAAAGGCACCCATAGGTATTATCACCCCTGTCTTTCACTCTACCCACATGTCTGGACATCCCTTGACCACATCACCTCATATTACATGGCTTGGATGATATCCTCTAGAAACTTTCCTTCTCCTATGGATGCTAGCCCAATAGAGTGTTTTGTCTTTTTCTTCGGCTTTGTATAGTAGGTCATTGTAATGTCTTTGAGATATTGGATGATGTATCAGAGGTTTTATACATGTGTCTGATAAATTTAATGATGAAATATGATTGACATTGCTATGAACCCTTTGACTGATGAGCCCATGGTGGGTGATGTTTTTGATGTGCAGGACCATACCCGACGAACAGGTACCAATAGACTAGTACACATTGGGAGATGATTATCTCAGACCTCCATGGGGCTGAAGATCCCATCAAGGGAAGAGATAGGACAGTGATTTGATGAGCCTTTGCACCTGAGAAGAAGAAGGATGTTCCATACAGGACACTTTGGCTAAGCCCAACCCAGGGGGTTGATCCACTTCAGGTGGAACGTTACCTTTTGATGGCCTAGGACACCTCCGAGGGGCCACTGACGTCATCTTCAGTGTATGTTAGTCAGGCAGGGCAGCTGGCATGTGTGGCAGGGTTTGGAGGCTTAAAAAGGGCCAATGTTTTGTCATTTGTGATGTATTTTTCCCTAAAGAGGGGCAACGTCTCCCTCAGGAGGACTTGATGTCATGCTTATGCTCATTTAGGGATTTTAATTTAACATTTTAATGTAAAAACAATATGATTTGGGTTTGTAGCCTTGTCGGCTATTTTTAATGATCTAAATTTAATTATAGGTCATGAAACAATATATATTGAGGATGTTTTCCCCTCATTTGAACATAACACAACAACTCACACTTGTGAGGTCTGATTTTTGTGCCCTTATTGGGTATTTGGTCTTTAAAAGTGAGGCACACTTGTTGATGGGAGGCTTTTCTTGGCATATTTTGGCATTTCTTTTGAGGAAGGTTTACAACTAGGGTTTTCACATGCTTTTCTTCATGATATGTAAGTGTTTTTCCTGCAAAACTTCTTGATTGAATGGTTGTAGGTTAGTATTCTTGCATTAACTTATAAATTTGTTGATTTTAAAACCCTAGGTGACAAGCACACAAGTAGGTCCTTGTCATATGTCCCCTTAGAGAGAAATATTCAGGCATTGAAGGAGGAAGATAGATCCTAGCCTTTGCTACACTCATCTAACTTCTTCCCTTAATCTAGTTTTGATTTTAAAGGTTAAAAGGAGGGTGACGTCCTAGGCCTAGGTTATCTACACCGAGGGCCGTCCATCTTTTAGGGTTTAGTGATAGAGCCTTTTCTTTACAACACTCTCCCTCATTAAATCCTCTTGTTTTAACCCTCTTCTTATGCTAGCCGTTTGCCAAGTTTGACCTAAAGAAGGAGGAAAGAGCACGAGGCCTTGCTTAAGCAACATCAGAGTGAGCCTCTTTCCCCTAGGGTTTTGATTCTAGGGCCCTGCCATTGCAAGACTCTAGAACCCTTCCCTCTCGTCTTTAGCCTGTTACCCCTTCAATTTTGTGTCCTCTCCTTTATTGAATCCATATACCCTTAGGCACTGATCTTAGGCACACAACATTGAGGTCATAGTGTCCAAAACAAACTCTTAAAACATTAATTTTGGAAACCCTAACTAACAAACTAACCCTAATTAAGGCTGATGTCACAGTTGGTTATCCCATCTTGACGCAACAAGTGTTGATTATAAGCAATTAGATGATGGTTAAAGGCGTTTATTGAATGAATGGTTTACTATATACATTGTTTGTTGCATCATCTCAAGAGTTATTGGTGAATTGATATTTTACATTGCTGTATTGATAAAACTTATATCTCATTGATATCTATTGTTTCATTGCTTATATATGAATTGTTAGATAATTACATGAAGTACTAACCCTTTGAGTTATAGCCTGCATATATATATTGTATTGCTCTTGTCTTGTTCTGGGCAGGTGTTTTCAGTTGGGCATACACTTTATTTATTGGTTGATTAGCCGGATTATCTGACCTTTGGTGGTAACCTGTGAGGAGGAAACTTTGCCTTGACTCTTATACTTTAGCCTCTTCAAAACCCCAGGTTGTCAGGGACGTCTCCCTTGGGATAACCTCCCTAAACAGAAAGAACCTCCCCATTGAGGTGACATTGGGTGGGGAAGGTTCATGTTACGCCAGTTTGGCCTCAAATCTCTAGCCATTTGACCTAGCTACAAACTGTGCGATAACATGTCCAAAATTATTACATGCATAACATAAACCAAAATATATAGTTTGATACCTAGGAGTTGAATATCTTATGAAAGGAGGTGCTCTTATGAATCCTTATTCTTCCTTAAACCTATATGTTTATGTTGGTCGTTGATTCTGAAATCTGAATCTTCTCGGTGGAGGAGTGTCCCTGTAATTTTCTCTATATAACTTCATATCCCCTTTGATTGTTTCTGCATAGATTTTTGGATATTTTTCTTGTTTTGTTGTTTTGGAGCTTGAATTCAGGGTCAGTTGGTGCTAGAGAATTTAGGGAGTTGGATCTTCCTTCATGTTGGTTCCTGTAAATTAGGGGTTTGGTGCCTCCTTCTAGTTGGTGTTGGAGAATTGGGAAGTTTTTGCTTCCTATTAATGTATTCTTGATATATATAAGAAATCATTTTTTGGTTTTCTCCCATTTGGGTTTCCAGATAAAGTTTGGTGTACTGTGCATGTGGTTATTTGATGTGATGATATTGCTTATGGTTATATGCTCATGATATATTGAATGCAATCTTAAATGATATACTACTAATAAATTTGAAGTTTATATATTGTGATTGAAAGTGGTAAAAAGTGTTCATACTGATTCACCCCCTCCCCCCCCTCTCAGTATTCCAACACAAGATCTATCCTTACACCTAGTTCAACATCCTAAACCAGGTGTGTAATATACCTAAAGTATATTGCATTTATTATCATGTAATAAATGGGCATTATAATGTAATATGCTATAGATTTGTTATTATGTAAATGGGCATTATAATGTAAATGATAATTCTATCATAAGTCATGACCTTTGGTCTATGATAAGTCATGAACTTTTCCAAGGACATGACTTATCATTCCCCACGTGTATTTATACACATGTATTGTATTTCATATGATGTCAAGAAAATAAATAAAATGGATGTTATCATGAAGTGGACCACCAAATCCACTTCATTTGGTATGGTATTTTCGTTGGCCCGTGGCCAAATTTTCGGTTGTTTCTTTGATCTATGATCAAGGGAGAAGAAAAAATAAAGAAGTAAAAAAAAACAAATTAAAAAAGAAAAGGTTCATGTGAAGAAGTATTTAAAAGAAAAAGGTAATAAAGGTAATTTAAAAGAAAAATCTCCAAATAAGAAGGAAGAGTAAATTTTGATTTTACTATTTTTAAGGGGGAAAAAAGACAAAATAAAAAAGAAGAAGAAGGAAGGGTAAAAATTTGATTTTACCATTGGTGGTTTACAGGCTCGAGGTTTTGGTAAACCATTGGAATGCCCATGGTATTGGGAAAATACCATAAGGAAAAAAAGTAATAAAATAAAAGAAGAAGAAGAAGGAAGGTGGTTTTTATATTAATATTCTTATTAGCAACTGATATAGAAGTTGAAGTATTTCATGAGGAGTATTTTGAAAATTAGGAATTAATAATCAATCACTTATATTAAAGTATTAACGTAAGTATTTCATAAGGAGTAAAATGGAAAATAAGGTTCAATTCACTTATGGGTATGTTTTGGAACCAATTGATATTGTCATATGTATGTTAAGGAGGATCCAGAATGAGACCGTAAGCATTTTCATTGACCTCAATAGTCATTGGAACTATATTGATATTAAATTGGAAACTAAATTACAACTTGTGGAAGAGGAAGTTAAAAGTGCTCTTACACAAGAACATGATGATGAGATTAATAATTTATAATTAAATATCGATGAGTACTACTCAAAATGAAATTTTTGTGTGTTACAAATCAAGGAAGTTGATGTATTCCAAGGGAAACCTTGATTGAAATATATTGGTACTTTTACCATGAATATCGATAAAAAGTACATATAATTCTATCACATTACCAATAAGATAATGTTGTGAGACATTAACTCAAAGAATATTGCCCTCTCATTGAATTCAGATCAAAATGAACAACAAAATCACACAAAATTAATGGAAAAGTTTAAAAATTTGACTAAACTTCTTATTATCAAAGAGGAATAAATTATGCAAAATCGAACATAATTGGAGAAGCAAGATACGAAAATTCATAAATTGCAACCACAAATTAGTAATATAAAAAGCACTCATAAAAAAGAGTTTGAAAATATCAATAAAGAACTATTGTCCAAAGATGAAGAAATTTCACGTTTGAGAAATCATAATGAAAGTCTACTTGTAGATATGAATAAATTGAAGAAAAAGAGGAAGGCACATCAAGAAACCCAAACCATAGATAAAGGCACTAACATTGACTTGATCAACATAGAAAAAACTAGTGTTCTTTACAATGAAGTTGTATCAGTGGAAGTGTTTCTAGAAGTCAATGTCAACAAAAAGTTATAAATTAAAGAAACATCCATAGATTTAGTTGAAGTTTACATACCGTTGATCGCCACTAATAAAGTCATAGGTCAATCGAAGGATGTTGTCGTACCAATAAATACAAAAAAATAAGATATCATCATGATGACTCAGGTAAATAAAGATAAGACTAAACCAGACATTAAGAAGGATAAAATTCCTAGGCATCCAAAGATATATGTGCCCTAAAGTCAACAAAGAAGAACATATCCAAAATATTATCATCAAAGAGTTCTAGAAAGAATCTGACTTGGATGAATTGATTTTTTTTCGATGCACCAGTATTGTTCGACACTTCGATTGTCGTGTCACCTCGTGTCTTCCAATTTATCTAATCCATAGCAACTATAAAAGAATGTCATTCTACCAAAAGAGTTTCACATATCCTATGCTTTTAGGACAAATCATTTTTAAGGAGGGAAGACTTGTAATATACCTAAAGTATATTACATTTCTTTATCATGTAATAATATGTTATAAGTTTGTTATTATGTAAATAGGCATTATAATGTAAATGATAAGTCTACCATTAGTCATGACCTTTGGTCTATGATAAGTCACGACCTTTTCCAAGGACATGACTTATCATTCCCCACGTGTATTTATATACAAGTATTGTATTTCATATGATATCAAGAAAATATGTAAAATGGATAGTAAATAAAATATTATTTATTATGGAAATATGGAATTATGTTATGTCTTTGTGATGTTCTCATGAAATGGACCACCAAATCCACTTCATGGTGTTTGTTCTGAAAATGATGAGGATGTTTTGTCTGCATTTTTTCTTGTTGAACATGAAAATCATGATTTAGAAAAACATCCTTGGTACTAGGACATAATTTATTATTTTCAATTTCAAAAATGTCTTGATAATTTTGAATACCATCAATGCAAGAGGGTTCATCTTGAAGCTTCCAAATATCTAATCTTGGGTACTTCTCTTGTCGGAAAAACTATGGATGGGTTGTTGTTACAACAACCCATTCTTAAAGGAAATTCATGGATCAACGTACTCAGGTATTTAGATTGGTGGCCATTTTGCTGCAAAATACACTGCACACAAAATATTGAGAACTGATTATTATTGGCCTTCAATCTTTAAAGATTCTTATAAATTTGCATAGGCTTGTGATGAATGTCAAAAGTTTGTTGGAAAATAAAATTTCTTTGACATGCCCTTAGAGCCAATCCTTCCTAATTGCCCATTTTCTAAATGGGGATTATATTTCATTGGTATTATTAACACTTCATCTTTTATTGGACATATCTTTATCCTAACAACAACATAACACTTCACTAAGTGGACTAAAGTTGTACCACTCAAACATGCACATGATGAACATGGAATCTCATTATTGGAATCTAATATTTTTCTCATTTTGGTCTTTTGATAGAAATTATCACTGATAATGGTCCATATTTAATATCTGGAAAGTTTACCCAATTTATAAATAATTTCGGGGTGAAACAATTCACATTGTCCACTTACTATCTGCAAGGAAATGGGCAAGTTGAGTCTACAAATAAAAATATGGTCAAAATTTTAAAGAATATCATAAATGATAGACCTCGTCATTGGCACACATTACTCACGTATGTCATATAGGCAGACCGAACCACCACTAAAACTAGTACTATCCACACTCCTTTCCAACTATGATATGGTCAAGAAGTTATAATGCCTACAGAACTTGAGTTAACTTCTCTTAAATTGACATTACACGTTGAAGAGTTGAACTCTACAAAAATCCCTTAGAGGATTAATGTTTTGTTGGCTCTAGAAGAACAAAGGAGTTTTTCTCTTGAAAATCTTAAGAAGAGGCATAAATCTATCAAAAATTGTTTTGACAAAAGAACCAAATCAACCACTTTTGTGACTGATGAAAAAGTGTTACTTTGGGATTCTTCTCATGCTGACAAAGGTAAACATACAAAGTTTCAAAAGATATGGTTAGGTCCTTATATAATCGTTTTTGTTGTTGGTAATAATTCTTATTTTTTAAAATACATAGATGGGAGATTGTTTTCATATACGACTAATGGTTCGCATCTAAAACACTATGTCGAACCTAGATAATTTTTTTATCTTCAGTGTTTCCTGTATATAATTTTGATTTTCTACTTGTATAGTTCTGATTTTCTTTTGTCTTTCTTTTCAGTTATTGAATTTTATTTTTTTTGTTTTTATTTTGATTTCTGAGTCGAAACTGGATCAATCAAGTTGTTAGTATGCCCATTTAATTTCAAATTTTTCATTACTCTATTCTAAAATAATACAAACAACAAAGTTAAGTGAATGATTTATGTTCTGTAACACTACTTATGTAGCTTTTTCTATACCTACATATTGTCTTTCTAAGACATGGTTGTTATAGCTTGTTCCATCTTCTTCTTTTCCATGCTACCCTTCATGAGAGATTCATATTCAAGAGCATATCAGGATTTTTTTACAAAATCATTTTACATGAGAAGAACAAGTTACCAACAAATTTGATTTCAAATTTCAAGCATATTTTGAACTGAAATTTTTTTTTTATGAGTTCTATCCTACTATAAACAAACTTCCCTGTGGTGTTGCCATATGTTGACTCAAAAAATTATCACGTATTTTAAATGCTAGAAAAGAGTTGTGAATCCCATTATTCTTATTACTATATAGCTAATAGGTGGGGTCCCAAAGAAGAAAATGCAAGAATTTCAGATTTCCAAGCTTTTCCTCGACATGACATACTTTAGTTTTGACATTTTGAAGAAATGGTTTCATCTTATCTCATGTGAAAATGATTAAAGTTGAAAAATATTTACGTGCCTGAATGATAAAGCTCTAGCACCATTATAGAAATAATAAAATGATCTCTAAAAGAAGTTTGATACATGTTCAAACATATGTCAAGATCAGATTACAATTTTGAAATATGTGCAAACAAGTGGCTCCCACAAATTGAAAACATGCAAACAAGTCAAACGCAAGTTATATAGTTTCCAAATTTGAAAGAGGTTTTGGTTTTATCATTTATAAGTTCTACATAGTTTGAATAATCATATGTATGAGAAATATTTATACCATAATCTCAATATCAAAGGAGGCACACAATATGAGCATCATTGTAAAGTGTTTAAAATTTGAGTTTTATGATTGAGACACCATATTGGAAATAACACCTTGCATAGAATGCATTCAACATATAACTTATACATGGGTTTTAGTTGGTATTTTGTCATTATTTCACATATGATATGGTATCATTTGGATTGATGCGTATTACACGTGGTATTCAAATGTTGTTGGTTTCAAGGTTAAGAGTTATGTGGCAACATTTGATTTGACATGGTATAAGGATTGTGTGGCATGGAATTTATGCATATTTAATAGATTATTGAGTTGGAATACAATATGATGGTGAAAATTATGAATGGGTGACAGTGAAATACAACTTCCCTTCACCAACATCAACTTATTGGATTGTTGTCTTTTCTTCGACAAATTTCAATTCTTCAACATGCAACCCAAAAAGTGGGCTGAATAAAGGTCAAACCCCATTATTGTGATATGCACCTATAAAGTTGTAATATGCGAATTATCCAACAATCAACTACTCAAATATAGGAAAAGGATCATTGAATATTCAATTGATCAGCAAACCGACTTTACCTTTGCATCTTTTGTGTTGGAAAATTGGTTGTCATTGACGTCAAACTTATAAGAAGTCCTAAAGAAAAACCCAAAATCCCCTAAAAGTGATGATGATGTGTCCACTTGAAGAATCCTTGAAGAGCCTTGGAGGATCTTTGACACAAGTGTATATAACTCCAAAGTGGTCCCCTTATGGTGTATCTTTTAAGCATGGCCCTCACAGAATGAGATAACATGTGGTTTTTTCCACATGCCCACTTTGAGTTGTACACAAATGGATCCTTGAAGGAGCCTTGAAGAAGCCCTAAAACCAAGTGAATAAGCCCCTAAAGTCAAGTGAAGAATCCCATAAAACCAAGAGGAGAATCCCCTAAAGCCAAGTGAAGAATCCCCTAAAGCTAAGAGAAGAATCCCCTAAGGTCAACCATTCTTAAGGAAGAGGTTCGACCCAAACATTGCAACCCTTGGTCACATCCCCTCATGTGGAGAAGAATCATATAAATAAGAGGACCCTCATTTTTCATTCGTATCACACAAATTCGACCTAGCCAAAGAAGAGAAGTGAATTTCAGTCTAAAGGAGTGAATTTCTTGTTTATACTCACAGCAATACTGAGGGGGGGTGAAAAGTATTGCTTTACCCTTTTGTATTTTTCTTTCCTTTAAACCAGTTAATTTATTTAGTAATGTGCACTTAATGACAGATACAATAAGAAATCAACATAGCCATCTAAGTTATTTAGAAGTGTGCACTTAATGACATATACAAGCATAAATTAAAACAACACAGTGAACACAGTACATAAGGATTTTGATGTGGAAAGCCAATGTGGGAAAAAACCATAGAACATCTTCTTTATGTTCTTCTGCAAACACCAACTTACAAGTTATAAATTTTTATCTCAACAGGCACCCACCTGTTTCATATAACGAGGACACAAATCCTCTTAGGAACCAACATGGCATAGATAATTAGGACACCAATCCTCTCAGGAACCAACCTGTTACATAAATTCGACACGAATCCTCAGTGAGCTTCGACTTACCCTAGCACCACCCTGCCACCCTAAAATTAAAAAAATATGTTACATCACTAAATCTTTCAACACATCCTAACAAATTTTCATTTATGTTCCTATGAACTATTACAATATCATCTTCTACATCACTTCTCGCACACGTCCACGATTAGAGTGCATCCATACTTATACTAATTTTCCTGAGTTCACCTTCCTATATGTGGATGCATAACAGTTACAATGTGGACAAAATTTGACCACATCAAAATTCTGTTAGTTACGATTTTGTCTAAATAAAGTATGACAATTATATTTTGGACAAACTTTGACCATATCAAAATCCTATCAGTTACATTTTTTTCTAAATAAATTATGTGGACGCATGATTGTTACATTGTAGACAAAATTTGACTAAATCAAATGGACCAATTCTTCCTACGAATGTGCTCCATATTATCCGAGCATCTCCTAAAGAATGACACAATAATTGCATTATGGTTTACAAAGCATCCACTACACAGATAGAACCAGAGAGAAAGACTCAAGTCATAAGTCTTCATCCTGTCGCACTTGTCCTGCAATGTGCTTACTGAATCAACCCATCAGACTGTAAGTTCCCTTGGTGAATTGTTCTATCGTATTCTACTTCAGACTTCATCTCACCACACTCCACTACACCATTCCTCGCACTAGCTCAAGATGGATTACATATTTTCATCTGTGCAATATTCCACACACTCTATCACTTGTCACTTGCTCAAAAAATCATCGTGTTGTGGCATAAACATCCATTGAGTCATTCTACACTCGCGGATAATGGAATTTTTCGTTTTCCACTTCACCTTTGAAGTGTGTCATAGGTTATCCTCCTATTCTGCACGCACTCTTGGAAAACTCAATCACTTATGTGATTTCTTTTGAGTCATTGATTCCTTTGTCCTTCAATCCTTATGCACACATATGTTTTCAACCTTTCATGATTTCTTCTAGGATTTCCATTTCATGTGGATCTGCAATAGTACAGTATAATGAATCCTTCTGCTCACTTCATCTTCTTGTCTACCATATTGTCTATGTGCACTTCAAGCATTCCACGCACTTCCTCTGCATGTGCACCATGTTGAAATCAGTGACAACATATGTTCAATAAAATCCCCCTTTGTCATTGATGGAAACTCTTATTCCTAAGTTGCTCCCCCTATTAGTGTGTTTATTTGGCCTTCACTCCCCCTTGTTGAATCATCCTCTTTTTCGCAGATGTATTTTTCTCCCCCTTTGACATCGGTGGAAAAGGGAACTATCCCTATGAATACTCACATCCTAAGAGTGACTCCCCTAGTAGAATGTTTTATTTCCTTCGACTCAATTTATTCCGTTGCTCCCCTTGAGGTTGGGTATGTCTTTCAACAACCTCCAACCTGTCATGAAGATTTATGTGCCTAAATGAGGAGTGGGAATGACTCCCAACTTCTCTCTGAGGTACTCAAAGGAGTCCCTAGGTAATGGATTGGTAAATATATCTACGATCTTCTCTTTCGAAGGAACATATTCTAATTTAACCAACTGATCCTGAACCTGTTCTCTAAGAAAGTGATACTTGATCAGGATATGTTTAGTTTTAGAGTGTTGAACATGATTTTTGGAGATATTAATAGCACTTGTATTTTCCACATGATAGAAACAATTTGATCACAGGGAACTTGAATATCCTTGATATTGGCCTTTATCCATAAAACTTTCGTACAACGGGATGTTGTAGCTATATACTTTGCTTCAACTATAGAAAGACAAATGAAAGTTTGTTTCTTGTTGAGCCAGGATACTAAACAACTTCCAAGGAAGAATTCACCTCCACTAGTGTTTTTTCTTTCATCAATACTTCCTTCCCAATTTGCATCTATATAAGCTATGAGAATGATGTTTTTTTTTTCTTGATACCATAATACATATTCAATAGTGCATTGAAAATACCTGAATATTCGTTTGACTACAAGAACATGAGTTTTCTTAGGATTGGCTTGAAATCTACCTACTAGACCCACTACTTGTATGATGTCAAGGCTTGAAGTTGTAATATGGAGTAAACTACCTATCATAGACTTGTACATGGTCTGATCTACTTTTGGAGCATCATCATCCTTGTTGAGTTTACAAATGGTAGTCATTGGAGTGCTTACTGGTGCGTAGTTTTCTATGCCAAATTTCTTCAATATTTCCTTGAGAAATAAAAATTCCCTTTTCTAATTGATGAATTTGTAACCCAAGAAAGAAGAAGAGTTATCCTAACATGGACATCTCAAACTCTTTTTGCATTGTAGTTGCAAATTTCTTACTTATTAATTCAATATTACTGCCAAAATAATATCATCAACATACACCACAACAATTAACAAACCATTACCTTCAACCTTGATGTATAAGTTGCTATCAACAGTTCCATTTTTGAATCATCGTTGGTGGAAATACCTATCCAGTCTATAATACCAAGCTCTTGGAGCTTATTTTATCCCATACAAATCTTTCTTTAGTCGGAAGACATAATTCTTTTTGTTGGTAAGAAGAAAACTTCCAGGTTTCTACACGTAAACTTCTTTCTCAAGGTCACCATTTAAAAATGTTGATTTGACATCTATTCGGTAAACTTTGAATTTTTGTAGCATGAAAAAGACAAAAAAATCATTATAGCTTCAATTATTGCAATAGGATCAAAAGTTTCTTCAAATTCCACTCCTTCAACTTCAGCATACCCTTTGCAGACTAATATGGCCTTATTTCTAACTATTTGTCCTTCTTCATTTATCTTATTTATGTATACCCATTTAGTTCCAATTACATTCTTGTCATTTGGTCTAATTGGAACAAGATCCCAAGTCTCATTTTTATCTATTTGGTCTAGTTCTTAATTCATGGCTTTGACCCAGTGATCATCCTGGATTTCTTGCACAAAGTTTTGGGGTTCAATCATGGACATCAGTGAAAAATTTGTAGAGACATATGTATCTATAAGTTTTCTTCTAGTTTGTAAACTTATTTCCTTATTTACAAGAATCTTACTTTTTGGATGATGTTTTTGAACATACCTTGATGGGGTCTTTGGCTGTGATGTTTCCATTATCTCTTCTTCCTTTGAATCCTCTTGTTCTTATTTCTCTCCAAGTCCATCATCTTGTAACTCATTGTTAATTGGTTCATCATATTGCTCATTATGGTGTTGATATCTCAATGAATGAAGTGGTCCATCATCTACCTTTACATATATGCTCTCAATTATCTTATGGATCCTTTTGTTATAGCATTTGTATCCTTTAATTCCGGAGGAGTATCCTAGCACAATTCATTCATCAGGTCTAGAATCAAACTTACATAAGTTGTCTTCATTTATTTTAATGTAGCATTTTCTTCCAAAATTTTTGAAGTGCTTTATTGATGTTAATCTTCCATGCCATAGCTCATAAGGTGTTTTATCACTTTTACTCTTATCTGCACCTTTCTAAGAATGTTGACAATTATTTGAACAACCACTCCCCAAAAGGTTATAGGTACTTTTGATTCATCAAGCATGGACCTGGCCATTTCTTGAACTATTTTGTTCATCCTTTCCACTACTCCACTCTGCTGAGGGGTTATGGAAATAGAAAATTGTCTCTTTCCATGTTTTTCACAAAAACTATTAAATTCATCAGATATGAATTATCCTCCTCTGTTTGACCTTATGCATTTGATTTTTAAGTCCATTTCATTTTCTACCTCCACTTTGAAGATTTTGAATTTTTCAAAAGCCTTGAATTTATGCCTCAACAATCCAACCCAAGACATTTTGGTATAGTCATCAATTAACAGAATGAAATATATTTCACCTTGAGGATATTGTGTACTCTTAGGTCCATAAATATCTATACGAATCAACTCAAGAGGTTGAGTGGTGGAGTGTTCTCTTTCCTTGAATTGAACTCTTGAATATTTTCCAAACTGACATGACTTGCAGACAATATTCTCAGGTTTGAAGATCTTAGGAATATCTCTCACAACATATTTTCTTCCTATCTTAACAAGCTAATCAAAACTAAGATGACCTAGTCTTTCGTGCCAAATCCAGCTCTCATCAGTTTTACCAATGCAACATTTGTCTTTACCTTCTTCTAGAACATACACATTCCATTAAGTTATGACTACCTTAACAACAATCTTTCATGTATTCGCATCCATTACCTTACAACCTCTTGAATGAAAAAAAATATTGTTTCATTGGTCACACATTTGACTTACACTTAATAAGTTGTGTTTTAAACCATAAACATATAACACATTATGTGCTTTGGACTTTCCCCTTTTATCTTCATCTATACAATAGTTCCTTTTCCTCTGATTCTAGCTGGAGCAGTATTTCCAAAAGTGTCATTACCACCTTTTTCTTCAGTTAAGAATTCAAACTTACTTTTGTCTCATGTCATGTGCTTGGAGCATCCACTGTTAATGTACCATTGATTTTCTTGATTTTTGGCATATAAAGATAGTCCAAAATTTTATTTATTTTTCTCCCTCCAAACCTTGGTAAAATATTCTTGTCTGAATTTCCAAAAGATAGGTAGAAAGTTGCTTCTGCATTCACTTTCCTTGTTGATGGAATATCCAACAATACTGAGAGGGGAGGGTGAATCAATATTGCCTACTTTTTCTTATTAATTCCATTAATATTAAGCACACACATTAATTATCCAATTAAGAAATATATGATGAACAACAAACCCTTATGAACACAAGATTTTATCGTGGAACCCAACAAGGAAAACCACCAATTCTTTTTTCATTAATAAATTGTTCTTTTACAAAACTGTTTTCAAGCTACAACTTGATGGAGAGAGTGTCCCCAAGTTTCTTCAACTACAATTGAAGGGATGCTTCCACACCCCATTTACCATCTACAACTGGAAGGAGGATATGAACCCCTAGTTTACCAGCTACCACTGAAAGGATGCTTCAACACCCTATTTACTAGCCACAACTGAAAGGAGGCTACGATCCCTAGTTTATCAGCTACCACTAAAAGGATGCTTCGACACCCTATTTACCAACTACAACTAGAAGGGGGCTACGCCCCCCTATTTAGTCATCTACAACTGAAAAGGAAGCACCTACTCCCTTGCAGGCTCCAACCTGCCCTTACACCACCCAACCACCCTTAATTTTAGAATGCAATTCAATCTCTTATGCTCTTCATTGAATTTGATTCATGCAGTGATTAACACAAGTCCTATCAGATTTGACTTTTTGACTTCGACTTGTTTTCCCTTGCTCAACCCTTCCTCCCTTTATGCAGGTTATAACACTTATAACCCTTTTATTGTACTATGTTCAAGGTGTTCATAAACACACAGAGATACTATCAATTCTTCAAGTCTTCTTAGAATCATTAACTATTGTACATTCTACTTGTCTGTTACAACCTCTGCTTGTATGGTCTTCTGGTTATCTGCAATCAAAATTCATCTCTTGCTCTCTGGCTTCTGTCATTTAATCTTCAATGAATCAGTTGTAGTCCAATAAAGGTATTCTATATCAAATACTGGATTGCATAATTGTTTCTTTGTCTTCTTCTGTTCTTGATATTCAATAAGAGATTGACAGGCCCATTACAACCAACAATTCTTCTTCTTGAACTATGCTTCTATTTTTATCTTCTTATCTGAATTGCAAAGACTCCTTCTTCTCATCACTCTTTCTTGTTTATATATTCTTCCAACTAGTGTGAGCTTATGAAACATTGTGTCCCTTTGTTTGGACCATCACACCCCTTCACTTAACATTAATCTCATTTGTTTTTATTTATCCAAATATTATCGAGAATCCCTTTCAATTTATGAAAATTATTTTCATTAATCGATCACAAGTATGGATCGATTTCATTTAACTTAGTTCCATAACTCTGCAAATATTGCAGAAACCAATTTATTCAGAGGTTCCTTCTTCAAACCATTTTCATATGACTGACAACACAAAACCATGGGCTTAACAACTTAATAAATGTATTATCTTTTACCTTTATTTTTCTTATTCCATATGACCACAAGCGATGACCGAGTGCTAGGCCAAGTGAGTGCTTGATCACTTATCAAAATCAATGGTCATGTTTTAATATCCCGATGAGATGGACGATTGTCAGTACTTCGGGACTTCGTCCTTCACGTCTTCCAACCTCTTTAAAAATCTCCCAAATAAAAGACGCGTGTCCATAATATTCAAAGGTTGAGAATGCTCTTCGGAGTAGATGAACAGATAATATTAACTTCAGGTTTCATCACTTCGGGTGATTTCTCCTTCACAATATTCTGGAGTTCATTTTGTCGAAGTAGATCGGATGATAGGAGTTTATTTTCATGATGAATGATTCTTGTTCATTTCAGAGGTTCGAGACTTCAGGCATTAGGGAATTTGCTGGTGATGAAAATCCCGAAGTAAAAACTCTTGGAGTGACTTAACTTGCTGATGTCACTTGTTGACATGGCATGGGATGAGTGGCTTCCATGTGTCACTCAGATTCATGATTTACACGTACCTGAAATGTCGATTTCATCTTGACACTTGTCATTATCTGACTATGCCACATGTCCTTGCTGGCGTGGTCTACTAACATAGATCTCCCAATGTGGCACATATTCTTCTCCTAGATCTAATGGTTGTCCTAACTCCCAAAATGTATCTCAGATCGACGACTAAGAGTGACTTCGTAACTTCGGGCTTCGGGTGAACTCATATATTATAAATATTTTTTTCTCCGAAGTGGTCATCACCAAAGTTGACCACTATTCTGATCCAACGACCATCATGTATTGTCCAGATCCGATGGTCCTCATTTACTTTAGGACTTCAGGGCTCCGACCTTTGTCATTGTTTATCTTGTCCTTCCATTTTATAGATCAGACAGTCAATATCACTCTTGAAATATTTCTCAGATCGAACGACTCATGTTATCTTCTGGACTTCGGCCTTCAAGTATTTGGGATCTCATCCCTTTTCTACTGAAGTGGTTAGCACCGAAGTTGACCACTGTTGATTAAATGGTTCCCATTTTCTATTCCAGATCAACGACTAATACTTAATTCTAGATCAAATCTTGATCTAACGGCTGAGAAACATTTCGAAGCACTTTCTTCAGATCTGATGGTCCTTCTTTAAACCAAAAAAGATTAACTCAATCCAACGACTATAGGGAATTTGGGTTTTCACGAACTCATTCCTTTTGCCTTGCTTATCCTATCCTTCCACTCAACTTGATCCATCAGTCAAGAATGCTCCCAGAGTAGATCAATGATCAGGGATGATTGTGGGGTCCCAACTAGCACGACGTTTAAAAATATCGTCGAGCTCCACAATGGAAAAACTTCTCGTTGGTAGTAGAACTGATGCCAACTGTAGATCTATTTGGAGGGTGACGATCGACGGTCTAGAATAATTGTGGGATTGGAATTAATGCATTCTTTAATTCTCCCTTGATCTACGCTTGCATATCCAATGGTCACAACTTGATCTGATCAGTGACCAATCCTCCAATGGTCCTTAAGCCCACAATTACCCATATAAATAACGTGCAATGTATATATATATATAAAATATATTTCCGAAGAACGGTTGAGATCTGTCGTCATTAGTTCGACATTTATTTTCACTTTGACCAAAAGGTAGGGGGCCTGACAGGTCATCCCGGGCTCTAGGATGGTGAGCTTCTCGAGGAGTCCAAGCACCTAGAGCCCCCACCATACCCTTTCACTATGCATCGATAAGCTATGGAGAGTGTTGTGTATATAAACCTACATAAGATTTTTCTCACTTCCAATGTGGGATAAATCTCATTACATGAGACAATCAACACCGTCAATTTCTTGATCGGACAGTTGTTGAGGCTTCTCACCTTTTCCTGTGCATCGATAAACTTCTCAGTCTTTCCATCGATCCCGACGAAATTTATACAATGCACTCTTCCTTATGAGCTTTGATTAATGTCCTTGCTTATGAGCTTCATTCTTTGCATACTTTCAATGTGTTTTTCCTTCTGAGCTTTGATCTCTGCATATTGTCTGGCATTTTATGTTAACTGTTATACTGTTGATACTGAGAGGGGGGTGAATCAGTATCAAGTACAATTTAAAATCTTTTTCAACTTATACTTAAACCATTCAATTATATCCAATGAGAAATGAACAATAGTATAAGATTTACACCACTACACCACAATACACCATGCACAATATATGAGAAATAATCAATAGTTATTGTTCAAGGGAAGTAATGACTTCCAAAGGTAGCTACAACTTCCAAATGTAAAGGGAGGGATAAACCTCCAAGAGGAAGATACAATCCTCCAATATCAAGATATATTTGAACTCTCCATCCTTTCCCCTTCCTTCCACCCAAGAATATACGAGAGATAATAAAACTTCACATTAAATCATGACCATCAACCAACCATCACATAGAACCTGATAATCCTTCTTCAATTTCTGCAATTATTCAATTCTTGAAACACTCTGATCCTGTAGATAATATTACTCAATTTATTCTCTGAAACATCTAAAATTTTCACTACTTGAATCCTCCCCAAAAAGAAGTTATAGAGAGAATGGTAGACCTTGTTCAATTCTGGTTTTTTCAGGAGACCGAACTTGTACAGAATGCCCCACGCTCAATATTTAACATCAGATTCTGAAACTCACACACAAGAAACTACAGTCTGTACTCTTTCCAATTCAATTTTTCCCACTTCATTTGGATTCTCTATGAAGAAGTTATTATTGTTTTACCCAAAACACCTTAGAACACATCACCAAAAGACTTCATCCTCCCTTGAAATCCGACCTTCTTTACTTCTAACTTCCTCTGAAATTCAACTTTTGTATCAAATGAATGTATAATGATATTTACTTATACCATTTATGTCACTTCCTTTTAACATTAGGGCTGACTTGACACTTTCTTATTTTGTAATTCTTTTCTTTAATTATCTTTAGGGCCTACATGTACTTCCTTCTTCAATTCACTTTGTCATCTTCAAAAATTCATTTCTC
>ML795451.1:156775-183517 GCA_009831015.1 Picea engelmannii
CCCAGACATCTGCACCTAAAGCCATTATGTAGGTTCTCATTCTAACTTTCCAGAAGGAAAAGTTTGTTCCATTGAACAGAGGGGCCTTATTGGTTGAATTTCCTTCATGGCTTGACATGTTTAAGCTCTAGGATCTACCCTTATATAAATGGGGCCGGATATGATACCAATTGTTGGACAACTGAGAGAGGGGGGTGAGTCAGTTGTTCCTGTGCTTAAACAATTATGCTTCTTTTGAACTCTTTGCAGAAACACTGAAGGACAATCACAATAGTGCAGGTAAGTAAGCAATAGAATATTCAGCATCGGTCACACACATGAGATACACAAAGACATATATTTCCTGAGGAAACCCATAAAGGGTAAAAACCTCTTTTTCTTTATATGATAAGTAATAGTTACATTCTTTACATTATCATACATATGAGCACCAACTCATAATGAGGCTACAACCTCTGTTTTGAAAGCTTCTACTTGCTGAGAGCACCAACTCTCTGTTTTCTCTAGCACCCACTAGAAGGAAGCACCAACTCCTTGGTTTCTCTAGCACCAACTAGAAGGAAGCACCAACTCCCTGGTTTCTCTAGCACCAACTAGAAGGAAGCACCAACTCCCTGAGTGTTTCCAGCACCAAATGTATGGAAGCACCAACTTCCAATCATATAGGCACAAACCTGTATAATAGAGAACAAGAGTTCTCCCTTGCACCACCCTGCCACCCTGGTTTCTCTAGTTGTAACCAGATGGAAGCTACAACTCCTTGTGTTCAAGCACCCACTTGAACCTCTGAGGACAACAGTCCTCCCTAGAACCTCCCAACCTCCCTAAAATATAAATCTTTGTTACTGAAACTTATTACAGTGATATAATGTTCAACAATGGCTTACCAGACTCATCACTGTTCTGCTACATTTCATTGTTCTGTCTGCCTCACTGCCTTTCTGCACACATGAATTGCACTATTTGTTCTTCTGCTTCTTATGCTCTGTGCGCCATGTCCATTCACTACACAGATCCTCTTTTGTTCAATTCAGCTGCTGCACTCTCCTCCTTCTTCACACATGAATCACCTTCAACAAAAACAACCACAACAAACTCCAATAGCAACAACAACCCCTTCTCTTCTCTGTACTGTGTATATATCGCTTATGTGCCTCTTGTGCATGCAATATTCGCCATTCTTCTGCATTCTCATACCGCGCCAATCTCTTCCACATCTCAAGTGCTCTGCGTGATCATCATCGCAACTCTTCAACTTCTCTAGCAGTTCAACCCCTGTGTCTATCATCACTAGGTGTTAAGCCGAGATTCCTTTTTCCCTCTGGCAGTTGAGACTCTTCGTCTTCTCTGTTACAGTCGAGCTCATCCTTTATGTTTTAGTTACAAGCTCAAACCCTCATCCAGCTGTAAATTTCCTCCACGAATCGTCTTCAGTCCTCTGACAGATTCCATGTGACTCTTTAGCTCCTCTGGAAATCACACCGAAGTCTCTTCGCATCCTCTGGTAGAAACCATCAATGGTTACTAGCAGTTTCACTTTGTCATGCAACAATAGCCCTCCGATCTTGTTCAAATTCACCTGCATCGTTGGATTGAATCCATGGGATCTTGCATTCATTTCGGCATTTCGACATTCGACAATTCTGTGTTGAGTGTCTCGACACTTCATTTCGCAATCTCCGAAGTTCCGATACAGAACTTTTCTACACTAGATCCTTCCCCAATATGACTATGGTCATGACCAAGCGCCTATGCAAAAAGCGCTTTTCGCGAGTTCGCGTTTCGTGAATCTAGAGATGAGGCATCTCGACTTTCCAAGTCGCGATCTCCAAAACCCCGAATTGGAGCTTATGTGGACTGACTCCTTCCCTTCTCGTGACCATGGGCTGTGACCACAGTCTTATGCATAAGGCACTTTCACGATTTCACATTTCGTGATTCTGGATATGAGGCATCTCGACCCTCCAAGTCGCAATCCACGATACCCCGAAATGGTGTGGGATCAATGGTCCTGATCAACACTTGATCTGACAGTTCAGATCATTTCTCGATTTCACATATCGCGATTTTGACATTCCTGTGGCGAATGTTCTCTTATCTCTCTATGTCGTGATTCATGAAACTCTGATATGGAGTAAGTCTGCTGACGTCACATGTGTTAAATAATTGCCATGTGTCACCCTGATTCGTGACTTACATGTTCTTGGAATGTTGAATCACTCTGACACTTGTCATTACCTAGTTGTGCCACGTGTTCCTAGCTGACGTGGTTTGCTGACATGAGTCGAATCGATAGTCCAGATGTGATCTTGATTTGACGGCTCAGATTACGTCGCGATTTTTCATATCACAAAATCGGGATTTATGTGGATGATATTACTTGTCATCTCCAACTCTCAATCCCCAAAATTCTGACAGGGAGTCGGATCAACAGTCCACATAACCCCCTGAGATGGATGGTCCTCCTACTTTCGGGATTTTGTGAGCCCTATACTCCTTGCACTTTAAAGATAGTGCAGGTTCTCCTCGATCCAATGGTGGTCAGATCCTGCGCTCAGATCTAACGCCTGAGATCTATCCTCCTCTTCAGCATTCTCTTCTTGTCTATATTCATATCTGACGACCCTCATTCTGTCGGGAATTTTGGATGGGATCCAACGATCAGAAATGCTTCACAAACTTTACGGGACTTCATCATGCCTGATCAATGTTGTGTTTCCTTCAATCATTTGATATTCCTAGACTTATCTTCTATTTTCCTGTTGATTATCGCAGCTGTACTCAAGCCATCATTACTATTGTACTTGCCATCAATGACAAGCTTACGCTACCTGTAAAACATACCAAACATCCTCTGCACTATCTCTTCTGATCTTATCGAGGTTTCTCTGTAGCTTCTTCCCAAAATACTTCTGGTGCCCATCTATTACATTCTTCATTGCTGTACTTGCCATCAATGACAACCTGTTAAACATTTCCAACACTTTGTTCTGATTGAAATGCTTCATTTGACTTCTCATCTGAGTAGAGGTATTTTATATTGTCCCAAAGTTCCTTTGCAGAGTTACAATCACTTATATTCTCTTAGACATCATCAAGTAATCCATCAATGATTGTATTCATTTCCATTGAGTTACTTTTCTTAGCTTTATTTTGAGCTGGAGTCCTTACTCTATTTGGTGGGAAGTAATCAGTGATCACTGAATTCCATACTTCAAGTCCCAATGCCTTCAAATGACTTTCCATTCTTGTACTCCAAAATATGTATTCTTCTTTTCCAGGTATTGGAGTTCCATTCATAGTGTAAATATTTTTTTCCATCCATGTGTGCTTAATTTGATCTTCCTTTCAGTTTGTTAGACTATTCTTAAAGGAACCTTGCTCTGATACCAATTGATGGAATATCCAACAATACTGAGAGGGGGGGTGAATCAATATTACCTACTTTTTCTTATTAATTCCATCAATAATTAACACACACATTAATTATTCAATTAGGAATTATATGATGAACAACAAACCCTTATGAACACAAGATTTTATCATGGAACCCAACAGGGAAAACCACCAACTCTATTCTCATTAATAAATTGTTCTTTTACAAAACTGTTTTCAAGCTACAACTTGATGGAGAGACTGTCCCCAAGTTTCTTCAGCTACAACTGAAGGGATGCTTCCACACCCCATTTACCAGCTACAACTGGAAGGAAGCTACAACCGCCTAGTTTATCATCTACCACTGAAAGGATTCTTCGACACCCTATTTACCAGCCACAACTGGAAGGAGGCTATGACCCCCTAGTTTATCAGCTACCACTGAAAGGATGCTTCAACACCCTATTTACCAACTGCAACTGGAAGGAGGCTACAACCCCCTATTTAGTCAGCTACAACTTACAAGGAAGCACCGATTCTCCTGCAGGCTCCAACCTGCCCTTGCACCACCCAACCACCCTTAATTTCACAATGCAATTCAATCTCTTCTACTCTTCATTGAATTTGATTCATGCAACCATTAACACAAGTCCTATCATGTTTGACTTTTTGACTTCAACTTGTTTTCCCTTGCTCCACCCTTCCTCCCTTTATGCAGGTTATAACACTTATAGCTCTTTTACTGTACACTATTCAAGGTGTTCATAAACACATAAAGATATTATCAATTCTTCAAGTCTTCTTAGAATCATTAACTGCTATACTTTCTACTTGACTATTGCAACCTCTGCTTGTATGGTCTTCTGGTTATCAGCATTCAAACTTCATCTCTTGCTCTCTAGATTCTGTCATTTAATCTTCAATGAATCTGTTGCAGTTTAATAAAGGTATTCTATATTAAATACTGGATTGCATAACTATTTCTCTGTCTTCTTTTGTTCTTGATCTTCAATAAGACATTGGCAGGCCCATTAGAACCAACAATTCTTCTTCTTGAACTCTGCTTCTGTTTTGATCTTCTTATCTGAACTTCATAGACTCCTTCTTCTCATCACTCTTTCTTGTTTATATATTCTTCCAAGTGGTGTGAGCTTATGAAACATTGTGTCTCTTTGTTTGGACCATCGCACCCCTTCACTTAACAACAATCTCGTTTGTTTTTCTTTATCCAAATATTATCAAGAATCCCTTTCAATTTAATGAAAATGATTTTCATTAATTGATCATAGGTATGGATCGATTTCATTTAACCGAGTTCCATAACTCTGCAAATATTACAGAAAACGAGTTCTATAGAGGCGCTTCCTTCAAACCATTTTCATATGACCGACAACGCAAAACCACGATCTTATCAACTTAAGCGATGTATTATCTTTTACCTTTATTTTTCTTATTCCATATGACCATAGGCGGTGACCAGGTTCTAGGACAAACGAGTTCTTGATCGCTTATCAAAATCAACGATCACATTTTAATCTCCTGATGAGATGGACGACTGTCGGTACTTTGGGACTTCATCCTTCACAACTTCCAGCCTCTTTAAAAATATCTCGAATAAAAGACGTGTGTTCGTAATCTTCAACGATTGAGAATTCTCTCTGAAGTAGATGAACGAATAGCATTGACTTTAGGTTTCAACACTTCGGGTGACTTCTCCTTCACAATATTCTGGAGTTCATTTCGCCGAAGTAGATCGGACGGTTGGAGTTTATTTGCACGATGAATGGTTATCATTCATTTCAGAGCTTCAAGACTTTAGTCATTAGGGAATTTGCTGGTGGTGAAACTCTCGAAGTAAACACTCTCGGAGTGACATCACTTGTTGACATGGCATGGGCCAAGTGGCTTCCATGTGTCACTCATATTTGTGGTTTACACGCACCTGAAATGTCGATTTCATATTGACACTTGTCATTATATGACTATGCCATGTGTCCTTGCTGACATGGTCTACTAACGTAGATCTTCTTATGTGGTACATATTCTTCTCCTGGATCTAACGGTTTTCCTAAATCCCAAAACGTATCTCAGATCGACGGCTGAGAGTGACTTTGGAACTTCAGCCTTTGGGTGAAATCATATGTTCTGAATCCTTTTTTCTCCGAAGTTGACCACTATTCTGATCCAACGAACATCATGTATTGTCTAGATCCAATGGTACTCATTTACTTTGATACTTTGAGGCTCCGACATTCATTATTGCTTATCCTATCCTTCCACTTTATATATCGGACGGTCCATATCACTCCCTGAATATTTCTCAGATCAAACAACTCATGTTCTCTTTAGGAATTCGACCTTCAGGTATTCAGGATATCAACCCTTTTTTCTAAAGTGGTCAGTGTCGAAGTTTACCATTGTTGATCTAACAGTTCCCCTTTTCTATTCCATATCAATGACTAATACTTAATTCTAGGTCAAATATTGATCTAATGACTGAGAAACATTCTGAAGCACTTGCTTCAGATATGATGGTCTTTCTTTAACCCAAAAAATATTAACTCAATCCAATGACTATCAGGAATTCAGGATCTCAACCCTTTTGCCTTGCCTATCCTATCCTTCTACTCAACTTGATCCATCGGTCAAGAATGCTCCCATATTAGATCAACGATCAAGGATGATTGTGGGGTCCTAACTAGCACGACGTTTAAAACTATCGTCGAGCTCCACAATGGAAAAATTGCTCGTTGGTAGTGGAATTGATTCCAACCATAGATCTATTTAGCGGACCACGATCGATGGTCTAGAATAATTGCAGGATTGGAGTTAACGCATTGTTTAATTCTCCCTTCGTACTATGTAATCAATACCTACCCTTGATCTATGCTTGCATATCCAATGGTCACAACTTGATTTGATCATTGACCAATCCTCCAACGGTCCTTAATCCCACGGTCACCCATATGACCAAAGTTCAATGTAGATATATAAAAAATAAATTTCCAATGAACGAATGAGATCCTTTGTCATCAGTTCGACAGTTATTGTCTCTTTGACTAAAAGATAGGAGGCCTGATAGGTCGTCCCAGGCTCCAGGTTGGTGAGCTTCTCGAGGAGTCCAAGCACTGAGAGCCCCCACCATACCCTTGCACTACACGCTGATAAGATATGGAGACTTTTTTGTATATAAATCTACATAAGTTTTTTCTCACTTCCAATGTCCGATAAATCTCATTACATGAGACGATCAACACCGTCAATTTCTTGATCGGACGGCTACTGAGGCTTCTCACCTTTTCCTGTGCATGAATCGACTTCTCAGTCTTTCCATTGATCCTGACGAAATTTCTACAATGTGTTCTTCCTTCTGAGCTTTGATTAATGTCCTTGCTTATGAGCTGCATTCTTTGCAGTCTTTCAATGTGGTTTTCCTTTTGAGCTCTGATCTCTGCATAATGTCTGACATTTTCTTCTAACTGTTATATTGCATATATTTATTTGTCATGAACTCTACATATTTTTATACTGTTTGACATCAATGACACTATGTCCAACACTTGTGTCCAAAATTATTGCATATGTGGCATTCAAGGTCATTTAGTAAAGGAGATAAGGAATTATTGAAAGAATTTTGAACCATATCTTTTTTAGGTTTGTTGAATCTCTTTCTTATACTTCTATAATATCTTAAAAAATATGAAACTTATGGCCTTATGTCTAAAGTTTCCACAAGAGAAACAATATCCATAGAAAAAATTTGGATGCCTTGGAATGAAAAACTTACTTGTAGGAATCGGTCTTTGTCTGCCAACTTGATAAGATTCAAGAACCTTTTGATTCCTTTCTCCATAGTTGGGTTGATTTAGTTCTGATTGCTTCTTCTTTTCATCTTTTTCTTGGTTAGGCTAACTATTGTTTCCCTTGAGAGCATTTTCATAACTTGTAGGTCTCTCATTGGATGTCATGTTGGTGCTTGACTCACTTTTGACAATTTTTATACTTTCCTTATATCCCATCCCCGTTTTGTCATCCAGTGATCTCTAATTTCTTATAATGTTATCTAGAGTTTCATATCCTTTTATGAATTTTATTTGAGTCTTTGATTTCTCTAGATATTTTCTTAAGGAAACTATTTTTTCTTCTAGTTTGTTGTAGATATTCTCCTTTTCTTTTATCTTATTTATCAATACTTCTTCCTTTCTTTTGGCTTCTTCTAGATGAATTTTTAATATGACTATTTCTTCATTGTCCTTAGTATCTTTGTCTTTGTAGACCTGTAACTGTTATTTTCTTAGTCTGTTCTTTTTCTTGAGTCAAGAGATTTCCTCCATAGCACTAATGAGTTCTCCTTTCATGTCTACTATAGCTTCACACTCTTATGTTTCTATTTGATTAGATTTTTTTTGTTCCAAATCCATGAGAAGTTTTTCATCTTGAATTAGATCTAGCTCATCTTCTTCTTCGTCAGAGTTGTTTCTATCCTCCTTTGAATAAAAACTAATCCTTTTAAAATAGTTTTTAAAATTGTTAGGTTTATCCTTGGATTTTCTTTCATTTTTATTGGTGTTATTTCCTTTAAAAGGACATTTAGAGGAAAAATGGCCAACTTTACCACAATGAAATCATTTAAATGGTAACATACCTTTATATTTTCTAGATCCCCGCTTCAACTTCCTCACAAATTTAGCTTCTTATTCATCTGAGAAGTGTTCTGATGAATCATGATCTTGAGATGTTGACGATTTGACTGATGTTTTGAAGACTGCATCCTTTAGATATGGTTGTTCTTTCCTAGTTCTCATCTCATAAATAGTCAAAATTCAATGAAGCCTATCCATAGTCAGTTTTTCTAGTTCATACATTTATTCTATAGATGAGACCTTTGCATAAAGTCTTGAGGGAAGAGATATCAATACCTTCTGAACTACCATAGCTTTTTTAATTTCCTCTACTATCCCTTTCATGGTGTTTATAGTCTCATCCACTATGAGAAAGAAACCTGCAATATTTTCATCTTCACTCATTCTTGGGATTTCAAACTGTATTTTGTGAGCTTGAATTTTGGCCAACTTTACTTTCTCATCTCCTTCATAATTGTTTACCAGTTTTTCCCATATTTCCTTTGCAGATTCCAAATGCATCACTTTAACAAATTTTGTTTCTACAAGTCCACCTTGGATAGAATTCATAGCTTTTTCATTATTGTAGTAATATTTCTTACTAGCTTCATCATTTGGAAGAGAATTTGGGATTTTATAACCATCTACCACACTCTTCCAACCTTCCATACCAAGAGACATCAAGTAGGTCTTCATTCCGATTTTCCAAAATGCAAAATTTGTTCCATTGATCAAAGGATGTCTGATTGAAAAACAATCTTGACTGACCATACTTTATGTGTGATATTCCTTCCAGTTGTTAGACTATAACTGAAGGAACCTGCCCTCTGATACCAATTGTTGATACTCACAACAATATTGAGAGGGGGGTGAATATTATTGATTTAACCTTCTGTATTTTTCTTTCCTTTCAACCATTTAAGTTATTTAGAAATGTGCACTTAATGACAGATATAAGAAAAAATCAACATAGCCATCTAAGTTATTTAGAAGTGCACACTTAATGACAGATACAAGAAGAAATTAAAAGAGCACAGTGAACACAGTACACAAGGATTTTTACGTGGAAATATAATGTGGGAAAAAACCACAGAACATCTTCTTTATGTTCTTTTGCAAGCACCAACTTACAAGTTATAAATTTTCATCTCAACAAGCACCCACCTGTTGCATATAACGAGGAAACAAATCCTCTCAAGAACCAACCTATCATAGATAATGAGGACACCAATCCTCTCAAGCAACAACATGTTACATATATGAGGAAACTAATCCTCAGTGAGCTTCGACTCACCCTAGAACCACCTTGCCACCCTAAACTCAGAAAAATATGTTACATCACTAAATCTTTCAACACATCCTGACAAATTTACATTTTTGTTCAGATGAAGTGTTACAATATCATCTTCCGCCTCACTTCGCACACATGACCAAGATCAAAGTGAATCCATACTTATACTATTTTTTCTCAGTTCACCTTCCTGTATGTGGACGTGTAGCAGTTACAATGTGGAAAAAATTTGACCACATCAAAATCTTGTTGGTTATGATTTTGTCTAAATAAAGTATGATGGTTATATTATGGACAAACTTTGACCATATCTAAATCATGTCATTCACAATTTTGTCTAAATAAATTATGTGGACACATGACTGTTACATTGTAGAAAAAATTTGACTAAATCAAAAGGACTAAGTCTTCCTACTATTGTGGTCCATATTATCCGAGCATCTCCTGAAGAATGACACAATGATTACATTCTGGTTTACAAAGAATCCACTGTGTAGATAGAACCAGAGAGAAAGACTCAAGTCAGTCTTCATATTGTCACACTTGTCCTGCAATTTTCTTACTGAATTGCCCCATCAGACTGTAAGTTCCCCTGGTGATTCTTTTGTCGCATTCTACTTCGGAATTCATCTCATTAGACTCCACTACACCATTCGTAACACTGGCTCAATACGCCCTGCAGATTTTCACCCGCGCAATATTCCACATACTTTGTCACTTGTCACTTTCTCAAAAAATTGTTGCATTGTAGCATAAAAATATATTGATTCATTTTGCAATCATAGAAAAGGGATTTTTTCATATTCCACTTCACTTCTGAATTGTGTCATAGGTTATCCTCCTATTCTACGCACACTCCTGGAAAAGACAATCACTTCTGTGATTTATTTTGCATCGTTGATCCCTTCGTCCTTCAATCCATCTATGCACTTTTGTTTTCAAACAATCATGATTTCTTCCAGGAGTTCCATTTCATGTGGATCTGAAATAGTACAGTAGAAAGAATCCTTTCGCGAACTTCCTATGCAATCCTTCTGCGAACTTCCTCTACTTGTGCACCAACTTTGCACCATATTATTTGTGCGCACTTCAAGCCTTAAACACACTTCCTCTTCATGTGATACATGTTGATGTCAATGACAACATATTATCAACATTTTCAAGGGAATATGAAGTAAATAAGGGTGAAATTCCAAGGGAATATGAAGTCTTGTGATGATTTTTTCTAGGGTTTTCTTTGAAGGCCATCTTGGAATTTTTGAAATAATTTTTTTTCTAGAATGATTTAGATAGTGAAACTTGGAGGTGTTTTAGAAGAGATAGTAGATAATATTGGGTACGAATTTCATATCTTGACTCTGTTGAAATAATGTAACTGCAAAGAGTATTATTATTATTATTGTTATATTATTGATAGGATCAATCCCCATTGTGGATTGATCATGTCGGTTATTGGATTAGGACCAAATCCCCTTTTGCGGATTGGTCAACAGAAAATTATAATAGGAAGAATAAGAAGTCGGCCCCAACAGTTATTATTGAGACCCAGAAATATAATAAAGGTGGGTTTACCCACCCAGATTGAGAAGTCAGCCCTGCCAGTGAAGAGACACTTCACATGTGTTAGACTTGTATATATATAGAGGCCAACGCCTCACTTTAACACACAACACACTTGCTCATTTCTAAGAGGCAATTTGCGACTTACCAGTTGGAGAGAGGGAGAAGAGTGGCACATATTTTGGAGAGGAATTTCTGTATTGGTTTGAGTTATCTCTTGACATTGTATTGGCAATTTATGATAAGGAAGTTTTTGCTGGGTTTTCTTCCCCTAGAGGGTTTCCCAGGATAAATGTTGTGTCTCTTGTGAATGTGTATTTCTCAGTGATCTTGTTCTTATGTTTCTATTATCTATTGAAATGAAAAGAACTATAATAATGGCATAAACATCAACATGGTATCAGAGCCAACCTGAAGGAAGCATATTTTGCAAGAGAAAAACATCATTGTTGCAGTACTTGCAAATTAGGGTTTTTCAAAAGTGAATCTTTTTAGCTCCAAAACCACCCAGAAAGTTGCGCCCTCCCCCAAGGATCATTTTGGCACCTTGAGCGCACCTTTTTAGTGGTTGGATCTCCCGGAAAGTGAAACCCTAGTTTCACAAAGCACCAGAAAACCAGAGTACCAGAAGTACCAGAAAACCAGAAGCACCAGTCCAGAAATCCACAAATCAAGTTTGAGGGGGTAAAAGTTGGATTTTTGAAATTTTGACTGCACCAGCTAACTCACCTCAGCTCAGCGCATCTATCCCCTGGATCATAATTTCAAAATTTGAACTTTGAAAAATTAGGGTTTCCTCATAAAACCCTAAGTTGCAGTTGCAGTCGCAGTCTCAGAACTAGTTGCAGTTGCAGTACCAGTTGCAGTTGTATCCGTAGAACCAGTTGCAATCACCCTTGAGGTTTTCTCAAGAGTTGGCAATGATTACCGCTGCTACCAGATGGAGCTACTAGCTGCAAATGTTATCAGAGGTATGTACTTACATATGTTTAATGGTTAAACCCTAAAGAGTATTTGCAGGAGAAGGGATATCTTTCCATAGATCCAGAAGGATCTCAAGATCCAACACATTCATAGGAATGATGCAACCCAAGTGTGATTATTCCGATATGCATCTATTTGTCATAACATTATCTTGATCAGTGTTAAATGTTGAAGCTATGATCAAATTATTAGAAGGATTAAAAGTTGATCATAGAGCTTATCCTCTAACCTAACCTTTTGTCAATATAGTGTATTGTCTTAGTACAACAGACGCGTTGAAGAAAGCACTCGTCACTTGAGTGAAGGTGACCTGGAAGAAAATAAACCAATCATTCTTGAGGACAAGGCTTCAGGTTTGATTAATCAAGATTAAAAGGTACACATGACAAGATGATGAATATAGTTGAGATAACAGTCTTTGTAAAGTATTATACCTAATAGCATGTGAGCATATAGAGGTATATACTTTGCTTGATACAACTAACACCTCCTCTAGGAGAAACCTCATGTGTTAGTTCTAGGTTTCCATGGAAGAATGCTTGGTCACAACACTATGAGAGTATTGACCTCATTTCGTATTGTATTCCTTACCTTTAATCTTTGCTTCAGATAAATTATAAGTGATAGCTCTAAAAGAGCTATTGTGATGATTGTTCATTCTATTGCTTTATATTATCAATAAAGATATTATTCTTACTTGTTGTTTTGTTGACCTTACTCTAGGTCACATGAGGAAGCTATAGCGAAGGTTGTAGAAGGCAACATGCTAAAGGAGAGACCGTAAATGAAGCAATCATCATTGGAAGAGAAGAAGGTGACTTTCATAAGATATAGGGTCACTCAGAAGCTGCCATGACCCACACCATTGAAGAACCTTGGCATAGAATATTAGCTCACATCAACTACAAGGCACTACCATGCATATGCAAAATGTTCACAGGTTTACCAAAACTCAAAGGTGACCATGAAGGCATATGCAATGGATGTGCACAAGGGAAGAACATCAAGAACCCACTTTTGAAGAGGGACAACAAGGAAGAAGGGGTCCTAGAACTCATTCATTCATATGTATGTGGCCCAATGCCATCATCCTCCATTAATGGGTATGTATACCATGTATCATTCATTAATGATTACTCTTGTAAAAGACCTGTATATATTTGAAGTGTTCGACAAGATTAAGGAATTCAAAGCCTTGATAGAAAACCCTTTTGTAAGGAAGATTAAGATACTTAGGTCAGATAATGGAGGAGAATATACCTCAAAAGAGTTCGTGAACTTCTGAAAAGATGTTGGGATCTAGAGGGAACTCACTACTCCCTATAATCCCCAACAAAACGGTGTAGCTAAATGGAAGAATAGAACCATGTTGGAAGCTATGAAGACTATGATCCATGATCAATATATTCCTACGTGCTTATGGGCATAAGCAACAATGACAATTGTTTATGTGCAGAACCGATTATCCCATAGCACACTAGGTCTCAAGACACCGAAAGAGATGTTCACCAGAAAGAAGCCAGAGGTAAGCCATCTCAAAATATTTGGTTGTCCAGTATTTATTCATATATCTAAAGAAAAGAGAAACAAGTTGGATCCTTTAGGAAAGAAGGAAATATTTGTGGGATACTGTGAGATCTCCAAGGCCTTTAGAATATATATACCATGTCAACATCACATTGAGATCAACGGGGATGTGAACTTTGATGAAGATGTAGTGCTCAAGAAATCTAAACTGTGCCATCTTGAAGAGGTATATGAAGAGGAAATCGTAATCCCCAATACTGCAATGAGGGAGGTTCCCAGAGCTGCAGAACCAGAGAGGGAAGTCGTAACTTCCCCTGATGAGAAACTTCTAGAAGACCATGATATAATAGAAGTACAAGATCCTCCTCAGATGACGATCCTCCATAAAAGAAATCCAGCTTGGGCTAGAGATATTATTCAAGATGGAGAGAAATACGGTGTTCCTAAAGGAAATACGAGACAGGTGAAAAAATCAAAGCCATTCTCTAGTTATACAAATTTAATGTGTGATCTTCTAGAAGAGGAGCCTACCTGCTCTGAAGAATCCATTCAGAGAAAAGATTGGGCAGATGCCATGACAGAGGAATACCAATCCATAATGAAGAATGAAGTATGGGAAATAGTTCCCAGATCGAAGAATAAAGACAAGGTATCCTACAGATGGCTCTTCAAAATAAAACATGCTGCTAATGGAAGTATTAAGAAGTATAAAGCAAGATTTGTCGCTCGTGGCTTTTCCCAGAAGAAAGGCATTGACTATGAAGAGGCATTCACTCTTGTATCCAGATACACTTTGATCAAGACCATCATATCTTTTGCAGCTAAGATGAAGTGGAAGCTGCACCAGATGGACATGAAGACAGTTTTCCTAAATGGTGTCATCGAAGAGGAAGTGTATATAGAGCAACCTCAAGGATTTGAGGTAGAAGACAGGAAGTCTCATGTCTATAGATTGAAGAAAGCCTCATACGGATTGAAGCAAGCTCCTAGAGCTTGGTATGGCCATATAGACAGTTTCTTAACGAGCTTAGGCTTTACCAATCGTAAAGAAAACTCAAATATCTACTTCAAAATTATGGATAATGAACTAGTAATCTTACTATTGTATGTGGATGACTTATTCTTAACTGGAGAAGAAAAGCTCATCGTTGAATGTAAAAAGAGACTTGCCGTAGAATTTGAAATGAAAGACCTTGGCCTAATGCATTATTTCTTAGGCCTTGAGGTATGGCAGAGTTTAGAGAATATCTTCCTTAACCAAGGAAAGTACACGATCGAAATCTTAAAGAGATTCGACATGCTAGAATGTAAGTCCATGAATACACTCATGGAAACAAAGTTGAAGCTGATGGTCGATACTTCGTCAGACTTGATAGATGCCACATTGTACAGACAGATTATTGGATCGCTGATGTACCTAACGAACACCAGACCAGACATTTGTTTTTCTGTGAACACCTTGATTCAGTTCTTGGTAGAACCCAGACATGTTCACCTAGTGGCTGAAAAACATGTGATGAGGTACCTTAAAGGTACAATAGATTATGGTCTTAGCTATGATGGAGATAATAACTTTACATTGAGTGGATATACTGATGCAGATTGGGCAGGAAGCGTTGTTGACAGAAAAAGCACTTTTGGATGTTGTCTTAGCTTGGGATCAGCCATGATCTCGTAGAAAAGTAGGAAGCAATCCAGTATTTCTCTCAGCACAATGGAAGAAGAGTACATTTCCGCATGTTCTGCTAGTTGTGAAGCTATATGGCTTCGAAAGTTGTTGACCGGTCTATTTGACCTTGAAATGGAAGCAACCACAGTCCTATGTGACAACCAGAGCTGCATAAAAATG
This sequence comes from Picea engelmannii, assembly GCA_009831015.1. NCBI lineage: Eukaryota > Viridiplantae > Streptophyta > Pinopsida > Pinales > Pinaceae > Picea > Picea engelmannii. Next base: position 171,984 of record ML795451.1, read on the forward strand.
ACAGAGAATCCTGTATTCCATGACAGGTCGAAGCACATAGATATTTGCTATCATTACATCCATGACATGGTACAGAGAGGATCCTTGAAGATCCTATATGTCAACATGGATGAACAGTTTGTTGATGTGTTGACTAAACCTCTATCTCATGTAAAGTTTGAACACTTTTGAGATAAGCTTGGTATAGTCTGAAAGGACCCTCCCTAAAAGGGGGAGTGTGTGATTCCTTGCTTTTGACCTCACTGTTAGACGTAAAGCAAGATGATTCCTTGCTTATGACCTCGTTGTTAGATGTAAAACAAGATGATGTGTGATTCCTTACTTCTGACCTCATTATTAGATGTAAAGCAAGATGATTCTTTTCTTTTGACCTCGTTGTTAGACGTAAAGTAAGATGATGTGTGATTCCTTGCTTCTGACCTCGCTATTAGACGTAAAGCAAGATGATTCCTTGCTTCTGACCTCGTTGTTAGATGTAAAGCAAGATGATTCCTTGCTTCCAACCTCACTATTAGACGTAAAGCAAGATGATGTGTGATTCCTTGCTTCTGACCTCGCTGTTAGACATAAAGCAAGATGATTCCTTGCTTCTGACCTCACTGTTAGACGTAAAGCAAGATGATGTGTGATTCCTTTCTTCTGACCTAGTTGTTAGACATAAAGCAAGATGATTCCTTGCTTCTGACCTCATTGTTAGACGTAAAGCAAGATGATGATGTGTTCCTTGCTTCTGACCTAGTTGTTAGATGTAAAGCAAGATGATTCCTTGCTTCTGACCTTATTGTTAGACGTAAAGCAAGATGATGATGTGTTCCTTTCTTCTGACCTAGTTGTTAGATGTAAAGCAAGATGATTCCTTGCTTCTGACCTCATTTTTAGATGTAAAGCAAGATGATGATGTGTTTCTTGCTTCTGACCTAGTTATTAGATGTAAAGAAAGATGATTCCTTGCTTCTGACCCAATTATTAGACGTAAAGAAAGATGATGTATACCTTTCTTCTGACCTAGTTGTTAGACGTAAAGAAAGATGTGACTGACACTGAGCTACCAGCTTAACAACTATGACATTGAGCCAGTGTAGTACTGTGATGTGCCAGCCTAGTGCTGTGATGAGGTATCATTTTGTCTGATACATATTGATACAGATGATGATGGCATTCTTTCGAGAATGACAATGTTGCCGATGAATAAAACTTCTGATGACTCATAGATATGCCAGCCAATGTTCCAAGATGATATTGATGATACTATCCTCCTAATGCCACTGATGATGCAGACCTCTCTCGCCTGATGTTGTTGAAGAATACCCTTCTTGTTAAGGGGGAGTGTTGAAATAATGTAACTGCAAAGAGTATTCTTATTATTATTGTTATATTATTCATAGGATCAATCCCCTTTGTGGATTGATCATGTCGATTATTGTATTAGGACCAAATCCCCTTTTGCGGATTGGTCAACAGACAATTATAATAGGCAGAATAAGAAGTTGGCCCCAACAGTTATTATTGAGACCCAAAAATATAATAAAGGTGGGTTTACCCACCCAGATTGAGAAGCCAGCCCTACCAGTGAAGAGACACTTCACACATGCCAGAATTGTATATATAGAGAGGCCAGAACCTCACTTTAACACACAACACACTTGCTCATTTATAAGAGGCAAGTTACGACTTACCAGTTGGAGAGAGGGAGAAGAGTGGCGCATATTTTGGAGAGGACTTTCTGTATTGGTTTGAGTTATCTTTTGACATTGTATTGGCAATTTATGATAAGGAAGTTTTTGCTGGGTCTTCTTCCCCTAGAGGGTTTCCCAGGATAAATGTTGTGTCTCTTGTGAATGTGTATTTCTCAGTGATATTGTTCTTATGTTGCTATTATCTATTGAAATGCAAAGAACTATAAAATGGCATAAACATCAACAGACTCATTACAGGTGTTAGCACTCAAAATATAATGGTAAAAATTTTAAGTGTTTCATTAGATCGGGGCTTAGTTTTCCCGTTTCCCTAGGTATTTTTCCCATTTCCATAATTGTTAGTTTCCCCATCAAGCCTTGACAAGATCTCATTGATCACTTTTGTCCAATATTCTCGTGACTCTGTCTTCTGACCTGCATTCCAAAAACAAAACAATAAATTGTTATTGTTGCCTAAAACCTTAGTTTTGTGTCTCTTTATATGTTCAATTAATATATATATATATATATATATATTTGTAAATTTGATAAAAAAAGGTGGCGTGTGCTTAAGTGACCTATGTCTAATCCAGAAGCTAAGCTTATCAATCATTCTAGTGCATATGCCAAAATCCACATTCAACACCTATCAAGAACCAACATCAAATCCTAGCGCCAAACCAAGGGGTCTTTTGTGCTCTATGCGTAAAAGCACTATGGAAGTGTTGACACTTTTAAAATGCATGATCCTTGTATGTTCTGCATTTCACTACCTAATATGCTACAAAATATCCTAGCTGAACTACACAGTGGTGCTACCAATTCTGTAGAGTGTTGAAGAATATCCTAGCTGACCTACAAAGTGGTGCTACAAATTCTTCAGAGTGCTACAGAATCTCCTAGCTAAACTACACAGTGGCACTACCAATTCTGCAGAGTGCTACGGAATCTCCTAGTTGAACGACACAATGGCGCTACCAATTCTGCAGAGTGCTACAAAATATCCTATATGAACTACAGTGGTGCTACCAAATCCACAGAAGCTAATTCAGGAGGGGTGCTACGGAATTTCACACAGTCATTGCACATGATCAACGCTACGAAAACTGCAGTCCTTTTTTGGAGGGGGCGCTACAGAATTGGCTACCAAATGCGCTACAGAATGGCACTAAAAGCTGGCTATCAAGTTTAAGTGGCCCGAGGGACAATCTCTAGCTCCAAAGCACCTGCATATACAATCATACATGTTAGGGGTTAGCATCGAACCACAATTCACACTATTAATACACAAGCCAAAGCCAACACACTAAACCAAGCATCAAGCGCAAGGGGGAGTTTACAAGTGAGCAAAATTTGGCTCATCACGTCGAATGCATTCAAATATGGTAGGGGATCGATAGATCGACACCTGAAAATACAGTTTCTTGATAGATGGTGGTAGCATATTCATAATCTCATGCATCCACCAGCTCTTCAAACAAGCATTTAAATATTCCTCCAACACTTAGCTATAGTGCGCTGCCAACTCTTCATATTTCTACATGGATAAGATTTGGTCAACTTTGACCCTTTTCTTCATCTTTTTAAGTGGTGAATCATAGCCTAGGTGGTGGATATAGCTCAAGGGAGACTCCTACAGCCTCGAGGAAGCTCATGTGGAAATCAGTCAAGAGAACATAGATAGCATTGAAACTAGTTTTCAGCAACATGAAAGAAATTTGATTCAAATTCTAACAACTATGTAACATGTGGTAGAGTATCCCAACTTTCCATATTTCCAAGCAAAAAATCAATAGGCAGTTCCAGATTTCAAGGGAGTGAATCATCAGTGATTGAGTACAGATGGAAGAATATTACTAAGAATATCATTCCAAATCTAAGGAGATTGGACTTCAGTTACAACACTCAAGACGCCTTGCATTATGTTTAAAGATTTAGTTTATTCTTAGAAATATTAATTGATTTTTCTTCCTAGAAATAAGAGACAGTTTGTTAACTGTATGCATATATAATTTATCATTTGATAGGAGGGGATGGAATTTTTAAGGGAGGAAAATGCCCGAGAGGTTTGGGTGATATTTCAAGATCCGTGACGGAGCTAGAAAGGCATGAAAAGTCTATTATTTTAAGTTGCAGACATGTGCTACTTTTTATGTAAAGACCTCAGTCGATAATGAAGTTATATATCAGTTTATTTTCTATTTTCTATGTAAATCATTTTCTCATATTTCATCTTATTGGATATGTGTTGATGCTATAGGTTATATGTCTGCAATTTGTGTGTTGAGAGGGTTATTGTATAGGATATGCTCTATCCATTTCCACAGGCTTATCTGAGTTTTTATTCGTCTTTAGAAAGGTTTTCTGAAAACTGAGTTTTTCCTCTTGTTTTCAGATGTATTGAAGATCAGGATGCTCTTTGATCATTTTCAGTTTTTTTTTTCTTATTTCTTCTTTCCATCTCTTTATAAGCATTATAATTGATCCCATATTTGTTGACCTGATTTGCTTCACATAGAATGTTAGGTCTGGGTTACAGTTTTTTTTCATGGACTCCATGCCCAATGGCTTCATTGCCTTCTTGATTAATTTTACCACTCTCAAAGTTTCCTAAAACCCAATCAAGTCATCTTTTAAAATTCAAGATGTGTTAAGCTTGTTCCCCAGTAGTCTAGGAACAACTTCTAGTGCTAAAAATTTTGGCATCGTTGTCGGGGAGAGAAGTATGAAGAAAGCTTCCCTGGGAGACAACATAGAGACAACTTTTGATGGTGAATAAGGGCTGGTCAAATATCAGATACTGCATCATTCACCTGGTGACTCCACTCCATGAAGGAAGAACCTATTGGTGACTTCATTGATACGAGACAACCATAACAATGGAAGCTATCTTGGATTGGAGGTATGATTTCTCTGGTTTTTCAAATATAGTTGGTTTTCCACATCCAATGATGACTATAACTGAGTGGGACGATTATTTTCCGAGATTCAGAGGAAGCAAGCATGATCAGCCCGGTGAGCACTTATTTAATTTTCATAAATGCATACTTGAACATGGTTTTGTTCACGAGGATGACTTGATCAAGATGTTCAAATTTTCTTTAGAAGGCCATGCTTGTGAATGGTGTCAATCACTTCCTACAGCTAGTATCCATTCTTTGAAGGATTTTCACATGGATTTTAATTCACATTATGAGAAGATTTACCCGGATGAAATCCTTTTTTACCATTGTTGTGAGGAGTTTCAACATATTTTTTCCTCTAGTAGTAAGGATGAAAGTGAGTATTTTAATGAAGATATGGATGAAACTTTTTCTCTTTCTATTTCCTAAGAAGAAATTCTTCAATATATGATCGATGATGGTACTGATGATTGCATAGTTGTATATGCATTATATCTTTCCTCTAATGCACCTAATGCACATATTTAAAAGAAGAAACAGTTGTAGAAGAGGATTTTCCCTTTTCCTTCAAGAGGTTTCCCATGATGTATTTTCACTTGTGATTGAAGAAAAGAATCAAGAAATTGTTTGTTTTTCTTTGCAAGACAAAATGGTTTTGGGTTCACCTATATTTGATGAGTATTCAGATGAAGAAGAGTAGATCCCTACCTCACATTTTTTTGAGTTGAGGAGCAACCAACCGGTGTATGGCAATTATGAATCAGATTTTGACGGGGAACAATATTGTGTGAAAATGAGCCATCTTGGGTCTGCATAAGACATTGAGAAGCCATCTTTATCAAATCAGCAGGTCTGCATTCACCATGCTTCAACCTAGATCTGTAGAAAATACCAAACAACCAATGATTATCAGAGAAATCAGTCTACAACCATGTTCATATTTGCAAATAGCTGAAGGTGGCAGCCATTATCAGAAAGAAGATATGCAAATACCTTTTGATCTTCAGATGAAACAGCCAGAAGAGGTATTTCTTTATATCTTCTTTGATCCTTTTTTTAATTATCTGGAGTCTTTGAGCAGTACAAGAGGAAAATTGTTCTTGTTGAATGAAGGTTGGTTATGTTGTCCTTTTGGATTGCACTTCTGTAAAATTTGGGTTCCTGCATTCATCATTGCCGAATCAGAAGTTTCACCATTTAGTCAGATATTTGTATGGCTTCATTGGAAGCACAATTTTACCTAGTCTAGAGGAAGCAATTGATTAGGTAGGAGTAAGAAGAATCAAGATTGGTCTTCGAGCATATTGTTTGCATTAGTTTTCAGTTTCAAAATAAAGAGCAGAGGTGCTCTCATGCACACGGTTTTCCTGGACATAGATGAAGAGGGATAAGGCCATTGTTCTGCAAGTTCTTGGTAGCTCGTCGAGAGCATGCCATCCCCCATGGAGCCAATGTTAGCACTCAAAATATAATGGTAAAAACTTTAATTGTTTCATTAGATCATGGCTTAGTTTTCCCATTTCCCAAGGTATTTTTCCCATTGTCATAATTGTCTGTTTCCCCATCAAGCCTTGACAAGATCTCATTGATCGCTTTTTTTCAATATTATCATGACTCTGTCTTTTGACCTGCATTCCAAAAACAAAACAATAAACTGTTATTGTTTCCTAAAACCTTAGTTTTGTGTCTCTTTATATTTTCAAATAAAAAATATATTTTTTATTTGTAAATTTTATAAAAAGGGTGGTGTGTGCTTAAGTACCTATGTCTAATCCAGAATATAAGATTAACAATCGTTCTAGTGCATATGCCAAAATCCACATTCAACACCTATCAAGAACCAACATCAAATCCTAGTGCCAAACCAATGAGTCTTTTGTGCTCTACGCGTCAAAGCACTACGGAAGTGTTGACACTTTTAAAACGCATGATCCTTGTATGTTCTGCATTTCACTACCTAATATGCTACGGAATCTCCTAGTTGAACTACACATTGGAGCTACCAATTCTACAAAGTGATACAGAATCTCCTAGCTGAACTACAAAGTGGCGCTACCAATTCTGTAGAGTGCTACAAAATATCATAGTTGAACTACAATGGCACTACCAAATCCACATAAGCTAATTCGAGAGGGGAATTACGTAATTGCACATAGTCATTGCACATGATCGATGATAGGGAAACTACAGTCCTGTTTTGGAGGGGGTGCTACAGAATTGTCTACGAAATGTGCAACAGAATGGCGCTACAAACTGACTATCAAGTTTAAGTGGCCCAAGGGCCAAGCTCTAGCTCCAGCGCACCTGCATATACAATCACACATGTTAGGGGTTAGCATCGAACCACAAGTCACACTATCAATACACAAGACAAATCCAATGCACTAAACCAAGCATTAAGCGCAAGGAAGAGTTTACAAGAGAGCAACCTTTGGCTCATCACATCGAATGCATTCAAATATGGTAGGGGATCAATAGCTCGACACCTGCAAATATAGTTTCTTGATAGAAGGTGGAAGCATATTCATAATCTCAGGCATACACCATCTCTTCAAACAAGAATTTAAACCTTCCTTCAACACTCAGCTATAGTGCGCTACCAACTCTTCATATTTCTGCGTGGATAAGATTTGGTCAACTTTGACCCTTTTCTTCAGCTTTTTAAGTGGTGACTCATAGCCCCAGTGGTGGATATAGATCAAGGGAGACTCCGACAGCCTTGAGGAATCTCATGTGGAAATCAGTCAAGAGAACATAGATAGAATTCAAACTAGTTTACGGCAGCATGAAAGAAATTTGATTCAAATTCTAATAACTATGTAACAGGTTGCAGAGTATCCCAACTTTCCAGATTTCCAAGCACAAAATCAGCAAGCAATTCTAGATTTCAAGGGAGTGATTCATCAGTGATTGAGTACATATGGCAGAATATTACTAAGAAGATCATTCCAAATCTAAGGAGATCAGACTCTAGTTATAACACTCGAGACACCTTGCATTATGTTCCAATATTTAGTTTATTTTAGAAATATTAATTGATTTTTCTTCCTAGAAATAAGAGACAATTTGTTAATTGTATGCATATATAATTTATCATTTGATAGGAGGGGATGGGATTTTTAAGGGAGGAAAATACCCGAGAGGTCTAGGTGATATTTCAAGATCCATGAGGGAGCTAGAAAGGCATGAAAAGTCTCTTATTTTAAGTTGCAGACCTGTCCTACTTTTTATGTAAAGACCTCAGCTGACAATGAAGTTATATATCAGTTTGTTTTCTCTTTTCTGTGTAAATAATTTTCTCATATTTCATCTTCTTGGATATATGTTGTTGCTATAGCTTATATGTCTGCAATTTCTCTGCTGAGAGGGTTATTGTATAGGATATGCTCTATCCCTTGCCATAAGATTATCTAAGTTTTTATTCAGCTTTAGAAAGGTTTTCTGAAAACTGAGTTTTTCCTCTTGTTGTCAGATGTATTGAAGATCAAGATGCTCTTTGATCATTTTCAGTTTTGTTTTTCTTATTTATTCTTTCCATATATTTATAAGAATTATAATTGATCCCAGTTTTGTTGACATGATTTGTTGCACATAGAATGTTAGGTCTGGGTTACATTTTTTTTCATGGACTCCATGCCCAATGGATTCATTGCCTTCTTGATTAATTTTACCACTCTCAAAGTTTCCTAAAATCCAATCAAGTCATATTTTAAAATTCAAGATGTTCTAGGCTTATTCCCCATCAGTCTAGGAAGAACTTCTAGTGCTAACAATAGGTTTGGATTTATCCTCAGTGGATGTTGAGGTTTTTAAAACTAGGGATTTTGTTTTCAAAATGAGTCATCTTTCCATTTTCACTATAATGTTTTTTCATAAACAATTCAAGGAGTGAACCTTGGAGGAATTTCATATAATATATCGAATAATATTGGGTACAAGTTTCAGATCCTGATTCATTACAGGTATGAAGTTATACTTGTTGGAAGTTAGGGGTTGTGACTAATCCAAAAACTACTCCCAAATATGTGTTCGAGATAAAACGATTATATATGAAGCTTGGTAGGTCCAAATTGAATTCCACTTATTTCATTATAAGGATAACAGATCCTAATATTTGAGGTCCAAGTTTCATAATTATAAACGGAAAATTGATCTTGTGGGTAATCTTAAAAGTTTGCAGATTTGAGGTACATTTCTGACCAGTTTTATATGTAGATTTAAAAAGTGATTTTGGTATTGTATTTGAAGGTTGATTTGAACCTGTATAATCATTTAAAATATTCCAATGGGATTGGTGTCTCCTTCCAGTAGGTGTTGGAAAAATCAGGGAGTGGGTGCTTCCTTCAAGTTGGTGCTTGTAAAATCTTGAAACTACTTAAGAAAATTTTATATGGTTTTCTCCCAGTTGGGTTTCCACGTAAAAATATGTGTGCAATTTGTATGAGTTTATGTGATGATGAATGGAATGATTTGTTAAGCCCTAATATTGGCTCATTACCCCTTAATTGGGGAATATTACATTAGTTATGTTATTTTATTTATGTCGGTTGTATTCCATTAGTTGTAATTATACCTCCTAGTCTCCTATATATACCAAGGAGACATTTTCATTTTGAATCATCTTGAACTTGAACATTTATGTGGGGTAAAAGGAGGTTGCCCCCTCGAAGAGGCTTATTATCTGAAATTATCTCTTTTTCAAGGCGTTGAGTACTTATTCTGAGGTTTTTTTATGCTATATTGATATTTGGTTCGTAACATATGGTATCAGAGCTCAAGGTCTTGGGGTTTCGTTGCTACATCTGATACACCTTGGAATTTTCACTATAAATTATTTTCTACAATGTTTCAAAAGGAACGGAGTGGAGGATATTTATTAGAAGGATCAATGTATGTTGGGTTAAAATTTCAGCTCTTGACGCCTTATAATTTCGGATATACATCCTGTGCAAGATAGGGTTTTGGAATTGTCCTGAACTGATTCATTGCAGAATTTTCTCTATAACACTTTTTATGTAATGTTTCAAACCCTTAAATCTGAAGGATATTCACATAAATTAGTAAGGTATATGTGGTAAAAATTTTAGCTTCTGGGTCATCTTACATTTGTAGATACACCCTGTGGAAGATAGGGTATCTGACTAGTCCTATTGACTAGTCTCAAGAAGGTGTTCTAGGTAAAACAATCATAACTTCTTCCTAGAGTATCTAAATTGAGTGAGACCAGTTTCATTGGATAGTGGACAGTCTGCAGTATTTCTGATACAAGTTTTAGAATTTTATATCAATTATTTTGTGCGAGGTACACTATACAAGTGAGATCTCTTGGAAAGGCCAAAAATCAGCAAGTTGTGGGGAAGTTACTATAAATTCCACTTAGAAAATTCAATTTTGATCAGACCTATGGCATTGCAGAGAAGAAATATCAGAGAACTATATAAAAGAAATTTTTGTACCCAGAAGGGCTGAAACTTAGGAGATACAACAAAAGAAATATTGTCTAGCATAACCACCTCAAAATCAAGGTTCAAAAGTGATACTTAGCCAACATGCCACCCAAAAAGGGAACTTCTACACAAAATAAGCCTCCAGACAATCCTACTTGGACTCTTGATGAAGGTGAAGAAATGTGTAGGGACATAAATGATTTACAAAATAGGATAGTAACAAAAGATGAACTACAAGAGATAGAAGCTAAGTTGGAGGCAAAGATGGATGGTTTAAAAGAGGAGATCATGGAAGTATTGAAAAATTTCATAACAGAGAAGACACTTGAAAGTGAAAATGCATCCCATGATATTCATGATGAGGACACAAGGAAGGTGAATCAAGAATGGAGAAGCTCCAACTTTGGGTTGAAGACCAACCACGTTCCTAAGATCGATATGAGGAAGTTTGATGGAAAGGACCCAATCACATGGATACTTCATATGGAGCAATTTTTTGATCTACATAATGTGCCACATACACAAAAGGTACGCATTGCTTCTTTATATTTAGAACCCAATCAATTTGTATGGTATCAATGGCTTTGTTCTCGCAAATCACTCGTCACTTGGACAATTTTCACGGAATAAATGATAGCACACTATGAGGATACAAGGAGCAATACCTTCTTTAGCCAAATGATAAATCTCAAGCAAAAGGGTTCAGTTATTGAGCACATTGAGAACTTCCAAAGATTGAATAAAAAGGTAATAGATATTCCAGATGAACACTTGTTTGATATTTTCATAGGAACTTTAAAGGATAAAATTCAACATGAGGTATGCCTTTGGGAACCCAAATCATTGGAGAATGCATTTAAGGTGGCAAGAAATGTTGAAAGTAAAAATATGGCTATGGCTACTAGAAGGACCAATCCTAGCATCTATAGAGAGAACAATTCTCCTTCTTCTAAAACACCTCAACAATTGGATGAAAGAAAAGAAAAAGGTTTATGCTTTAATTGTGACAACAAGTACAGTAAGGAACATAAGTGTGGTGAGAAGAAATTATTCTACATAGATTGTGAAGAGGAAGAAGAACAAGAACAAGAACCATCTCAAGATGAAAACGTAGAATCAATTTCATCTGAAGAGTTGACTCCCATGATATCGTGTAATGCATTGGCTAGAATTAGCACTCCTCAAACCCTCAAGATTGAAGGATACATCAAAAAGAAAAAGCTAATAGTCCTAATTGATTCTGGTAGTACTCATAATTTCATTCATTATAAATTATCCAAAGCTCTCAATTGCTTTGTATATCCAGCGCCAGAGTTTCAAGTAATGATTGCAGATGGAAAAACTATCAATTGCTTGGGAAAATGAAATAAGATCAATATTACTATGGGGGAATATGTAATGAATAGTCCAATGATTGATATACCCATGGGTGACATGGATGTTGTACTAGGAATCCAATGGTTACAATCATTAGGAACAATGGATTTTAATTTTCAAGAACTTTTCAT
>ML795451.1:186563-202234 GCA_009831015.1 Picea engelmannii
CCCCTTAGGATTCTTGAATATTCTAACAATTGGTATTAGAGTGGGTTCCTTCATGAATAGTCTAACCACTGGAAGGAAGATCATGCATAAGCAAAGAGAATTTACCAAAAATGGAATACCATTATTTGATGGTAAAAATTATGCTTTTTGGAGCATAATAATGAGATCATTTTTGCAAGCACGAGAATTTGATGTTTGGAAAGCTATAGTGAATGGATACACTACACCAGCTTCTCCCCCAACATATAATGTTGGGAAAATTCTCATTGAATACAATTCAAAGGCTATAAATTCCATTCTAAGTGGTCTAACAAGTTCATAATTTTTTAAGGCTATGCATTGTGATTCTGTAAAGGAAATATGGGACAAGCTCAAGAATGTCTATGAAGGAAATGCTAAATTCAAAGGGGTCAAGATTCAGACTTACAAAGGACAATTTGAAAATCTAAGAAATGAAGCAGAACAATAAAGTTATGCAGATACTATCAAGGGTTCCATTAAGAAAGAAGAATGAAAGCCTCTAAAAGAGGACATACAAAAACCAGAAATAAAGAAGAATCAAGAAGAAGATTTTCCATTCAGAGGAACATGGAATCAACAACCAACAATGAAGAAGACCCAAGAATAATATCATGATTTCAGAAGAACAACACCAACTAGAAGACCATCCACACCCAAGTACCAAAATATTTTTCTTGGATTGCGTTATTCTTGCAATAATTTTGGGCATAAATCCATGAATTATAAAGCCTATGCAAAGGAGGTGTTTGACCGAAATTATAATAATTTTGGTGCTCTGGGTTATGAAATTGAATGCTACAAATGTAACAATTTTGGACACGTAGCCATACATTGGAGAAGTGATTTGATAGTTTCTTCAAGGGAAACTAGGCATGTTCCTTTCAATCATATCGGGGAACAAGAAAGAACTTGCAAAAGGAAGAAAACATATTTGAAGGTTGAGGAATGTGGGTTTTCCTTACAAGCCCAAAATAGAAGAAGCCATTGGTATATTTATCATGGATTCTCAAAGCATATGACTAGAGACAAAACCATATTTGTAATATTAAAGAAAGAAAAGTAGGGGTCTGACATGTTTGGAAAAGATAACTCAGCCAAAATTATAGGAAAAGGAACAAATAGTCTTGGAAACAAAGATGTTGTGGAAGAAAATGTCCTACTTATTGAAAATATGAAGAATAATTTTCTAAGTGTGAGCCAAATGTGTGATCAGGGACACACACTTATATTCAATTCAAAATAATTTTAAATAAGGAAAGAAGGATCAGGTAGACTAGTGGCAAAAGTGACAAGGACTCCAAATAACATATACATATTGAATGAGATCGAAGAAAAAGGATTTTGTTTGGTAAAATGAGATGAAATTTGGATTTGGCATAGGAGAATGGGCCATATACACTTTTATAATCTTGTCAAGATCAATAAGAAGAAAGTTATAAAAGAAATGTCAAAAATTATTGTTATCGCACAATTTGTACTTGTCCAATCCCAAGACAAGTAAATCAAATATTACGTAACTACAGGATAACCCACCAATGTCACCTTAGTAGTAAATTCCCACGTTTTAGTGATGGATGAGGTCCACCACAGGGGATACATCCCCGATAACCTTAAGGTTTCAAATAGCAAGTGAAGTAGCCAAGCTTGGAGCACCCTCTCACTAGTTACCTAAGTCAAAGGTCTATGTCTGTGAAATTGAGGCAAAGGGAAGTGTTTTGGGTGCCTTCTTGGAACAAGAACAAATATAGCATATATACGGAAATTTCCAAGTACCAATATGATAATAATACCTCAAGAGACAATAGACAATGAGAATATATGCTAGATGATACAAAATTGCAGCAATATAACACTTTCCAACAACAATTAATAATTCGTAACAACCATATGAAAAAAAAAAAAAAAACTAATTAGAATTGCAAGAAAAGACAGTGGAAACTTAGAATTTATCCAATAGATCAATTCACACTTATCCCAAGCAATTTCTGAGTGAGTTAAGAAAATTCAGGTAACTTAGATGTTTGTAGCAATGTTTTGCAAAAACAACAACAAAATCAATAGATTAATCTAAGTTAGTGTTAGAAAAAGTTAGAAAAATCCTTAGGCAATAAGGTTTGAGAGTATGTTTGATCAAATTCCTTCACAAAATCAATGAAACTAGTTTCTTTTGGGCTATAGGGTCATTTACAACAACACTATAAATGTAACTTGGAGAAAAATGATAGCAATGTTTAAGACAATGGGATAAAGTTTAAGGTGCTAGCACCTTAGGGCCTTAAACTTCAATCCTTAGAGAGGAATTTTCTAGAGAGCAAGCACTTTTGGGCTCTAGAAAATTATTTTCCTTCCTAGGATTCTTTGAATTAATAGCGACAAGCTTCTAGAACCAAAATTCTAAAGTGATATCACTTTAGGGCATTAGGAGTTTACCCTAGATGAGGTTTCTTAACAAATCAATGGATAAAATAAACTAGAGAGAGGAGGAAACACCTTAAGCTTCCTAGGGTTTACACAAGTAATATAGATTCAATATGAACAAGTAAAACATGCCATAAGAATTTAATAAATGAAATGAAATTGCAGATTTTACTTACTTCACCAAGATTTAACTATGCACAAACCCTAGTTGCAGAAAATTTCACCAAGAATAAGCCAAGAGACATCCAAAAGTTGCCTTCCAAGGGATAGCACATAAGTAAAACAACCAATGTTTCCCAAGTGGGCGAAAATTTCAATCCTCCTCTTGTGTGAGATGAATATGAGTTTTTATCAAATGAAATGGAAAGATCTCTTATTTATAAGAGACCTTGTAACATAATTGTTTTTAAATGTCAATGTAAAAATAAGAGGGTCAACCTCAAAAATTTTCCCTTATAATTACAGGAAATCATTTTTACACAAAATAACCATTAAAAGGGTGACATAATCCCCTTTAGGGTGACACATGGATCCAAAAAGTGGAATGTTGAGGCGGAAAAGTGCAACTCTAGGCCTCCAAAGGCCACGCATGCCAAAACATCATGTAATACCCCTCCTCTATCAAAACATCAAGCCCTAAGTGACTTCATGGGATAGATGAGCAATGTTAGGCCTCTAAAGGTCAGTGTCCAATTGGAGGAGGTGGGATCTCATCTCCTAGTCATGCCCAGATTCCTTCAAAGGCTACGTCCTCAATCATCAAGGTGTAACATCCATCATTGGGTGGTTCCCAAAATGTGTGGTCTAGCATCCATCCCTGGGCTCCAAATCCCTCATAGAGGTTCGAACGAATTCATCTCCCCGTGACTACATGTTCATCAGGAAAGGTCCTGCAAAGACAAATAGATATGCCTTCCAGTGGTCCACAAGTCACAAGAATCATGTCAAGTAAGCCATATCTAATACAATAACCACCCGAACATGTGCATCAAACCCCCTTTTTCAAATTAAACAAATTCTCAAAGACCTTATGAGTTTTTTCTAATTTAGGTATGGGAGGGGTTTCATGGTGCCCTATTGGGTAATTCAACACCCAAGTCAAACGATGTTTCCCAATAGGATCCTATCTAGATCATGTAGTGAGTGTGAGGTGCATTTTTGGGTAAGACTTATAGGTATGGGGTTCTTGACATACAAGGGTTAGTATTGTCTCATTTATGGGTGGCTTTGAGGAGGGTGTGTTGCATCCTTTGTTTTCAATGCAACCTTTTTCCAAGACCTTTTCCATTTAATTTATTAGAGTCAGAACATTTAGTACTATATGAAAGGGAAAGTAAAGAGTACCTAAATGCCACTTGAAGCTAGGATACTTTTATTTCCATGTGCAACGGAAAGTAAAAGACACCGCAATTCACCCCCTCGACAAGAGGGACATTTATTACTTATTTGATTTATTTTGCAGGTCCTTCATTTTTTCTGGAGAAACATTTCATTGTTCCCATGACCAAAGGGACATAATCTAGAAGGATAATGATTTGGATTTTATCTTTTTCTATATACAATACATATGGGACTTCATCACCATCTTCCCATGAAATGAGGTACAATCTCTTCTTGGGTCAATGAACATGAAGACCCAAAAGATAAGGAAACGGAAGGGTAGAATGATGGAAGGTGGTAAGTATGTACATGAATGGTATGATGCCCCTTCAAAGAACCACATACTAGAAACCCTTTTCCTGAGGGTGACCTACTTACTAGGAGACCACGTCACTCACCAAGGTGAAACTGGTCAAAAGATATAAATTCTAAGCAAGCATTCTACACCCAAGAAAGGATTTTTTGCAAAATGATCAAATGCTCCAAATATTAAAATGACACTTACCATGACACTAGACTTGTTACCTCATGAAGCAAGACCTATTTTCTTCTGGGACCAAGCCGATGTGTGAATGTTTCCATGTTGTTGGTGATGAACGATGAGGCGCTAATTTGAAAAGAGGGGCTCTTCGAGATTTTTTGTACGGTTTGGATCTAGACACTCCATGTCTGGTACATATGGGCCTCAAGACATGATCTCATTAGTTATCCCTAACATGGGGGGGTAACAATTACGAAGTCAATGAACATTATGTGTAAGCATTGTCAGCATGGAAAACAAACAAAATTTGAATTGAAGACAAAGGAATACTCTACGAAAAAACAATTGGAGATTGTACACATTGATTTATGTGGGCCCATGAGAAAAAAAGGACTATATGGTGAACAATAATTCATTTTAATCATTGATTACTACACCAGAATGACTTGGGATTTCTTCCTCAAGGAAAAGTCAGAAGCTTTCGAATGTTTCAAGGTATTCAAGGAACTAGTTGAAAATGAAATTGATTTGAAAATCAAATGCTTAAGATCAAATAATGGAGGTGAGTTTACTTCAAATGAAATCAGGGATTTATGTGAAGAACTAGAAATAAAAAGACAATCCTCAACAACTAGAACACCTCAACAAAATGGATTTGTTGAAAGGAAAAACAAAACTATACAAGAAATGGCCAGAACCATGTTGATCGACTCCAATCTAAGTGATATCTTTTGGGGAAAAGAAGTGCATACAATCGTTCATATCCTGAACAAAGGATTGATTAGAAGTAATAGTGATAAGACTCCATATGATTTATGGAAAGAAATATTGACCAATGTCAAGAACTTTAGATTGTTTCGAAGCAAGTGTTACATAAAAAGGAAAGACAAGAAGATTGGAAAATTTGACTCTCGGGTGGACGAAGGAATATTTGTTGGGTACTCGTGAAAAATAAAAGCATACAAGTGCTATAACCTAAGGATCAACAAGATAGTGGAGAGAATCAATGTAAAATTTGATGAAACAGATTTGTTGAAGACCAGGAAGGAAAGAAGAAATTCAAACATCTTTGAAGAATAGGAAAATGAAGAATTAAAGAAAGAAGAAGAGGAAAAATAAGAAGAAGAGAAAGAAGATAAGCAACCAAAAGTAGAACAAGAAGAAAACAACCAACAATATTTTTCAGACACCTTCTAGGACACCTAACTGTCAAGTTGAGGAAAATCATCCACCAGAATAAATCATTGGAGATAGAAGTGTTGGAGTAGAAACCAGAAGAAGAAGGCAAGCACAGACACGTAAACAAGGACATTTTTCATTACTATCCACAGTTGATCCAAATAACTTTGAGGAAGTGAGAAATGATGAACATTGGATCAAGGCTATGGAAGAAGAACCAAATCAAATAGAAAATAATGAGACATGGGAACTAGTTCCAAGACCAAAGGACAAAAATGTGATTGGGACAAAATGGGCCTTCAGAGACAAGCTAAATGAAGATGGACAGGTAACCAGAAACAAAGCAAGACTAGTGTTCAAAGGATATTCTCAAGTTGAAGGAATATATTTTGAAGAAACCTTATCTCCTGTGGCTAGAATTGAATCAATTTGAATGTTCTTGGCTTATGCATGCTCCAAATAGATCAAATTGTATCAAATGGGCGTAAAATCATCTTTACTAAATGGAGAATTAGAAGAATAAGTCTACATAGAACAGCCAGAAGGGTTTATACTCTAAGAAAATGTAGACTATGTTTTCAAATTGAAGAAGCTATATATGGACTTAAGAAAGCTCCAAGAGCTTGGTACTCAAGATTGGATAAGTACTTACAACAATGGGGATTCATAAGGGGAAATGCATATAGTAACCTATACATAAAAGTGTATCAAGGTAGTATGATTATTATTGAAGTGTATGTTGATGACATCATCTTTGGAAGTGATGATGACATATTGAATCAGAAGTTTTCCAAGGATATGCATAATGAATTTGAAATGTTCCTCCTTAGGGAGTTGAATTTCTTCTTGGGATTCCATATATCTCAGCTAGATGAAGGGATTTTCATTTCCCAAACCAAGTACATCAAGGAAATGTTAAAGAAGTTTTAAATGGAAGACTATGAGTACTCCTATGGTTATCAATTGCAAGTTGAACAAAGATGATGAATCTAAAGAACGAGTTCAAAGATTCTACATATCAATGATTGGTAGTCTACTCTATGTGAAATCTTCAAGACTCAATGTAATGAAAACAATTGGACAGATCGCAAGATTTCAAGCATCACCAAAGGAAACCCATGTTCTAACAATGAAAAGGATATTCAGATATCTTAAAGGAACAAGATATTTTTGTCTATGATATACGAAAGGAAATGAGTTAACTATGGCTGCCTACATTGATGCAAATTGGGCAAGAAGTATCGATGATAGAAGAAGTACAAGTGGAGCAGCTTTCTACTTAGTTGACTGCTTAGTTTCCTGGTTGAGGAAGAAGCAATCTTCAGTATCCTTATCCATAGTAAAAGAAGAATATATTGCAGTAGCATCATGTTGTACTCATATTCTCTGGATGGAGAAAACCCTGCAAGGCATTCAAGTGAGATATGATGAGCCTATTTTGATACTCTATGAAAACACCAATGCTGTAAACATCTCCAAGAATCCAGTGACGCATTTCAAGACCAAACATATTCCTATTGAGTTCCACTTTATGCGGGAACAAGTCACAGAAAATAATATCAAGTTGGAGTAGATTGGGACAAAAGAACATATTTCATACATCTTCACAAAGCCTCTCCGTAGGGAGACCTTTGAGTATCATCGACCAAAACTGGGAGTAATTTCTGCTCCAAAATGATTTCCATAATCTTCTGCAAGAAGAAAAAGGGAAATACTATCAGGGGGAGTTACCCTTTTCCATTGATGTCTAAGGGAGAGATAAAAATAGTAAAAATAGAAGCATGAAGACAGGGGAAGTCAACATGAAGACTAGAGTACAATATAGTCATTGGGATCAGAGCACGAAGATAGGGGAGCATGGTTTTTTTACTAAGTTTATGTCAATTCCAAAGGGGGGGATTCTTGGAAAATTGGTTGTCGTTGATGTTGGCCTTATAAGAAGCCCCAAATCAAAGCCCAAAATCCCCTAAAAGTGATGACGATGCGTCCACTTGAAGAAACCATGAAAATCCTTGAAGGAGACTTGACATAAGTGTATGTAACTCCAAATTGGTCCCTTTATGGCATAGATTTTAAGCATGGACCTCACGAGTTGATACAACATGTAGTTGTTTTCACATGCCCACTTTGAGTTGTACATAAATGGACTCGTGAAGGAGCCTTGAAAAATACCTAAAACCAAGTGAAGAAGCCCCTAAAGTAAAGTGAAGAATCCCCTAAAACCAAGAGAATAAGACCCTAAATCCAATTGAAGAAGCCCCTAAATACAAGATAAGAAGCCCCTAAATACAAGTGAATAATCCCCTAAAGTAAAGTAAAGAATCCCCTAAGGTCGGACACCCTTAAGGAAGAGGTGTGACCCTTGGTCTCACCCCCTTATGTGGAGAAGACTCATATAAATAAGAGGAGCCTCATTTGGAATTTTGATCACTCCAATTCGACCTAGCGAAGGAAGAGAAACAAATTTCAGTCTAGAAAAGAGAATTTCCAAGGGAAGATGAAGTGAAGAAGGGTGAAATTCCAAGGGAAGATGAAGTCTTGTGATGATTTGTTCTAGGGTTTTCTTTGAAGGTCATCTTGGAATTTTCGACATAAATTGTTTTCTATAACAATTAAGATAGTAAAACTTAGAGGTGTTTTAGAATATATAGTGAAGAATATTAGATATAAATTTCAGGTCTTGACTCATTACGGGTTTGGAGATATACTTAATGGAAGTTGAGGTTTTTAAAATTAGGGTTTTCTTCTTCAAAACGAGTCATCTTTCCATTTTCTCTATAATTGTTTTTCAGGGATGATTCAAGGAGCACAAATTGGAGAAATTTCACATAAGATATCGAAAAATATTGGGTGCAAGTTTCAGATCTTGATTCATTACAACTATGGAGTTATACTTGTTGGAATTTAGGGTTTGTGACTAATCTAGAAACTAGCCTCAAAGAGGTGTTTGAGATAAAATGGTTATATCTGAGCTTGGTAAGTCTAAATTGAATTCCAATTGTTCCACTAGAAGGAGAACATATCCTAATATCTGAGGTCCAAGTTTTAGAATCAGAAATGGAAAATTGAGCTTGTGGCGATTCTTACAAGTTTGCAAATTTGAGGTACAGTTCTAAGCAATTTTATATGCAGATTTAGGAATTGATTTTGGGATAATATTTGAAGGGGTATTTTATCATGTATCATCATTTAAAATATTCCAAGGGGACTAGTGTCTCCTTCTAGGATTTAATGGAAAACTCAAAGAGTGGGTGCTTCCTTCAAGTTGGTGCTTGTAAAATCTTGAAACTAGTTAAGAAAAGTTTATGGTTTTCTTCTAGTTGGGTTTCCACATAAAAATATGTGTGCAATGTGTATGATTTTATGTGATGATGAATGAAATGATTAATGGTTAATATTAATGTAATACTTGAAGGTTCAAATTTTTGAAATAACTTTATATTGATTCACACCCCCCCCCCCTCAGTATTCTTGAATATTCTAACAATTTGTGGGGGGACTGTCTAATGGAAGGGAATTTGTAGAGTGCTACAAGAAAGGAGTAGGTTAAAATGGGGAATATGTGGTGGATATTTGTTGTAATATTGGGATTACTCTTGTCAAGGTTAGAGGCTGAGGACTTTCAAGGATATAGGCCCCACACGGATCACCCATTTTCATAAATTCAACCTGATAAGGAGTATGTTGAAATAGAGAGTGTTGCTCGGATCGAAGCTAGTCCCAATGTTCTTGGCGTTCAAGGTGAAAATTATGAATGGGTGATAGTGAAATAAAGTCACCCTTCACCATTATCAACTGATCATATTTCCATATTTTCTCAATCAAATTTCAATTCCTCAACTCGCACCCCAGAAAGTGGGTTGAATAAAGATCAGACCCCACTATTTTTCTTTGCACCTATAAAGTTCTAATATGTGAATTATTCAATGGTTAATTACTCAAAGGTAGGAAAAGGATCATTGGAGCTTCGATTGATCAATCAACAAATTGAATTTTCCTTTGCATTTTTTTCAGGGGGACTATCTAATGGTGAGACTTATGAATGGGTGTCGATGAAATACAATTTCCCTTCACCAACATCAACTAATTGGATTGTCATCTTTTCTCCGACAAATTTCAATTCCTCAATCTGCACGCAAGAAAGTGGGCCAAATAAATATCGGACCCCATTATTGTGATCTGCACCTATAAAATTCTAATATATGAATTATTCAATGATCAAATACTCAAAGATAGGAAAAGGAAGGACAAGGAAGACATGAGAAATTAGAGAGAGATCATTCTTATAAGGTTTTCTCTTATTTCAAGTGAGATTTCTGATATTCATTATTTCATTTTCTGAGTTTCATGAGAGCTACATCCTCTTGTTGACAACATCATTATTCTAAAGGTGGAAAAGAAAAAAGGACTAATAAGCATATACTTTTGACATGCTTCAGAAGGTCATTCACTTAGTTTGGCAGTCTGTTTAGTTTGATTAGAATTTTTGAATTCATTTTCAGTTTTGATTAAGGCTATTTTGCAGAGTCAAGACTTGAAAAGCTTGTGGCTTGGATTGATCTAGTTTATTTTAGTCTTGGTATTTTTCTTTTAAACATCAGTTTTTTGTTTACATGATGTTAGATACCATTCTATACTTCTAAGTCTAATTCTAGTCCTTACCCTCATAGGGGTTTACAACAAGGGAATTTGGTTGTAACTCAGAAAAGTCATCATTAATAAAATTTGGTTTCTTCTCAATTGAGACTTCTAGTTATTGGTTTTCATATGTATATATTCTTTTTTTATTCATTTAAATTTTCATAAACTTTATACATAAACACTTTTTTACATTTTTTGTGTAAAATCACACAACTTGATAATAACAATAGGCCCTAGAACAATTTTGAGCAGGCTATAAACCCAGGGTAACATTCCCGCCTATCTCACCTAGCCTAATGGGATTCCAAAATGCTTGAGTGAAGACTTTCCATTCCTCTCATCAACACACAACTTCAAGGAACTTCATCTACCATTTCTTTACAAACTGCAAAGAGATATTGTTTTTTGTAAAGCTCAACTTCAGGATAGTTGAATATTGCTTCACATGTCTAGATGGACCAATTCATATCATATGGCATGGCATTGTTAATGCGATTGCAGATATATAATATTGTAGCAACTTGACACTTATTTTCATAGTGGATTCTTAGAATCGAAATTCATGGAGATAATGATTTTTCAGACTATTTGTTGTTCCTATCCAAACATGCAAGCATTACAACATGGTGGTTGGAAGCATTGTAGCAGTGCACAGAGTAATGGCACAGCTTAAGACTCTAATGTAACTCACATTATTCTAAAGTGTTCCTAGCAAAACTCAAGACAAGGGTTTAAACGATGGAAGTAACAGGAAGGTATTACTTGCGTTTTCAGAAAGAGTTTCATTGAGCTCCACAAAGGGGACATATACTTTGGAACAAAAATAATTACGACTCAAAGCAAGGATTACACAACCTTATGGAAAATCGATTCATGAGCTAGGTACTGCGCACAATGAAAATAATTTCTTTCACTATCATTACGTAATGGATTCAATATTAGTTTTCTTGCTAAGATGAATGCATACATTGAATTGGCATCCTTGTGCCCATGTTGCTTTCATGGTGATATTTATTCACTTGTGAAATTGATATGTATGATAGTGGTTGGAATTTAAAGGCATCTTGCACATGCAGGAAGATGTACCATGGGTTTTCATACAGTTTACTTGTGTTCAGAAAAGCATCATGTTCATGCAGGAATATTCTATATGTAATTTGAATATCAGTTGGAGAAGTGTATTCACTAGAGCTAGTGTTTTCCAATGGGGAGCCTTCATATTGTTTGTCCAACAGGAGGATAGGATCGCTAACGACAACATGACTCATTATATAGGCCGTGCAAGCTCAATTAAATGTTATCTTATATATTTGGATCTAACAAAGGCAATATGAAATACTTTGGTACGATTAAGCAGTGATACTTCCATCCAGAGAAATCATATTCTCGGTAAAAGATTGGTTGTGATATGGCTGGAAAATATAGAGTTTCCTTTGACAATGATGCATTATAATTTGGTGGTTATGGCAGGGTAAGTCATGATTTGGACCATTTCACTTCCCCGAAGGTGTACATGGGAAGCCATAATTTTTTTTTAACAATCGACCAAATTCTTTCAAAAAAATATTAATGCCTCCACTTACATGCCTAGTATATTTTAAAGTTCCAGAGACTACTCATCTTACTAGTGATAGCACCTCTGGCATGGTTATAAAACCTATACTGGCTTGATTGTCTCATCAATTGCAATGGTACGTCAACAAATTCTGATCAAGCAACAACAATGCACTGGACATATTCATGGACAGTCTCCTAAAACCATTATGGTTATGTTTCATGTTTCTCTATATTGATAAATTGTGAAGCAAGAAATGCAGAGAGAAAAGAATAGAACAGAAAATAGTATATTAGAATATATGAAGAAGAGTACAATTAGAAGAGTTAATGAAGAAGGTGTGAAGAGATTCTATGCAATGGGAGATGGCTGAGCTAAATAGGCTCAAGCAAATCAAGAATAGAAAGTACAACTGGCAGTGTACAGTTAGCCTGTTGAGGTTACATTATATTTAACACTCTCTCTTAAACTCAACAGTTACAAACATCAACACTGATTATGCCTAAGTGTTGTCTCTGAAAATCAAAAACAGATTTTCCTAGTGGCTTTGTAAAGATATCAACAAGTTGATCTCGAGAACCACAGAATTGTAGTGCAATATCACCATTATTGACTAGCTCGCGTATAAAATGAAAACGAGTCTTGATGTGTTTGCTTTTCTTGTGAAACACATGATTTTTGGATAAAGCAATTGCTGAAGTATTATCACAAAAAATAGGAGTTGGATCCTTTTTTGTATGTGACATAGATTTCAATATTCTTCTCAGCCACACAGCTTGACAAGAAGTTGAGGTAGCAGCGACATACTCTGCCTCTGCAAAAGATATTGAAACAATTGGCTGCTTCTTTGATGCCCATGAGATCAGGTTCGTGCCCAGTTGAAAAACATGTCTAGATGTGCTTTTTCTTTCATCTAGGCTACCTGCAAAATCACTATCTATGTAACCAGAAAGTTGATTACTATCAGATTTAGTGTACCATAAGCCGAAATTGAGAGTTCCTGCAACATATCTCAGAATTCGTTTTGCCATTTTCCAATGAGAATCTTTGGGGGATTCCATGAATCTGGAAACAAGGTTGGCTGCATACATAATGTCAGGCCTAGTTCCTATAAGATACAACAGAGTTCCTACTAAACTTTTGTATAGGGTAGAGTCCACTGTAGAACCTTCATCATTTTTGCTCAATTTTGTGCCTAGTGGTATGGGTGTTTCTGCTAGATTGCATCCTTCCATGCGAAATATTTTGAGGATGTCTGCTACATACTTTTGCTGATAGACAAAAATGCCTTTGGTTGATTGATGAACTTCAATCCATAAAAAATATTTCATTATGCCAAGATCTGTCATCTCAAACTCAGATTACATGGAATGTTTAAAATTTGTTAACTCAAGATTTCTCGCATAGATCATGTCATCAACATATAAACATACAATCAGAATTTTACCGTGCTGATCTATTTTGGTGTAAAGAGTTGGCTCATTTTGGCTTCTGTTGAAACCACTTTTGATCAGATAAGTGTCAATTCTATTGTACCAAGCTCGTGGAGCTTGCTTTAAGCCATACAAGGCTTTCTTCAACCAATATACTTTGGCTGGCTTATCTTGGACTTGAAATCCAGGTGGTTGATCGACATAAACTTCTTCTAAAATACCATTCAGGAATGATGACTTGATATTCATCTAGTATACTTTCCATTTGTGTTGGGTTGCTATGGCCAATAGAGTCCTTACAGTGTCTAATCTTGCTACTGGAGAAAAAGTTTCACCATAATCAGTACCTGGTTGTTTTGAGAATCCTTTGGTAACAAGTCTTTCCTTGTGTTTTTCAATCTACCATTTTTCATTGAGTTTAGTTTTGTAAACCCACTTGACACCAATACTCTTCTTGTGTCTTGGAAAATAAACAAGATCCCATGTCTTGTTCTTCTCAATGGATTCAATTTCTTGGTTCATGGATTGAACCCAATGTGGCTCCTCAGTTGCTTCCTTAAAAGATGTAGGTTGACATGACATTAAAGAAAAAAGATTGTGTTGTTCAGAGTCATCCAACTGCTAATGGATTTCTCTCAAACTTAGAGTTCTCTGATTGTGTGGTTCAGAGAATGATTCTCTGCTGGAAGTTGAGTTATCCTGAGAATTTTCAGGTTGTCGTTGTACTTGCAATCTTGGAAGAATAGTTTGAGGTACTTGTTGTCTTGAATTTTCTGTGTTTTCAGAACTTGGCAGCAATGGATTTTGGTTGTCCATTTGCTGATTTTCTGAATCATTCCAGAATTGATTTTCTAGAAATTTTACATCTCTGCTGAGAATTAGTTTCTTGGTGATTGGATTGTAAAGCCTGTAAGCTTTAGATGTTTCACTATATCCAGTGAAAATACATTTCTTACTTTTGTTATTCAATTTCTTCCTTAATTCGGAAGGTATGTGAGCGTATTCTATGCATCCAAATGTCCTTAGATGTGCAACATTGAGCTTTGTCCCACTCCATGCTTCTTGAGGGACTTTAATCTTTAGACTTGTGGTTGGAGATCTATTCAGGAGATAAACTGAGCATGCTACTGCTTCAGCCCAAAAAATATTTGACATATTTTTCTCTTTAAGAAGTGTTCTTGCCATATTCATTATTGTCTGATTTTTCCTTTCAGCCACTCCATTCTGTTGTGGAGTATACCTGGTTGTTGTTTGCATGATAATGCCTTGTGATTTGCAAAAAATTGCAAATTCTCTGGAGTTGTATTCTCCTCCTCCATCTGACTTGAGTGCTTTGATATATTTGCCACTCTGTTTTTCAGCTTCTGCTTTGAATTCTTTGAATTTTGCAAAAGTTTCAGACTTGTGTATGAGAAAATAGATCCATATTTTTCTGATGAAATCATCAATAAACGTTAGAAAGTAAAAGCTACCACCTATTGACTCTGTTTGCATTGGTCCACATAGGTCAATGTGAACAAGTTAAAGATGATGTTTGGCTTGATTGGAAGACTATGGAAAACTAGTTCTCTTATGTTTTCCAAGTATGCAAGACTCACATGGGGGAATTTGCTCTTTAAATATAGGAAGACCTTTGACCATGGAGTTCTTCTATAGAAGACTTAGACTCTGAAATGGTAGATGTCCAAATCTTGTATGCCAAACCATAGTTTCATTCAGGGTAGATGCACTATGTGCATATGGTTGAATCAGATTTGCAGTTCTGAGTGTAAGGGGAAACATCTTATTCTGAGTCATATGGATTTCAGAAATCAATTTTCTGCTTGGGATTTTGTCATATATATTACAAGATGCTCCCTCAAAAAGTACCTTATAGCCATGTTCAATGAGTTGTCCTACACTTAGCAAATTATGTTTCAGATCTAGAACATGATAGACATTGTTTATGTTTTTCTTTACATTATGTTTAGTAAGAATAGGAATAGTTCCTTCTCCTTGAACTTTGACTAAATAATCATTTCCAAGTGTAATATCATATGAGATTGAAGAATCAATGCATGAAAGTAATTCTTTGTTACCTGTCATGTGATTGCTGCATCCACTGTCCAACAACCAGAGATCTTTAGGTTGTTGTTCAGTCTTGTGGCACGAAAGAAACATACCTCTTGAGTTTTCTCCCGTGTGATTTGACACATGTGCTCTGCCTAAGAGCTGATCTGCTTTCTTCTTCCTGCATTCAGATTCATAGTGCCCATACTTTTTTCAGTAATAGCATTGTATGCTTGTTTTCTCATTTGTTCTTCTTCCTCTGCCTCTTTGAGGCTGGAAATTCTGATGTTGATTTTGTTGTTGTTGTCTTTGACCTTGGAAATTTTGATTCGGATATTGTTGTTTGTTACCTCCACTAGAGTGAAGGTTAATTTGATTGCTCCCTCTTCCTTGGTGACCTCTACTTCTTCCTCTGCCTCTCCCTCTGCTGAAGGAGAATTGAGTTTTGAAAGCATTGGAGATTGACTCATCTGTGAGATGCAGTCTGGTCTCATGTGTCACCAGAGAACCAATT
>ML795451.1:203141-227094 GCA_009831015.1 Picea engelmannii
TTACCTGTCTCCTACGTATAATTTGCAGTGACTTCAGAACTCTGCGTTCAAGATTTCGCGAGTTTTTGGCTTCGCAATTCTGACATCGGGATTTCGTTATATGAGTCCTCTGAGCTCTTGTCTCGCCAACCTCCGATCTTCGAAACGCCGATTTTTCGATGGCCGAAGAGAGCTTATCGACCTTGAATTTGGCCTTAGTCACCGTGCAATGTGACCATGTGCCTTGATGTTAAAGCGCTACGGGATTTTCCGGTTCTCTGTCTTTCAAATTGTCGAAATGCGAAATATGCCTTTGGACAATTTCAGCGGTCCAGATCTTCCTGTGATCTGACGATCCAGATCCTATCGGGATTTCGCGATTCATTATTTCGCGAGTTTAGAACTCTTGTCCCAAAGTTTTCAAAACTGTGAACTCCAAAATGTCGATTTTCCGAAGTGGCGTTAACTTCAATTAGCCCCTTGGGCTATACCTCTGGTCCACATGACCTCTCATGATATGACCGCAGTCCCTTTCGGGGTTTCGCGACTCAAACGCGTGACCTCTTGGTCTCTCGACTCCCGAAAAGCCGATTCCCAAAATGTCGATCGCCTTCGCTTGCGGGACTTTCCTCGAGGGCCTAGATTGTTTCCACGTGTCCCCTCAAGATGGACGGTCCTTGTCTTTTCATGATTTCACGACTTGCGACTCCAAATCCTCTGTCAACTTGAAACCCCAGTTGCCGAGATGCCGACGGTTTCTTCGATCTCCGCCATGAGTCCGAATGAATGGACGATTGTGATATTTTTGGGATTTTGAGACTTTCGTCGTGGAGTGTCATGACCTTTCATCAACAAGACCTCCGATATCCCGAAATCTGAAATGACAAAATGATGGCACTTGGATCTGCTGCCACCTATCCTCTGAGATGGGCGACTCATAATCCTCTCGGGATTTCACGATACGTGATGTCAGGATTTCACGTATCAGGGTTTTGGAGAGCAGTTTCCTTTGCTCATCCAACTTCTGATGCTTGATTTTGCGATGGGATTAGATCGACGGCTCACGATCTATCTCGATCCAACGGTCCAGAATGACTCCTGATTTCGCGATTCGCGAATTCTCACGCCAGTCTTCTGACCTTTACACCTTGTGAGTCAGCAAAATGCCGAGATCTCGCCACGTGTCTTTTGATGGATGATCCAGATGATTTCAGGATTTCACGACTTCACAAGTCATAATTTCTCCTGTGCACTCCAGAGGACTAAACCTCGTGCACCTTCTCACTTATCCAACGGCTGTCAGTCCTCTGCACAAGATCTAACGACCGAAATTCTTTCGTCTTTTCCACACTCTCTTCGTCCCTTCTGAACTGGTTTCCCACTCTGGATCCATTCACAAGACGAATATTATGGCCTCAATGGTTGTCCTTTGCACATGAGATGCGTTCTTTGCTCCTGTGGAAGAAAGATTCGTGAATCTTTCAAAGATTTGAAAGAAATACACGAATTCTTTGAAGCTTGGCATTGTCTACTATAGTCTTTAACAGATTTGAGAGATTTCCAAAATGCTTTAAACGATGTTGCCTTCTGTAGCAATCTTTCAGAAATTTGAATGAATTTCGTGAAATCTTCAACGTTTCTGCCTTCTGAAGCTCTTCTTCATGAATTCTTTGACAATTCTTGAAAATTGTACAAGAATCTTTACTGTGTCTTCCTTCTCGATCTTTGCTTCCTTCTCGTGTTTATGTTCCTCGATATTTTGAGTATTGTACGCTCTGCTTTGGTGCATGAGCTTATTACGCTGATCTTTTGAGCGTATGACGGTCTTCTTCCTCGTGGAATTTTCCTGCGAGGATCTTTCGAGAGTATGACGGATAGCTCTCCAAGCCTTGTGAAAAGTCTGTGTCAAAAATTCTCTCAAGAGTCCGTGAAGCTCTGCGCTATTTTAGGATCGTGTTGCTCTCCAGCTTGTGTGAAGAGGCTTACTGTTGAAGCTCTAATACCATGATAAATTGTGAAGCAAGAAATGCAGAGAGAAAAGAATAGAACAGAAAACAATATATTAGAATATATGAAGAAGAGTACAATGAGAAGAGTTAATGAAGAAGGTGTGAAGAGATTCTATGCAATGGGAGATGGCTGAGCTAAATAGGCTCAAGCAAATCAAGAATAGAAAGTACAGTTGGCCAGGATAGCTGGCAGTGTACAGTCAGCATGTTGAGGTTACATTATATTTAACATATATGATATAGACTTCAATGATCAAATTATTTTCTCTGTCATCAGCAAAACCACATTTGGAATAGAATCAGTTGCATATCAGAAGGTCAAAGAATGATCGGTTCTTATCATCTGATTATTTCTGGTCGAATTACATTGAAAGATTATCATCAATCTTCACAACACAACAATTTTGGGGAAATTAAGAGAATTTATGATAAGTGGCATTGCTAAAAGGTTAGTTTGTAAACATCTAAGGAGAAAATGTGTCAAGCATAAAAAAAATCCAATCTTGGAAAAGTAAGATATTATTTCCATGAAATAAAAGTATGAGGGATTGTTGCCAAAGTGAACACCCTAAGTATAAAGATGAATTAAAATGTTTATAATTCAATATTTTATTCTATCTTTCGAATTTGGTTATAGGAAAACAAAGTGAAACTTAGCATTGGGAAAGGATAAAGGGCAACATTCAAAAGGCAGCGAGGGGGGAATTTTGGCAGCAGACACAGTTGAAGCACTCAAAGCCCACATGGCCATGATGATTGCAAAGGATAAAAAAAACATCCAGTGGATTCTCCATCATTATTGCAAATTCAGTGTTTTCATCTTTGTTTATGTACTTTTCCTCTTGTTAATAAAAGACTCTTCTTTTCTATGTGACTATAACCTTTTGCATAATTTTCTTTAGCAATAAAGATTATTTGCAGGCTTGTTCCCTCTATGTTCTCTATGGTTGTACCTAAATATTATGTTAAGTTATAACGAGTGAATACATATTATTTTTCACTTATCATTTTGATTGATTTTCAGGGTTTTGGGTGGAATATTATCTTTAAATGATTTACAGTAGGTTCAATATTCAATACCACATGTTTGCGATAAAGATTGTTTGGCTCGAAAATCAGATTATTCAAAGTCTTACAGTTCTTACTAGATTGTTGGGTTTGGGTGAAGATTATTGTTGGGTTTGGGTGAAGATTACCAATATGTTTTCATGAATGCTCTTGGTTTCATCTAAACATCCAATGTGATTTATCTCTTATCAGAAATACTAAAGACCAACCTCTTCTTTATTTATTTATAATATTATGTTTTCCTTGGTGCCAAGGAATACCATGTCATTTCTGCTAGCATTTGAGGCTTTTCTTTTGTATCTTTTGTTCAATATTTGTATATATCTACATGTTAGATTAAGGTTCCCAAGGGAAAGGCCTCGATTTGATAGTTATTAGAAGTTAGTTGTTTACTCTGATTAATATTAATTCTCTACCATTCCTCATATTATTAATCATTTAAATCAAGCATTAAAGTTTATATGAAAATGTCATTTTAAGGAAACTCTGAAAAAACATATTTTTTTGACAGTTTGAGGGTTCCCCCCCTCTGTTCCAAGAGCCATATTGAGGCCTAAAGTGGGGAGGATTTACCTGACCCTCATAGGGTGCCTTGGAATTGTTCCCTCACTAGGAACAACCTGGGGAACAACACATTATTTATATATCAAACAACAAAACATGTTATTTCAAAATCTTACGGTTATTACGGTTATTGTTGGATTAATGAGAGGGGGAGTGAATCAGTAATGAGAAATTTATACCACTTATTAATATTTTTAACCACAATGTTTATTCCTTTAAATTATTCAACCATGTTAATATGTTTATCATCAATATATTAATGTATCATAAACATTGACATCCATCATTGCATAATAAACAATAACAAACACATTCACATAATGCACAGTACACCAATATTTACGTGGAAACCCAATACGGGAGAAAACCATGGAATTATTTTCTTATATGTCAAGAATTACATTCAAGGAAACACCAACATCCAATACTCCAACTCCAACTGGAAGGAGGCTCCACCCCCTAGTTTCTCAGGACACAAACTGAGGGAAGCTCCAACTCCCCACTCTCCCGGAGCCGGATAACCGCTATGGGGATTGTATGGACAAGGTATGTGATAGGTCCACCTCTAATCGCCATGAAATAGGATGCTACAACCCCCTATGTTCTTCAGCTACAACAACCTAATTCTCAGGCTCCAACCCGAAGGAAGCTCCACCTCCCTGATTCTACGGCACCAAATGGAAGGAGGCTAACACCCATTTTCCTTGCCCTATCCTTTTTCCCTAAATTATAATTGTCAAATGATGAAACCACTACCACACTGTCATTGTGAGATATACCATTGTAAACCTATATCAATCTGTGCCAAAAACCTGTAGCCAACCTATACCAAAATCTTGTAATCAATCTTGTACCACAAGTCAACATGTACCCACAAATACCAACAAGTATGTGACTTGTATATATTGCAGCCTGCATATGTACGCAACTTGTCTATACTGCATCCTGCATACACCTTCAGAAAGTTAGGGTTTTCACCTTTTCTGAAACTTCAAACACTTTGTTGCCTCTGTCACATCAACCTACAACATGTCGTTGTGTCTTATCTGTAGTTGTTCCCTGTGCATACATCATCTTATACATCCCTTAACCAAGTACATCTATGTCTCTCTAGTCATGTGCCATACATGTGTGTACAATCATGAACAATTGTAATAATCTCCACATGGACTAGGTATCAAACCCTTACTGATATGCAGCCTCACACCACACAAACAACTTCACAACCACTTCACAACCAAAACCCTCAACCATGTACAAATAATTACAAATTATGTCTCAACACTTGAACCAACAAGATGAACCAATGAGTAATACCAACATACCAGTGTTGTATTTCTATAGATCTAGCTCATACCATAAGTGTCATATAGCCAAAATCCTTTTTTGAGAAAAACCTCAAACTCCCATAACCATATCTCATGGATGCAAAAACATCCAACTACACATAAGAATATGACATACCTTTTGAATTTGTAGATATATCTGTTGTACCTGATCACTATAGACCTTCCTAGGAACTTGTTTTCAGACTCTGATAATTTGGTACCTTCAACATCTCAAGATTTCATGGATTTTCCCAAATGTACAGGCCATGTTATACTTATAGCCTACGTACATACACGCCCTTCTCCACTGCATCCCACATACACCTAAAAAACTAGGGTATTTTCAGTATTTCTGCAATTCTGAAACATCTGTTGTCAACCCTTCTTGCTACTTCAGATGTATCAATGAGTACCTGCAATAAACCTTACACAATAATAGATATTCAATGTGTTCAATAGGTTCTAATAGAATACCCTTTCTCCCTTATTTATACTCTCCAAGTAGATTCCTCTAGGGGTTACCTACTAACCAACTTAACCCAACTTCCTTCTTTTAGGGCTAAGCTACTTCTAACCACTTGTCTACTTATAACCATTTTATCTACAAATAGTAAACTCTCAACTTCTAGTTGCAACTAATTTATTTTTAATTATTTTCGTATTGTGACAACTTAACCCATTATTAACTCCTAGTTTCACCCACTTTGACTAGTCAACTTCTTCTAGGAGTTTGTAGAATAATTTGACTTCCTTGATCTTCTAGGGGCTTCTAGATAACTCAATAGGTTTCTCCAACTTCAGAAGGTCATAACTATCTAACTGTAAGGAATTATGTGGCATTCCACATATCACCAGAAATGACATGATATATACTATCCATCTAGAATAGTATTACCTGCAAATATGTTGATCTTCATACCATTATACATCAAACAAACTTGAGTCACTTAACCATATTGTTGGGGCTATTGGAATTCACTACCATACTTCTCCAAGGTTTGACATCAATCTCTAAGGGTGGACATTAATCTGCAATATCACTCTCTAAGGGTTGACATCAATGACAACCAATAACTCAAACCAATTGTCCATCAACCTAGAATCCAACTGTCCAACAATATCCCCCTTTGGCATTGATGGCAACACAAACATTGATGGAAACACTTAGTCATGGAAACATTGTCATCTCTCCTCATCAATGTTTCTATCTCTCCCCTTTTATCATCAATGGAAAAGGGTATCTCCCTTTGGGGGATTCTCCCCCTGTCTTCATGCTTATGATTACTTTCTCTCTTCCTTTGATAAAGGATTAACTTCTCCTGTAGATATGTCACTATACCTGCTATAAAAAATCATGGTTAAGAAAATATATCTCCTTGTGGGTATGTCTCCCTCTATCTTCTCTTCAAAATGTTGTGCAATCACTGTGAACAATATACTATCACTGCAATCTACTTCTTCCGCGGATGCTACTTCTCTACCAGAACATTAATCAATTGCTCAACAATATTGAATCAAGAATACCATGATCTATTATTCCTATGAAGATCATTGGACTCGTCCATGCAACATACATGCATCAACCTGTACCTCAATCTATTGGAGTTATTATACATTGGTGTTTCCTTGTGTTATCTACTGACATATATGAAAAGCATCCAAGAATAATCATTCAAATATTCCTGAATCATTATTGTACATTATGATAATGTTCCTTTATCTTTGAACCAATCTATGAACCGGTCTCTTAATCCATGATCTCATCCACTGTCATATCTCTATCCAAACCTACTAAGTGTTCTTACGAATCCATCTCTATCCATACTGTCTATGACTCTGTCGTACAAATGTCCACAATGTTGACCCATCTATCACTGTACTTCTGCTAACTGACTACTCTGAAATTGTCTACTCAAACTCTGCAAGCTGCTCAAAAGATGATTCTGTAATCTGTGTCAACTACTGCACTAACTCCCCCTTTATAATATTCATATTACCTGGGATTAACTAAGTTGTATGGCTCAGAAAAATACCTGCTCTGATGCGGACTCATCTTCCTCTTCATCAGTATATACATCTTCCCTTTCATTCTCTTCCTTAATTTTGTCATCATCTTGAGTTTTGACATCTTCTTCATCTTCTACTTGAGTTCATACACTTTTACGTTTTCTTGTAAATTCATCATGATCTTGTGCTACTGCAAATCCTGAAAGTATGATTCCTTGGACATGTTCTTCATTTACCTTCTCTTGTTTTTCACTTCTCCTCCAAAATTTCTTGTGTCTCTCAACAATATTTTCTTTCATGGGATGCCTTATCATTCTTCTACAATTTCGAGTTGTGTGTCCATAATTGTGGCATTTGTAACATTCAATACTTTGTGGGGCCACATAATCATTTATTGCATGATTATTTCTTTCATAATCCTTGCAATCTGCAACCTTCTGTCCAAAATTAGTGCAATAAAAAAATGACAATAAAATAAATTTATATACCTGGGAGTCAATTGTTTTCCTTGTGGTGTAGTACTTCTCTAATTATGCCTTGGCTTATCAAGCTCTTCTCTTTGGTTGTTTCTTTCATAATGATTGAAGCTTCCTTGCTGATTGAATGCAGAGGGTCTTCTATATTCATTTCTTTTTTATTCTTGTTGACCATGATTCCTTCCTTTGAGAACTTTTGCATAGCTCTTTTGTTCTATTTCTTTCTTCATGTAGCTTGAACCTTTCACAATCTGCATTTGGTTGTATCATAGTCCAGACCTGACATAGTATGGCCTTTGATTATTGATGTTCTTATCCAATGTCTTGGTTCTATCTTGTTCCATGTCCTTCTTATGAAGATCTTTTCTTAGAGTGCTCACTTCTGATTCCAACATTTCAATCATCTTCTCCTTCTATGCTAGCTGACCTCTGAGTATTTCTTCAATCCTTCTATCCTATTCTACCTGGACTTTCAACTTTGTAATTATCTAGTTTACTTCCTCCAAGTTGAGATTCTGAGTTACGTTTAGTTATTTCTTGAGTAACTTGATTTTCTTTCTTCCTTTCCTTAGTTCTTCTAAGGCACTGATTAATTCTTCTCTACGATCGACATCGCCTTCTTCTTTTGAACTGTTAGAGTTTCTTGTTTGATTTTCCTTGGCCATAATAGTACCCTTTTTGAATCAATTTCGGTTTCATCGTCTTCACTAGATGAGGAACTGTCTTTTCTTTAGTATAGATTTTTCTTGAAGACTTTCTTTTTGTTCTTCCAGCTTCCCTTTTTATATCTATTTTCTTTCTTGCGCTCTTCCTCTTCATCACTATTTGAACTTCTAGCATAAAGAAACTTATTTGAAAAATGAAAAAATTTATTGCAATTAAAACATTTCAACATAAACTTACCTTTATATTTACATGTTCCCTTTTTCAACTTTCTTACGAAATTTTCCATTTCTTCATCTTCTTCTGAATCGTCATTGCAGCTACATTCTGACTTTGGTTTTTGCTTGTGAACTGACTTTGATTGTTGCTTGTTACTTTTCTTTGTCTTCTTAGATGCTTTAAATGTAGCTTCCTTTGTAACCAGATTGTCTTGTTCTATCCTCATCTCATAAGTTGTGAGTATCCCATGTAGCTCATCCATGTTCATTGTATCTAGATCCACTCTTTCTTCTAGGGCTGGGATATTTGATTCAAATCTCATTGGTATAGATCTTAATGAATTTTTAACAAGGACCAGTTCCTTTATCTCATCTCCCAAGCCTTTGATGTCATTTGCTACCTCATCAGTGTGTATAAATTAGGCTTCTATGTTTTCATCTTCATTCATCGTTAATTGTTCGAACTTTACTCTGAAAATTTGAAGTTTGGATTCCTTAACCTTTTCATGTCCTTCATAGATAGTCTTCAACTTGTCCCACATCTCCTTGGCGGATTCACAGTGCATGATTTTAGTAAATATTGATTCATATACGCCATTATGAATATTTTTCTTGGCTCTTGAATTATTTTCTATGATTTTCTTTCCATCATTGTCTGTTGGAGGAGTAGTTGGTGCTTTATATCCATCCACAACTGATTTCCAAACATCGAATCCTTGTTCATGTATGTATGTTTTTATTTTCTTTCTCCATAGTGCATATTTATCACCACTAAATTGTGGTATCCCAACTCTAGCATGATCCATGATCTCCTT
Organism: Picea engelmannii; assembly: GCA_009831015.1. Taxonomy (NCBI): domain Eukaryota; kingdom Viridiplantae; phylum Streptophyta; class Pinopsida; order Pinales; family Pinaceae; genus Picea; species Picea engelmannii. The sequence goes on from ML795451.1 coordinate 212,269, forward strand.
CCAGTGGTTAAACTATTTTCCTGAAGGAACCAGGGGGATGAATCAGTAATGAACAATTTATACCACTTATTAATCCTTTTAACTACAATCTATATTCCTTTAACTTATTAAAACATGTTCATTTGTTTATCATCAATATATTATTGTATCATAAACATTGATATCCATCAGTGCATAATAAACAATAACAAACACATCCACACAATGCACAATACACCAATATTTACATTGAAACCCAATACAGGAGAAAACCACTGAACGATTTTCTTATATGTCAGGAATTACATTCAAGGAAGCATCGACTTCCAATTCTCCAGCTCTAACTGGAAGGAGGATCCAACCCCCTAGTTTCTTAGGCTACAACCTGAGGGAAGCTCTAACACCCAAATTCTTCAGCTACAACCAAAAGGAGGATACAACCCCCTATGTTCTCCACTACAACTAGAAGGTGGATACAACCACCTAGTTCTCAGGATCCAACCTGAAGGAAGCTCCAACTCCCTTATTCTCCAGCACTAACCGGAAGGAAGCTACAACCCCATTTCCTTTCCCCGTCCTGTTGCCTTGGAGTATAAGTTTCAAATGATTAAACAACTGTCACATTGTCACGGTCAGATATACCACTATAAACCTGTATCAATCTGTGTCAACAAACTCTAACCAACCTGTACCAAAATATTGTAATAAATCATGTACCAGAATTCATAGTGTACCAACAAGTACGCGACATGTATATACTGCAGCTCGCGTATGTACGTGCCCTGTCTATACTACATATTTTGTATGTACATGACCTATCTATACTACAACCCTCGTACACGTTTAGAAATATAGGGTTTTCACCTTTTCTGAAACTCCAAACACTTTGTTTCCTTTGTCACATCAACCTACAACCTGTCAATGTGTCTTATCTATAGTTGCACCCTATGCATGCATCATCTTATACATACCTTAACCAAGTGCATCTATGTCTCTCTAGTCATGTACCATACATGTGTGTAAAATCATGAACAAGTGTAATAATATTCACATGGACTAGACATCAAACCCTTACTAATATGTGTTGGATTACTGAGAGGGGGGCTGAATCAGTAATAGCGTAATTATAATCTTTTTTCTCCAAATAATCCAAGTGTTATATCAATGTAGAATTATTATCCAATAATGAGAAATAAGAAATGAACAATCACACACATACACAATACACCAGTGTTTTATGTGGAAACCCAAATCGGGAGAAAACCACATAATTATTTTTCTTATATGTCTTGAAGAATTACATTCATTGGAAGCACCAACTTCCTTTGTTTTCTAGCTACAACTGGAAGGAGGCTCCAAACCCCTAGTTTCTCAGGCTACAACCTGAGGGAAACTCCAACTCCCCAATTATCTGGCTACAACTAGAAGGAGGCTACAACCCCCTATGTTCTCTGGCTACAATCGGAAGGTGGCTACAACCACCTGTCCTTGCCTTGTCTAACTACCCTGAAGTATAAGTAGAATGATGGAACCACTATCAACCTGTCACTATGAGATATGCTTCCATACAATTGTATCAACCTGTCCCACTAACTTGTATCCAATCTGTACAACTACCCTATAATCAATATGTACCTGAACTGAACATGTATCTATAAAATTACAACAGATACGCTACATGTAGTGATGCAGCTCATGTATGTACGTTCCCTATATGTTATGCAGCCTGCATATGTACGTGTCCTATCTGTTATGCAGCCTGTGTATTCCTTATGAAACTAGGGTTTCCTTTCACTTGAAAACTTATGACCCTATGTAACTTCTTTCACATAGATCTGTAACCTGTCACTGTATCCAGACTATAACTGTGCCCTGTGCATGCATCCTCATAAATAACCTCTACTCAAGGAAAGTATGTCTCTCTCTAGTCATGTGCCATATAGGTATGTGTAATCATGAACAAGTATAATATCCCTCACATTATCTTATCCATCAACCCCTTTTTGATATTCAACTTCTCAATACATCAATAAATACAAGATTTCAACCATGTACCATAAAAACTCTTAGCCATATGCCAACAAATACAAGATGTGCCTCAACAAGAAGTATCAATGATAAATATACCAGCATTGTATTTATGTATATCTGACTTATACAGAAGATCCCATGTAGAGACTAGTCTCTCTAGGGAGAATCCTCAAATCTCCATTTTCGTTCCTCATGCATACATCAAAATCCAACTATTCATAGAAATAAGACATGCCTTTTGAACCAATGGATGGATCTAATGTATCTGAGCACTCTAGACCTTCCTGGGAGCTTGATATCAGAATCTAGAAACTATGCACCTTCATCTTCTCAAGTTTCATGTCTTTATCAACATGTACTCACCCTATACATAGCCAGCCTGTATACGTAATCACCCTATACACAAACAGCCCACGTACATGTACGCACCCTATACATAGCCAACCCACGTACATATGCACCTGGAGCAAACCCCCTAACCCTCGAGTCGAGGTCCACACAGGATCATTCAAAAACCTCCTCGAGCTAAAGCAACTCCTTTGATTCCCTACTGGAACCTCAATATTCGATCCATAGGTCCTTCGTGAAACTCCACCTGCACAAGCATGAAACAAGCATGAGCTTTCATTTACACACAGCACCAGCACGATCGCGACCTTTTCCCAAAATGGAATTTCGGGTCCCGAAACTCCTTGAGTCTTGATGTCGAGAGTCCTTGACTCCTCGATCTCCCAATCACCGAAATACAGAAATGGCGCTCACAGTAATTAGCCCCCTGGGCCAGATCTTAGTCCATGTGACCACTTCCCATATGACTGCAGTCCCTTTCGGAGTTTTCTCAACGCAAAGCGTCTGACTTCCTGTCCTCAAGACTTTCAAAAAGCCAAATTCTGGAATGCCGAAAATACCTATGTCCCGGCTTCCTCCTCCTTTCGTGATTTCGGGTTTTCCAATGCCGAAATGCTCCGACCTTATATCTACGGGATCCTCAGAATGTCGAATCTCGAAATCCCGATATCAAGTGTGGCCACAACCTCACTCTCCTCTATGTCGCATTTCACAATTTCGGAGTTCTAATTGTCGAAATGTTTGATCCTTGGTCTTTGGAACTCTCGAAGTCCCGAACTCCAAAATGACGATGAATACCTCAGATCTCCATGACCCGTGCTTTTCCTCAGCAGCTTCGAGTTTTTGCATTTCGATATTTCCTAATGCAAGGCTCTTCTTCCTGTCCCTGCTCTCTAGGCTTCCCGATATCCGAAATATCGAAGTTTCGATACAACATTTTCACTCCTGGCTGAGATCCACAGCTATGATCCACTCTTAAATCAACGACCTTGATCCTTTCAGGATTTTATGGGTCAAGAGTTTTGAACTCTTACCTCTCGCATTCCTAGTAGCCGAAATGCCAAAAGGTTTCTTTTCAAGAAATTCCTTGATGCCTGGATCCCTGCCACGTGTCCTCCCTGTTCTTTCGGAGTTTTCGGGGTTTCGCGTTTCAGAACTTTGCAACGCCTAGGACACTTATCCTCTATTCTCTCGAATCCCTGCTATCTAAAATCCTGGTGGACTCCCCGATCTCCTCCGCGTTTCCTCCACAGATGGATGGTCCATATCATTTTGGGACTTCGCCAGTAGCGAAGCTGAAAGACTTCTTCGTGCTCTGCTTCCTAATGTTCAAATCCCTGATATGAAGGATTTCACGACACCTATCCTTCTTATATGGATGGCTCAGAAACCTTCGGGACTTCGGGACCCATGAGTCCTAATCTTCGTTCCTTTGTCCTCTGAACCTCCGAATTCCTGAAGTCCGAAATCCTGATACCTCTACCCTATCAGGACTTTTCAGATTCTCTACTCTTATGCGTGAGGATTAAACCTCATGTTTATTTCGATAGATCCGATGTCTATCAGTTGTATGAGCAAGATATAACGGTCCAAATCTTCTCTTCGACCTAATCTAGCGACAGTTGTGCTATCCCCTGTTGAGTGTGCGCTCTCTTCCTGAACTTTGGAAGATTTCCCAAATTCCAAAGGCTTTGACCTTTGCTTCTTTCCTCTGTGAGCTCTACAACCCTTCAACAGGTCTCAACTGCGTATTCGAAGACACTATCCCTCCTGAGATTTTTGGATTCTAAACTCTCCAAAGAGTTCCTTGGCCTTTGCGACTTCTACAGCTATGGCTCTGTGCATGAAAGCACTACTCCTCATGAGCTTCTCTCCTTGAATCCTCAAAGGATTCTTCGAATTCTGCGCTCCTTGTAGAGTCTTTGCACGCACGAAGGTGCTATCTCTTCTGAGATTTTCCTATAGCTTCGACCTCTAAGGGATTAACCCTTTTTCCTTCTCCTTCATATGGAGAATCTGATGCCCTCTTGACACTCTCTTGCTCAAGCAACTTCTTGCTGAGTCTACAGGGTGTTCAGCAACCCTGTGAAGATCCTTCCTTGGACTCTTCTTCTATTCCAGAACTCAAAAGAGTTATTTCCTTCTGTTCTCTATCTGCACACTGACTCAATGCCCTCCTGGAAAAGTTTCCCCAGAGTTCTCTCAGTGACTCTATTTTCTTCTTGAACTCACAATGGATTTCCTCCTCAATGCAACCCGTGCATCTACTCAATGCCCACCTAGCAGAGTTCTTGCAGAATCCTGCAGCGATTTTGTCTTCCACTGTGTCTTCCTCTACACAGTCTTGCCTCCAAGGTTTTCAGAAACCTTGAGGTCTCCCTCTGAGTCAATGATTTCAATTGGTGTGCCCTCCTAGCACATCCTTGTCCAAATTCCACAGAATTGGAAGTTCCCTCTATGCACTAGCTTTCAAAACCTGCAGTGTTATGTCACGCCCTCTTGGCATGAAGCCTCAAAGATCCCCAAACCTGAAATCAAAGAACCCACAGATAACAAAACCTATATTTCCCTACAAATGAACATCTACAACATACATGCACAGCATAAATAGAACACACATAGACATTCACACAACACAGACAATATGCAGAAAAAATTGTTCTGGTTTGTATTAATATAAAATGCCTCCTTTACAAAGTGTTCTTGAGCTCGAACTTTGACAGAGTCTCAGCTCTTTCTCTCTGTTGTCTTCTCTAACTCTTCTCTCCCTTTTCAAAATAAGATCCAAGATCTTTTACATGAGGGGGATCTTCGATCTCTTCCCTCCAAGCTACCTACTCTATTCAATTACATTGAATTCATAATTAAATGGTTGTCTGGTCCAGATTGGATCTAGATCTCATCCTTACAACCATTAAATTCCCTTAAATCAAATTCAAAATATGAGAGGGTTGGCACCTCTCTTACTTGAATGCGCTGAGTGAGTTGGTTGGCTGGCGCATGGCTGGCCTGGGAGCGATGCTCCTACATCATACTCCTCTGCTGCAAAATTCATGAGCTCCTGCTCATGAGCTCTCCATCCTGGCTGTTGAAATCCTCCTGGATCCCAAACAACTCTTCGGAGATGTCTCTCTGCTCCATCTCTTTGTTGTTGTTGTTGTTGCTGCTGCTTTGTTGTTTCTCTGGCAGTCTCCCTTCTGCTTAGCTTCTCCTTATTGACTGCTTCTGCTGATCTGACCATCAGTTTTCTGATCTCATCGATCACCTCATCCATCTCCTGCAATGGCTAGCTCTGTTCATGCAGTATCCTCTGTTGAAAATTCTTTCTGCAAATGGGTAGATCATCATGATATCCCATGTTGTATTCTTCATCTCTTGTGGCCTTGACTTGCCCCTCTATTGCAAAGTTCATATCTGCAGTCTCCTCTTGATTGATTTGTTGTTCATCCATCATCTCTGATAGTGTTGTTGCTTGCATTCCTCTTATTGGTATGTCTTCAGCTCCTTCCAGTTGTTCCTCAAACTGGAATCCTCCTTCTTTTGCCTCCAACTTGACTTGTTGGATGTGCATGTTTTGCATTATTACCCTCTTCTCCAGGGCTTCAAATTCTTGATACAGATCAGAAAAATCTATGTTGTTTGCCTCCTCCTTGGCTTCTTCTGCTGCAAGCTCAAATGCTATAGTCGCCTCCTTTTCAGCTTCTTGGTTGAAAATTTTGAGCCATTCCTCGGAATGCTCTTCTTATGTTGTTGCTTGGGTAGCCTCTAACATTTTCTCCAATGCTTCTTCATCCATGACAGTCTCTGCTGGTTGTCCTTTTGTTGTTGTTGCATCTACAACACAAGTTTTAGCCCCAACTGAGATAAGTGGTACGAATATTTCAATTCCTCCAATCATCAGAAGATTCCTCTAATCCTCCTTCTCCATCAACTGCATCTACTGATATGAACTCAACTCCGAGTTCATCTTCTCTCCGTTTACCTCCTGACAATATGGGATTTCCCTGCTGTCCTCTTGACAGTCTATGAGATCCCGCAGTGATCCCTCCTAGCAATGTGAAATTCCCCAACTGTCCTCTTAACAATCCCTGAGATCTTCAGCTGATCCCATGTCATCCTCACTACTTAGGTTTCTCCCATCCTCTAGTTCACACACCTGGACCATTTTCTCCTCTAGTATGTTGAGGTTTTCAGCATGCCTAAACCATATTTTCAACAACCTCTGCTGTCTTTTGGCCATCAATTCTCTGACTGGCCATTTTACCTTCATCTTCATGGGCCATTCATATACCCATCTCAACTTATCATTCTGCTACATCCGCAATGCTAGCTCATCCATCATTGCCCTGATCTCGGCAAGTTCTTTATCCCTTGCAGCATTCTCCTGCTGCTGATGGGTCTTCTTTACACCATGTTCATGACCTTCAGTAGTCATTATGCCCACTTTTTATCTGTCCTCCTGACAGATCTACTGCTATCACTCTGCAACCCTGAGTGCTTCCAGCATCCCCTACAGTCGACCATATTGTCTTATTGACTGTTGCACACCTCCTAACAATCATCACATAGTCTCAGTACTCTGTCTTCCTCTGCCTGTATCTGCAAGCTGCCTCTGATACCAAACTGATGTGTACCAGAGTGGCCTTTTTCTTCTCTACCTCCCTCTGTCTACAGTATACAAACAAAAAGTGGCTCTGATACCACAAATGGCACAAACCCCCTAACCCTCGAGTCGAGGTCCACGCAGGATCATTCAAAAACCTCCTCGAGCTGAAGCGACTCCTTTGATTCCCTACTGGAACCTCAATATTTGATCCACAGGTCCTTCGTGAAATTCCACCTGCACAAGCATGAAACAAGCATGAGATTTCATCTACACACAGCCCCAACATGACCGCGACCTTTTCCCAAAATAGAATTTCGGATCCCGGAACTCCTTGAGTCCTGATGTCAAGAGTCCTTGACTCTTCGATCTCCCGATCACCGAAATACCAAAACGTCGAAATGGTGCTCACAGTAATTAGCCCCCTGGGCCAGATCTTAGTCCAAGTGACCACTTCCCATATGATCGTAGTCCCTTTCGGGGTTTTCTCGACGCAAAGCGTCAGGCTTCCTGTCCTCAAGACTTTCGAAAAGCCAAATTCCAAAATGTTGAAAATACTTGTGTCCTGGCTTCCTTCTCCTTTCGCAATTTCGGGTTTTTCGATGCCGAAATGCTCCGACCTTATATCTACAGGATCCCTGGAATGCCAAATCCTGAAATCCCAATATCAAGTGTGGCCACAACCTCACTCTCCTCTATGTCACATTTCGCGATTTCAAAGTTCTAATTACCGAAATGTTTGATCCTTGGTCTTCGAAACTCCTGAAGTCCCGAACTCCGAAATGACCACGAATACCTCAGATCTCTGCGACCCGTTCTTTTCCTCAGTAGCTTCCAGTTTTCACATTTCAGGATTTCCTAATGAAAGGCTCTTCTTCCTGTCCCTGCTCTCTAGGCTTCCTGGTATCCAAAATATCGAAGTGTTGATATAGCGTTTTCACTACTAGCTGAGATCAACAGCTATGATCCACTCTCAAATCAACGACCTTGATCCTTTCGGCATGACAATCACTATGCATCTAGGATAGTTTCACTGAAAAATTCGCTATCCTTCATCTCATTATTCCATAATTAAGAATGGGTTCTCCCACTCCACAAAGTGTCTTCCCATGAGGCCTTTCACCATAAGGGGACCACTTTGGAGTTCATCCATCTTTACTTATTATCAACCATGACAAGACAATAATGAGTCATATTTACATCAAACAATCATGGGTCCATTACCCAAACCTTTGTGTTACGGGGATTTTCTCAAGGGTTGACATCAATGACAACCAACCTTATTCAACAATCTCCCCCTTTGGAATTGATGGAAAAACTCTGATGCAATACTGAAATTACATCACTCATGCTCCCCATGGAACCACACCTCTATCCTTTGTATCTGATAAATTTTCTCCCCCTAGAACCATGCCTCCATCCTCTACATCTGATAAATCTGCTCCCCCTGGAACCATGCCTATGTTCTCTGTCTCTTTCCTCTGCATCTGATAAATCTCTCCCCCTTTTTCATGAATGGAAAAGGTATATTTCCATCCGGGGTTTCTCCCCCTGACTAAACTATCCTCTTATGGTGTTTCCTCATGTAAATCTAAGACATATAAGATAAGAATTCAAAACGCATTCATTTTGGAGTAGAAATAAATTCAAGTCTCTAGCGAAGATATTCAAAGGATTCTCATGGAGGTGGTTTTGTTAAGATGTCTGCCACTTGTTCTTTTGTGCCCATATACTCAACTCTAATGTTATTTTCTGCATCCTGCTCCCGTAGAAAGTGATACTTGATTGGAATGTGCTTCATCTTGAAGTGCATCATCAGGTTCTTAGATGTATTGATGGCACTTGTATTATCATAATAGATTGGAATGAGCTCATCATACTTAACCTGTATATCTATCAGAGTTTATTTCATCCAAAGAACTCGTGTACAACATGATGTTGTTGCAATATACTCGACCTCAGCTGTAGATAAATATATTGATGATTGTTTCTTGCTTAGCCATGATACCAAACACTCACCTAAGAAGAATGTTGATCCACTGGTGCTTCGTCGATCATCAATAAAACCTGCCCAATCTGCATATGTGTAGGAAATAAGTGATAGATATTTTCCTTTTGAATACCATAATCCAAACTCTTTTGTTCCTTTGAGATATCTGAAAATCCTCTTTACTACTAAGACATGTGATTCATTTGGTGTTGCTTGAAATCGTGCTACTTGTCCAACTTCCTGCATTACATCTGGTCTAGATGTTGTCACATATAGTAGGCTGCCAATCATCGACCTGTATTGCCTCTGATCTGTAGACTTTGAATCATCATCTTTGCTCAACTTACAACTAGTTTGCATGGGAGTGATAATTGTTTTTCAATATTCCATTCTGAGCCTCTTTAGCATTTCTCTGATATACTTGGTTTGAGAAATAAAAATTCCTTGGTTGATTTGACGTATCTAAAGTCCCAGAAAGAAGGATAGTTCTCCAAGTAACGACATTTCAAATTCATTATGCATATATTTTGCAAATTTCTGGCTTAACATGTCATCATCACTACCAAAAATAATATCATCAACATAAACTTCAATTAATAAAATATTACCTTGACTTACCTTAATGTAGAGGTTGTTCTTTGCACTTCCTTTTCTAAACCCTGCCTGCTGCAGATACTTATCCAGTCTTGAGTACTATGCTCTAGGAGCCTATTTTAGACCATACACGGCCTTCTTTAATTTACACACATAATCTGTGTTCTCTGACAACTGAAATACTTCTGGTTGTTCAATGTAGACTTATTCTTCAAGTTCCCCATTCAGAAAAGTTGATTTTACGTCCATCTGATATACTTTAACATTTTTAGAGCATGCATAAGCTAAAAGCAAACGGATTGCTTCCATTCTGGCAACTGGGGAAAATGTCTCTTCAAAGTCGATTCCTTCAATCTGTGCATATCCTTTCCATACCAATCTAGATTCGTTCCTTGCAATTTGTCCATCTTCATTCAATTTATTCCTGAAAACCCATTTTGTGTCGATCACATTCTTATTCTTTGGTCTTGGAACCAATTTCCAAGTGTCATTTTTCTCTATTTGATCCAACTCTTCATCTATGGCCTTATTCCAAACTTCATCCTTGTTGGCTTCTTCAAAACAATTTGGTTCAATTGTAGATAAGAGTGTCAGGTGTGTTTGTTCTGGTGAATGGATTCTTCTTCTATTCTCAACTCCTGCATCTTTGTTCCCAATAATTTGATCTGAAGGATGATTCTTCTGTACTTGTTTACTGGGTGTCTTTGGAGACACTTGTTGAAATCGCTCTTCTACTTTTGTTGGATTCTCTTCATCTTCCTCTTCTACTTCTTTTTCATCTTCTTTTTCAAAAAGTTGTTCCATTGATTTGTTTTTTTCTTCCTTTGATTCTAGTCTACCTGTTTCATCAATTGTTACGTTGATGCTTTCCACAACTTTGTTTAATCTTAGATTGTAACACTTTTATGCTTTCCTTGTACTTGAGTAACCAACAAGTATTCCTTTTTCCACATGAGAGTCAAACTTTCCCATTCTTCCATCTTCTCTTTTGATGTAGCATTTGCTTCCAAAAACTATGAAGTGCTTCACATTTGTTGGTCTTCCTTTCCATAGCTAGTAGGGATTTTTATCAGTGTTGTTTCTGAGCATTACTTTTTTTTGAATGTTAACTATTGTATGCACTGCCTATGTCCAAAATATATCTATCAATTTGGAATCCATTTTCATTGTTCGAGCCATTTTCTGTACTGTCCTTTTCTTTCTTTCAACAACTCCATTCTATTGAGGTGTCCTAGCAACAGAGAATTTCCTTTTTATTCCATGATTGTTGCAGTATTCCATAAATTCCTTTGAAATGAACTCTCCTCCATTATCTGATCTCAAGCAATTGATTCTTGAATCCATCTCATTTTCAACCATTTCCTTGTAGATCTTGAAGTTTTCAAAAGCTTTTGACTTGTTCTTGAGAAGGAAAACTGCAGTCATTCTTGTATAATCATTAACTAATAACATAAAATATCTCTCACCTTTTAAGCCCTTTGTTGTATTTGGTCCAACTATATCAGTATGCACAATTTCCAGTGGTCTTGTTGTTGAATATTCATTTGATTTGAACATGGTCTTTGTTTTCTTTCCTTGTTGACATCCTTGCATAAAGTGTTGGTTAGTTTCGTGATCTAGGGAATTTCTCTGATTGTTTCTCTTTTGTTGAATTTGACAAGGTTATCAAAGTGCATGTGACCCATTATTTTTTGCCATAGCCAACTTTCATCTTCCTTTCCTAGACAACACTTTTCATTTCCAATTTCACTTAACACATATATGTTGTTTGAATTTCTTGCAGTTGTACCGACCAATTTCCCTGAACCTTCTCTTATTTTCTCACACTTTTGTGAAACAAAAGTAACTTATGACATTGGTCACACATTTACCATCAAACTCACAACAAGAACAAGTTGATAAAGGAGTTCAACCCCCTCCGGGCTACATCTCCTTGAGCCTCCATCAATGGACTTGGCTCTCCGGGATTAATTTGTCAAAAGTTATTTTACAAGCTGTTTCTCAACTCCAATGGAAAAATAGACTATACCATTGATATCAGAACACATAAAAACCCCAAAAATGACTAATAGAACTCTGAAAACGGATCATGGCTCATCCGGGCATGACCTCTTCTACATGTGGCCATAAGCTTCCCTGAGCTTCTCTTTGGAAAAAACACTTGTAAAAGTCATCAAAAGCCTCTGAAACCTATCCCAGTGTGTTCAGAGCATAATAATTAGCCAAACATGATTATTCAATCACAGAAAAAAAACATAGGCTCACCAACACATGCCCTCCATCAATGAGGGCTTCAAGCTCCCTAGAGCTTGTTGAAACTTCAATGGTTAAAAAACTACAAAAAAAGTCTTCAAATGGCCTTGATAACAGTGCCAATGGATTCAGGACGTCCAAAAACCCCTAGCTGGGCTTTTACGGCACCTCAATCGGCCAAAAGATGAAGAAGATAGGCCTCCTGCCATTTTCCTCCTTCAAGCTTGTTGTCTCTGGTTCGCCAAAATGCACCCTTGTGAAATGAACCTGGCACACACGCAATATATAGCATGAAAACCCAGAACACACATAACTGGATAAACTATCGAACAGTTAGGCGTGCCCAGCCCCTAACTGCCAATACCACGGGCATATAAGCAACCACCCAAAATCACGGGCTAATGCAAAAAGGGGCTAGGTTTCAAGCCAATGGTGAAATGACAAGTGTCTAACCAATGGTTGGTTGTAACTGTCCAAACCAAAATCAAACACGCGCACACCCGTATACAAAAGTGGGGTCATATGTTAACACACAATACAACTGTGGGTTACACATTTAAACCCCGCGCGCCATTAAAACGAAGGGATTGGTCATATGTAAACACAATATAACCGTGGGTTAAAACCACAACACAAATCCCGCACTTCGTTTACATTCATAGCGGTCATATATAATATGTGCCACTGGGGTTAAAACATTCCCGCGCAATACATAAATGTATGGTCACATATCAAGTGATATGACCATGGATCACATGGCATAAACACAAGACCGTGGGCTGGGGCTAAGCCCCAACCTGACCCCCCACCATTTAAAACTTGAATTCAATTCAAATAAAAAGTTACCCGCATATGTAATAAGAAACAATGCATGGTATAGTGGTCGGGTGGACTTTGATAATGCATAGCCGGTGGGGAGGTCCGGGGGTCAAACCCCACGGCCTCCATAAAATTTTAATAAACAAACCAAACACCAACAGCCAATTAAGGGGTGCCATGTGGCAGCCCGTGATTGGGCCACGTGGCACCCAATCACTTGTCAATTAAACGCCACGTGTCAACAAATGATTCACCAACTGTCAACCAATCAAAAACTACCACATCACCTATGCCACATCAGCATGTACGGTCAATCCACGCCAGCGTACGGTCATGCCACGTCAGCATCTGTACGGACTACACAGTCAGTGCCCATTTTTTTTCTTATTTGACGATTCAGTCAGATCGTGATATCTCTCACTCCCGATGTCTGTTTAAGACGAAATGAATTGCGTTGGGTTCATGACGATGAGGGCTACGCTCTCGTACAATTTGAAGTGATTCTGAGAACGTTGATTTTTGGGCTAAAATTTGACCCTTGGTCCAGATTTTAATCACACCTTCCCACTGAAAGGATTTTGGACCCACAAAATCTTATGATAATCTATCTTCTTTCAAGTTCTATCAACTAATTTTACTTGAAAAGTTTTTTTTTCGACAATCACCTGAATACCTTGACATGCCTCGCACTGCAACTGGCTATGTCCCTCAACCACTGTTCTCTGGCTGCTGCTGACCCACTGTTCTCTCTATGCTTGGAAGACTTCCAACCTTCCCACTGAGAATCAAGTCCCTCTTGTGAACTCTTTGCCGTCAAAACAATCAACTCTCCAATGGCTGCAAAAACTTTCCTGCGACATCTTGTCACAAGCCAAGAAAACCATCAATCATGAAAACAAATTCACAAGACTGAAAAATGATGCCAACAAAGTTTTTTTCTTCAAACAAACAACTGTCGCATATCGTACTTCATCAAAGAACATGGCGTTTTCTTGCATCTTGGTGTACTCAAAATCAACTTTCAAGCCAACAAACACCATCGACTAAACATAAGTCGAAAAATATGATCGACACAACATAGTCGTCAGAAAATCATCAACACCAGTTGAGACTCATTTAAAACATCTCAATCTTCCCAAAATGTCAAGTCGACAAACATGATACACAATCATGTTACAATCATGAATCATTCATGATGAACCATCACTAGGTTTACTGCTTACACATACATAAAAACAAATGCATGTGCATGACTCTTCAACTCTCCTTCCAGTACAAACATAAGTACATAAACCTGAAAAACATGTGGGTACATAAGAGTTGAACAGATACATGGCTGTAACAAGTGAACATCATATCCATCTTTTACATCCTCCTGGCGAATTTATGCAACAACAAAAATGCCTTCAAAATGAATTGCATTCACATGCAACTTGCATCATGCAAGTTGTGATAAACTGTTGCAACTTATCATGCTTCCCATAAATGCACACATAACGCTGAAAAGTGCATTTACAACAGAAAATGCAAGCTTTACTTGCTCAAGAAATCCAACCATTTCTTACCAAGCCAACTCAACGATGACTTTTTCTGCTGGAAATCGTCCTCTTGTGAATCATCTTGACACACATCAATGATGGAATCTCCTCTTCCATTCTTGCCAAACTCTTTATCCAACTGCTTCTTATGTCGTGGATGAGTGGTTGGATGCAACGTCCAACATTGGCCAATGAGATGGCCCCGCTTCTGACAATGAGTGCAAATCTTTTGCATCTTCTTTTCACGTTGTCTTTGCTTATAAAGTTTCCTGAAAGTGGCCAATCTTTTCCAACATTTTGAAACATGATGGTTATATAAAACACAATATGTACATAGATTCTTTCTTCCATTTTTACATACAAAATCATGCTTAACATAATCAAAAGAAATTGAATGATAAGCAGAATTATACCTTGAACATTCACCTTCATCGCCTCTTTGAGGAGGTGAATCTGAAGAGTTACAAGCTCTCCTTTGAAGACCATCAACAATAGTGTTCTTGTCCTCATCGCTGTCACAACTCTTTCGTTTCACACATTTGCATTCATCTTGAACACAAGCCTTGCATGCTAGAGGGATTGAACTTTCAACAAAAGTTCTTGAACTTTCACCTTTAAAGCCTTCTTGAGAAGGTGAACTCGAAACAAAATTTGTTCTTGGAACTTTTTCC
>ML795451.1:227144-237492 GCA_009831015.1 Picea engelmannii
TAAACTAACATTGCATACCTTATGTTCATGCATGTACTTGGTAAGGGTTTCCTTTGCCTCATGGAGTTGAATCTCCATCTCATGCAACCTTTCAAGAAGTTGGTCTTTCTCCTTCTTCATGGCCATCAACTGCTCTTCAAGAGAAATGCTCACATTTCTGTCTTCACACATCTCTTTCATCAAATCTCTCATAGTTAGAATCTCTTCTTTGTCAAAGAATTTAGATAATGAAGAAATATGAAAACTATCAATGCTTGAAGCTTCCTCCATCTTTGCAAGATATCAAACTTCAACACAAAACTTGCACAAAATCCAACATTTAAATCTCAAGCTATCAATGGAAAACACATGAGCAAAACAAACTATGCTCTGATACCACCTGGTATCAAAATAGAAGGCTGACTTGTTATGCTATGCAAGCACCCTCTACTTCATTAAAATAAACTTTACAGGACCTTGCTTCATGTGTATAAATATGCAAGATAAACTTATGTGTTAAGTTCATGTATCTTCTTGTAAATGATTATGTGTGAGGAAATGTTATTTTAGATGGTTAAATATGTACTTTAAATAAATACACAACAACACAACTTGCATCAAATAAACCATCAAACTCACAACAAGAACAAGATGATAAAGGAGTTCACCCCTCTCTGGGCTACATCTCCTTGAGCCTCCATCAATGGACTTGGCTCTCTGGGATTAATTTGTCAAAAGTTATTTTACAAGATGCTGCTCAACTCCAATGGAAAAACAGACTGTACCATTGAGATCAGAACACATAAAAACCCCAAAAATGACTAATAGAACTCTGAAAACAGATCATGGCTCATCCGGGCATGACCTCTTCTACATGTGGCCATAAGCTTCCCTGAGATTCTCTTTGGAAAAAACACCTGTAAAAGTCCTCAACAGCCTCTGAAACCTGTCCCAATGTGTTCATAGCATAATAATTATCCAAACATGATTATTCAATCACAGAAAACAAACATAGGCTCACCAACACATGTCCTCCATCAATGAGGGCTTCAAGCTCCCTAGAGCTTGCTGAAACTTCAATGGTTAAAAACCTACAAAAAAAGTATTCAAATGGCCTTTATAATAGTGCCAATGGATTCAAGACGTCCAAAAACCCCTAGCTGGGATTTTACGGCACCTCAATCGGCCAAAAGATGAAGAAGATAGGCCTCCTTCCATTTTCCTCCTTCAAGCTTGTTGTCTCTGGTTCGCCAAAATGCACCCTTGGGAAATGAACCTAGCACACACGCAATATATAGCATGAAAACCCAGCACACGCATAACTGGCTAAACTATTGAATGGTTAGGTGCACCCAGCCCCTAACCGCCAATACCACGGGCATATAAGCAACCACCCAAAATCACGGGCTAATGCAAAAAGGGGCTAGGTTTCAAGCCAATGGTGAAATGACAAGTGTCTAACCAACGGTTGGTTGTAACCGTCCAAACCAAAATCAAACGCGTGCACACCCGTATAAAAAAGTGGGGTCATATGTTAACACACAATACAACTGTGGGTTACACATTTAAACCCCGCGCGCCATTAAAACGAAGGGATTGGTCATATGTAAACGCAATATAACCGTGGGTTAAAACCACAACACAAATCCTGCACTCTGTTTACATTCATAGCGATCATATATAATATGTGCGACCGGGGTTAAAACATTCCCATGCAATACATAAATGTATGGTCACATATCAAGTGATATGACCATGGGTCAAATGGCATAAACACAAGACTGTGGGTTGGGGCTAAGCCCCAGCCCGACCCCCCACCATTTAAAACTTGAATTCAATTCAAATAAAAATATACCCACATATGTAATAAGAAACAATGCATGGTATAGTGGTTGGGTGAACTTTGATAAGGCATAACCGGTGGGGAGGTCTGGGGGTCAAACCCCACAGCCTCCATAAAATTTTAATAAACAAACCAAACACCAACAGCCAATTAAGGGGTGCCATGTGGCAGCCCGTGATTGGGCCACGTGGCACCCAATCACTTGCCAATTAAACGCCACGTGTCAGCAAATGATTCTCCAACTGTCAACCAATCAAAAACTACCATGTCACCTATGCCACATCAGCATGTATGGTCAAGCCACGTTAGCATACGGTCATGCCATGTCAACATCCGTACGGACTGTACGGACTACAGAGTCAGCGTCCATTTTTTATTTTTTTTTTACGATTCGATCAGATCGTGATATCTCTCGCTCCCAACGTCCGTTTGAGACGAAACGAATTGCATTGGGTTCATGACGATGAGGGCTATGCTCTCGTCCGATTTGAAGTGATTCCAAGAATGTTGATTTTTGGGCTAAAATTTGACCCTTGGTCCAGATTTTGATCATTCTTTAGGAGGGACTGACATTCTGCAATCTTTGGCCATGTGTCAAAAATTATTACATTTGTAACATTCCACTTCATTTCTCAAGGATTCAAACTTGTTGTAACTTCTTCTTTGTGTTTCACTAGGTATTCTTGAATAACCCCTTTGTGTTTGACTCTCAAAGTTGTTATTGTTCCTATTGTTAGCTCTGCAATTTACAACTTTATGTCCAAAATTATTACATGCATAACATAAAACAAAAAATATAGTTTGATACCTGAGAGTTGAAGATCTACTGAAAGGAGGTGCTCTTATGAATCATTCTTCTTCTTGAGGCCTGTCTGTCTGTTGTTGATTCTGAAATATGAATCTTCTCGGTGGAGGAGTGTCTCTGTAATATTCCTTGTATATCCTCATATCCCTTTTGATTGTTTCTGCATAGCTTTTTGGATTTGTTTCTTTCTTTTTTGTTTTGGAGCTTGATCCCTTTTCTGTCTGATTGTATCCAAGTCCAGACTTGTCAAGATGAGATTTTTCACTATTGATAATGTCATCCAGAATATTTGAGTTATTCTGCATATTTTTGTTTTGAATATCCTTTCTTAGTGTGACAATCTCTTCTTCCAAGTTTCCAATGATCTTTTCCTTTTATTCTAGTTGTTCTTTGAGTGCTTCTTCAATTATTTTATATTCTTCTATTTGAACCTTCAATTTTGTGATCATTTGTTCTAGTTTTCGAGTGTCCTTTTTCTTGTCTAGTTATGCTTGTAGTTTCTTGTTTTTCTTCTTTTCTCTTCTGATAACTTATGTGGCACACATTAATTATTCTCAATAGTCAACTTCAGCCTCTTCAATTTCGTCTTCAACTTCTTCATATCCTTCTTCGGCTTCTACATATTCTTCTTCAGAGTCTTCTTTGTTAGAATCTTTTACTGCCATGAATAGAACTCTTCCTATCTCACTGTCACTGATTTCATCTTCATCTGATGATGAGATGTCTTCTTTGATGCATAAGCTTTTCTTGAAATATTTCTTTGTAGTTCTTTTGCCTTTATTTGTGTGTTTTCCTTTTGAGTAACCTTCATCATTTCTCTTTTTCTTATGAGGAAATTTGTTAGAAAAATGACCAATACCATCACAATTAAAACAAATTAAAGGAAGCTTACGTCTATACCTACCATTGGTTCCCTTGTTCAGTATTTTGACAAAGTTGGCCACTTCTTCATCATCTTCCGAGGCATCGTTGTTGTTATATTCTTCTTGTTCCTTTTTCTTTTGCTTTGATCTTTTGGATGCTTTGAAGGTTGCTTCTTTTACATCTGGATTTTCTTGTTCAGAACTCGTTTCATATGTTGTGAAGGTTCCATGCATTTCATCCATGCTTATTGAGTTTAGATCTGATCTTTCTTCTAGTCCTGATATCTTAGGGTTGAATCTCATAGGAAGAGATCTTAGTACTTTTTGAACAATTACATATTCTTTGATTTTTTATCCCAATCCTATGATTTCATTCACTTTTTCATCGACTCGTAAGAAGTAGGTTGCAATATTCTCATCTTCCTTCATTTTTAGTTGTTCGAACTGACCTCTGTAAGTTTGAAGCTTTGTTGCTTTGAATTTTGTATCTCTTTCATAAGTATTTTGAAGCTTGTCCCAAATCTCTTTAGTATATTTATAATGTGCAACTTTTGTGAATATTGTATCACTGAGACCATTCAAAAATGCATTTGTAGCTTTGGAATTATTTTCACCCAGTTTCATTGCTTTGTCATTTGTTGGTGGAACTATTGGTGTTGTGTATCCATCTACAATTGATTGCCAAACTTGAAATCCATGTGCCTGTGTATATGTCTTCATCCTTATGCTCCAAAAAGCATACTTTTGTCCATCAAACTGTGGTATTTCATTTTTATACAAGTTGGTACTTTCCATGATCTACCTTTCAGTGGTTACACTGATTTCTAAAGGAACCTGCTCTGATACCAATTGTTGGATTACTGAGAGGGGGGGTGAATTAGTAATAGCGTAATTATAATCCTTTTTCTCCAAATAATCCAAGTGTTATATCAATGTAGAATTATTATCCAATAATGAGAAATAAGAAATGAACAATCACACACATACACAGTACACCAATGTTTTACGTGGAAACCCAAATCGGGGGAAAACCACATAATGCTTTTTCTTATATGTCTTGAAGAATTACATTCATTGGAAGCACCAACTTCATTTGTTTTCCAGCTGCAACTGGAAGGAGGCTCCAACCCCCTAGTTTCTCAGGTTACAACCTGATGGAAGCTCCAACTCCCCAATTTTCTGGCTACAACTAGAAGGAGGCTACAACCCCCTATGTTCTCCAACTACAACCGGAAGGTGGCTACAACCACATGTCCTTGCACCATCCGACCGCCTTGAAGTATAAGTAGAATGATGGAACCACTATCAACCTATCACTGTGAGATATACTGCCATACAACTATATCAACCTGTACAACTGAACTATATCCAATCTGTACAACTTCCCTGTAATCAAACTGTACCTTAACTAAACATGTATCTACAAAATTACAACAGATACGCTACATGTAGTGATGCAGCTCGCATATGTATGTGCCCTATATATTATGAAACCCACGTATGTACGTGCCCTATCTGTTATGCAGCCTGTGTATGCCTTATGAAACTAGTATTTCCTTTCACTTGAAACTTCTGACCCTTTGTAACTTCTTTCACATAGATCTGTAACCTGTCACTGTATCCAGACTGTAACTGTACCCTGTGCATACATCCTTATACATAACCTCTACTCAAGGAAAGTATGTCTCTCTCTAGTCATGTTCCATATAGGTATGTGTAATCATGAACAAGTATAATATCCCTCACATGATCTTAGCCATCAACCCCTTTTTGATATTCAACTTCTTAATACATCAATAAATACAAGATCTCAACCATGTACCATAAAACTCTTAGTCATATGCCAAGAAATACAAGATGTGCCTCAACAAGAAGTATCAATGATAAATATACCATCACTATATTTCAGTAGATCTGACTTATACAGAAGATCCCATGTAGACACTAGTCTCTCTAGGGAGAATCCTCAAATCTCCATTGACATTCCTCATGCATACATCAAAATCCAATTATTCATAGAAATAAGACATACCTTTTGAACCAATGGATGGATCTGATGTATTTGAGCACTCTATACCTTCCTGGGATCTTGGTCTCATAATCTAGAACCTTTGCACCTTCATCTTCTCAAGTTTTATGGCTTTATCAACATGTACTCACCCTATACATCACCAGTCTGCATACATACTCACCCTATACACAGACAACCCATGTACGTGTACGCACCCTATACATAGTCATCCTGTGTATGTACGCACCCTATACAAATCCAGCTTGCTTACGTGTACTCACCCTATACACAGACATCCCATGTACTCCTAAGAAAATAGGGTTTTCTGTGAATTTGATAATTTCACCGTCAACCCTTCGTGCTACCTCAGACGTTCTCCACTTCAGATTATCTACAAGTATTTGCAAGAAGCTTTACACAAGAAAATAGATATACAATATGTACAAGTGTGTTCTTAATAAGTGAGCTTCACCTCTTATTTATATCTTGATGTAGCCTTACACTTTCCTTATTTTAGGGCTTCTCCATTTAAAATAATTTATTTTGCAAGACACTTTGACTCTTGGAGGCTTCTATAAGACTCATGAGGGTACTCCAACTTCATATGGTCATAACTCTCTAACCGTGAGGAGTTATGCGACGTTCCACATACCACCGAAAATGGTATCACAAGCACTATGCATATAAGATAGTTTCACTGAAAAATTCATAGTCCTTCATCTCATTATTCCAGAATTAAGAATGGGTTCTCTCACTCCACAAAGAGTCTTCCCATGAGGGCTTTCACCATAAGGGGACCACTTTGGAGTTCATCCATCTTTACTTCTTATCAACCATGACAAGACAATAATGAGTCATATTTACATCAAACAATCTTGGGTCCATTACCCAAACCTTTGTGTTGCGGGGCTTTCTTCAAGGGTTGACATCAATGAAAACCAACCTTAATCAACAATATGCAGCCTCACAACACACTGAAAACTTCACAACCACTTCACAACCAAAACCCTCAACCATGTAAAAATAATTACAAACTACGTCTCAACACTTGAACCAACAAGATGAACCAATGAGTAATACCAACATACCAATGTTGTATTTTTGTAGATCTATCTCATACCATAAGTGTCATACAACCAAAAACCTCTCTAGGGAACATCCTTAAACCCCCATACTATATCTCATGGAGACAGCAACATCCAACTACACATAAGAATGTGACATGCCTTTTGAATTTGTAGATAGATCGGTTGTACCTTCTCACTATAGACCTTCCTGGGAACTTGCTTTCAGAATCTAAGAATATGATACCTTCAGTAGCTCAAGCTTTCATGGATTTTACCAAATGTATGTTCCATGTTATACTGTCAACCCATGTATGTATGCACCCTTCTACATTGCAGCCTACGTACACCTAAAAAACTAGGGTTTTTTCATCATTTCTACAATTTTGAAACTTTCGTTGTCAACCCTTCTTGCTACCTCAGACTTGTGTAACTTTAGATGTATCAATGAGTACCTTCAATAAACCTTACACAATAATAGATATTCAATGTGCTCAATAAGTGCTAATAGGAGACCCTGTCTCTCTTATTTATACTCTCCAAGTAGCTTCCTCTAGGGGTTACCTACTAACAACTTAACCCAACTTCCTTCTTTTAGGGATAACCCACTTATAACCACTTGTCCACTTATAACCACTTTATGCACAAATAGTAAAATCTCCACTTCTAGTTGCAACTAATTTGTTTTTAATTATTTTCTTATTGTAACAACTTAAACCATGATTAACTCCTAGTTTCACCCACTTTGACTAGTCAACTTCCTCTAGGATTTTCTAGAATAATTTGACTTCCTTGACCTTCTAGGGGCTTCTATATAACTCAAGAGGGTTATCCAACTTCACAAGGGCATAAATATATAACTGTGAGGAGTTATGTAATGTTCCACCTATCACCGTAAATGGCATGCTATGTACTATCCATCTAGAATAGTCTTACCTGCAAATATGTTGATATTCATACCATTATACATCAAACAAACTAGAATAGTATTACCTACAAATATGTTGATCTTCATAGCCATATACATCAAACAAAATTGAGTCCCTTAACCATATTCATGGGGCTACTGGAATTCTATACTGAACTTCCCGAAGGGTTGACATCAATCTATAAGGGTTCACATCAATATACAATATCACTCTCTAAGGGTTGACATCAATGACAACCAACAACTCAAACCAATTGTCCATCAACCTAATCCAATTTTCCAACATTTACAGTAGGTTCAATATTAAATACTACTTGTTTGTGATAAAGATTGTTTTTCTCAGAAATCATATTATTCAAAGTCTTACGATTATTACTAAGTTGTTGGGTTTGGGTGAAGATTACCAATATGTTCTCATGAATGATCTTGGTTTCATATAAACATCCAATGTGATTTCTCTCTTATCAGAAATACTAAATACCACCATCTTCTTTATTTATTTATAATATTATGTTTTCCTCGGTGCCAAGGAATACCATGTCATTTCCGCTAGCATTTGAGGCTTTTCTTTTGTATCTTTTGTTCAATATTTTTATGTATCTACATGTTGGATTAAGCTTCCAAATGGAAAGGCCATGATCTAACATTTTATTACGAGTTATTTGTTTACTCTGATTATCATTAATTCTCTATCATTTCTCATATTATTAATCATTTAAATCTGGCATTAAAGTTGTAATGAAAATGTCGTTTCGAGGAAACTCTGAAAAACATATATTTTTGACAGTTTGAGGGTTCCCCCTCCTCGGATCCAAGATCCATATTGAGGCCTAAAGCGAGGAGGATTTACTTGAGCCTCATAGGGTTCCTTGGCATTGTTCCCTCACCAGAAACAACACATTATTTATATATCAAACAGAAAAGCACGTAACATACTATTAAATGCATGTAAATATAAATAAATAGTATTTCATTGAATGCTCATTAATATATTTTAATAATGGATCAGGTTAGGAAGAAATAGCTCAGGAAGATGGATTATGCATGCATATTTCAAGGAATGTTTTTTGTATACTTGTCTCTTTTTTACATAGGCATATCTCATTTTTTTTTTTAAACTTGGACATCACACTCTATTTATCCAAATATTTTGCATGCAAGAATAGGAATGGTAATAAATATTGGAGAAAATATCAAGATGACAATGAGAACTAATACCCAGTTTAGTTGATCAAGGAAGCATAGATGAAAAAAATGTGATCTTTGGCTCTGGACTCTAAACCCTAAGCGTCGCTAGGTTTTTTTTTTAGCCTCTATAATGGCAACAGTAGGGGGAGGGAGCACAAATCCCTCCTTATGTAACATCATGGCTAGACACAGTGTAACACACCTAACCCCCTAACCCTCATTAGGCTAGTGGGGTGTACAAAATTTCTCATTATTTCCTCAAACCACTTTTCTTATCCACACCTCTAAATCCAAATTTGATCTCATAAGTCACTTCTTTTCATCCACAACTTTCCAATGACTGTAATTATGCTCAAATATGATTTTTGGATTGAATTTTATAGCCTCTTAAAGTTCTCAATATTTTCTCACCCAAAATCCACCTCACATCCATGTGGAACCCACATGGGCCCTCCTCACCCATACCATATAATTTGGCATAGGTCATACATTGATATTTTGGGAAACACATTCCTTACATGGAATATCTCAATCAATGGCCAATGGGTTTATCTCATAAGTCAAGAGGTGGAGCTCTTCACATATGGGGATCCGATGATCCAGACTCCCCCAAACAGTTATCACTAACAATATTTTGGATGTAGGATATATAGATATTTGGCCTTTATAGATCACCATGGAATATTAGGTATAACCCTTCCCTCAGAACCTTAACCCATCCAAAAATATAGGATCTGTGATTTCTTGAAATTCGATTTATCAGAAAAGTCAGATCTAGATTTCCAGATCCAGAATGGTCGATAAAATCTAAAATGGCTAATGGAATATGGGTCATACAATTGACAGGGAATACAAACAACTAATATCTGACAATCCCACAATCCATTATATAGGATTAACCCCAACCCATAAACACACAACAACAATGGGTTCCATTCACGGCATAATGTGTGGTCTTCACCACATGGACCCCTAAAATCAACAAGTCGCCCTAAAAATGGAGTTGTGCTTCAAAACCTTGTGTTAGAAAAACAGGACCGCGGAGCAATAAAATAAAACAAATGCAGAAACAAAACACAGAAGACACACAATACAAGAGAGACACAGATTTGTGTGGTTCACCCAATGTGGGCTACGTCCACCAGAGAAATTTCCAGGTCCTTCCTTTATTATTATCCAGCAAATGAAGGGATACGACCTACAACAAAACTCGTTGTAACTTCCTCTTCTTTCCCTCACAGTCTCCTCTCTCAGAATACAATATTCACCACCATCCATAGTCGTGATACATTTCCCTCATAAAAGAGGGTTGCCTTCTAGGGCAAAAAACCCTAACATAATCTCTATCGTTAGATCTACGACCTTATAATGAATGGTCCATATTTACAATGAAATTACAAAATACTGCTACAAGGAAATTTTTTCTTTGGGGGCTTCACCCCCGAACACCCGTTGGGGGATCGCTTGCCCCCAGACCCCCCAGCCGGGGGGATAGGCCCCCCGGACCCCACAGAGGGGGTACCTCCCCCCTCTGCACTCCCCCGCGTGGAAGAGTGTACATACTTATGGGGTGTAAATACTTCATGGGGTATAAACACGGCTGAAAGTAAAAGACCTATAAATCAGGAAGATAATCAGGCTCCACAACCAACAATCTCCCACTTGGA
>ML795451.1:240747-258396 GCA_009831015.1 Picea engelmannii
CCATTCTTCGTCCTTCATGGCCACCGGCTTCTTTGCTACTCCGCTCAATGGTAGGAATAGATCCTTCTGATATAAATAGTCTTCCATCTGCATCTTCCATAACTAGTAGTTTTGGTCGTTAAATTTCTTGACCCTAAACTTTCTGTCTTCCGACATTGCTCCCACTTGAACCAGGAACCCTCTTTTCCTACAAGTTACCTTTTTCTTTGATACCAGTTGTTATAAAAACAGGACCGCAGAGCAATAAAATAAAACAAATGCAGAAACAAAACACAGAAGACACACAATACAAGAGAGACACAGATTTACGTGGTTCACCCAGTGTGGGCTACGTCCACCAGAGAAATTGTCAGGTCCTTCCTTTATTATTATCCAACAAATGAAGGGATACAACCTACAACAAAACACATTATAACTTCCTCTTCTTTCTCTCACAATCTCCTCTCTCAGAATACAATATTCACCACCATCCATAGCTGTGATACATTTCCCTCATAAAAGAGGGTTGCCTTCTAGGGAAAAAAACCCTAACATAATTTCTATCGTTAGATCTGCGACCTTATAATGAACGGTCCAGATTTACAATGAAATTACAATATACTTTTACAAGATTATTTTTTCTTCGGGGGCCCGCTTGCCCCCAGACCCCCCAGTCGGGGGGATAGGCCCCCCGGACCCCGCAGAGGGGGTACCCCCCTCTGCACTCCCCCGCGTGGAAGAGTGTACATACTTCTGGGATGTAAATACTTCATGGGGTATAAACACGGTTGAAAGTAAAAGACCTATAAATCAGGAAGATAATCAGGCTCCACAACCAACACCTTGAACCATTCGGCATCCAAGGATCCAATATTTTCCAAAAAGTACATTATGAAAATTTATGGATATCCATATGTCCATATATCCACTCTCGATAGGGATTGAATGGATGAGATCTAACAATCTCCAGATCCAACATCTTATATTAAGGATGTCATACAAAGGCTTCACGCCCAATTAACGGGCCCACTCTCAAACCACAACAATATGAGGTTGACACGTGTCACCATCCATGACATTTCAATCGCCACCTGACCTGCCATGTTATTGTTGATGTCATCCAGACATGCCCTAGACTTCCTATGGTTCATAACCTTGCAAAGAGGTAGGTTCAGAACCTTTCCTTGGAACCCTTTCCATCTAAGGATCCGAGGAAAACATTAGGTGACAAGTCTTCAAAGAAACAAATGTCATGTCCTCTAGATATGTCTCTCCATGCTCGATAATAGGTAATTTAAGTCATGGAACTCCATTGGTGGAATAATGACCATATGGGTATTCAATATTTCACTAACGACCATGTTATATTAAAGGTTGGATGCTCGAATCTCTGGATATCCCCAATGCTACACATTCAGATATCTAGGATACAATTTGTCTCGTGTTATAATTCTTGTAAAAAGGGGCTAGATACCATATTTGATACTCTACCCTCCCAGCTTCAACTAGAGGTTTGAACCACTTCTTGTGCAAGGACAATAGGAAAACCCTCTTTCTCCCTTTACTTAGTCAATTGGAGATTTCACCTGGCTTCATAGGATTCACAATTTCTTGGCCCGAAAGCATTTAGACATCTTAAGTAAGGTAATACTCTAGGGAAATGATACTATAACTTTTTCAAATTCAAGCCTATGGGTCTATCGCTCAAGAAATTCAAGAAATATCAATGAGGGGGCTTACCCTATACAATAAAGGCATAATTCATATATGACCCCAAATAGAAAAACTAGGGATCAAAGGAGTTTAACACTCCCTTATGTTCATTTCATTCTCTCTCAACTAGTGATCATACTTCCTTTAAGTCTTACATAAATTCTCAGGATTTTAAGCAGTGGATTACTGGTTGTCTACATATGTATTAAGAACAACATAACCAACAAGAGTATTTATCCAACCTACAGTGAATTATCAAGCCAAATCTTATTCCATGCTACTCATTCAATCCATACAATATTATGAATGCAAAACATTTTTATTTCATTCATACATTTGGAACATGCAAGGTCTAAGTAAGACTTATGTTTTTATAATATGTTGGCCAAACCAAATAAGCATACACATGCACATGAAACATATAGTTCCATAGATTATGCAAACATACTAATCCTTACAGTTTGAACAAGCATGTACACAAGCATATACACTTATCTATTCACAAAGTTATTGGTCAGGCAATTGACTGAGGGTGAGCACTTTCCCACCTAACCATAGTATCAAATGCACTAAATTTATACATTCTGGCCACCCCCAATCCAAGCCATGATACCACCAGGGAATCCTCTCAAACTCTCAGATAAATTTAGAAAAGTTAAGGCCACTCTCCTTCACACAACCATTGGTTTAAAACCCTTACACCTAACATTTGAGGTTTATCAAATGTCATCCTAGCATCAATCTCGTGGCTCTCTTATCGTAGTTCATGTTTTTGGGTTTCTCTGACCAATCATGTAATAAATTTTCTCTAAAACTCATGTATGTATTCTCCACATGTGAGTTCTTCCACAACTCTCATTAATCTTTGTTCCTCCTTCTCTTGAATGCACCTATTTGTTTTCTTCTTTCCATCCCATAGAAGGTTCTTGATCTATCCTCCTTTATTTTGTTAGAAAGGCTTGTGGGGTTAAGGATGGTACATGTTGTTCCTGGGATGATAGTATTCAGTTTTCAAGCCTTCTCTCTCCATACATATTTATTGCAGTGGTTGGCTCATCAACTACCAACCTCCCCTTCATTAACTGATTTTCAGAAAATGGGTACAAAAGGAAAATTTCTTCAAATCAACTTTGGAAAATCAACACTAAGGCTCTAGGAAAGGTAATCCCCCTCCAAGCCCCCTCACTATTCCCTCTCATGGTATCATGGCCAATACTAGTGCTTCACCATTCAGTCAATTGTAGGTCTTCTTTATTACACAATATTACAATTTACATTGTTCATATTACCTTAACATGGTAACAATATCTCTATAATGAGATAACATCATTACTAGTCATAATTAATTACAATTTAATTAGGGGATTAAAAATGGGGTGTTTGACGGAGAACCGCACCCCACTCCTTGGAGTACGATTGCTCTCACCAGGACCTTCTCTTCCCTCGGCTCGAAGAGCTAAATCAATCTTCTATTTCCCTTTCGGGAAATCTGCACCCACAGTTCACTCTGCGCAATCCTCCTTTTCTACACTCGGAGGATCGGAACTTCGCGGATTCGCAAGTTCTCTATTGATTCCTGGGTCCTCGAATCCGCGAGACCCGAGATGTCAGTCAACACTGACTTTCTCCCACTGCTATCAGAAACTTGGTCTTATCATGCCTTCACAACTCGCGACACCAACCACTCGGGGTTCCAACCTCCGATACCTGATGTGCCGAAATGCCGAGACTCGCGATCTCGCTTCCTCGCAACTTCACTACTCATGCAACCAAATGGCTTCTTCCTCGACTCCTGATGTCCGAGGCGCCAAACCTCCGATGGGTTATGCAACCTGTCTTCCCCTATATCATGTGGCCCACTTAATCCCACGTGATCATCGGGACTTCGCGTCTCGCTATATCGCAACTTCCGCTATGAAGAGTTAGAGTCTTACCTCACGAACTCCCGAGGTGCCGATACACGAGTAGATCCAACACTCCTTGTGATCCTAATTGACGGCTCCTTCTTCCCCGAGCTTCGAACCTCCCAGCTTGCACTATAGTCCTTCTTGCAACTCTGAGAAATCCAATGATTCACCGGAACTCGCAGATTCCCCATGGAGAATACTGACCGTCCACTTTTCTTCTCGTGCAATCCACAAACAAGAAGTATCTATCCACGAGACTGGTTCGCCAACTTACGAGGCTTCTTCTCAACCTGCTCGCATAACTTCTCTCCGCTACCCTTCAAAAACTGTGAAGGCCTATCCCTTATGATCTTTTCTCGACTTCTCCAGTCCTTATGAGAACTTCTTGCGTGCACTCCTTGCGAAAAATCTTCAAACACAGCTAAGTGTTGAAGTCTTTGATCCTACGCACTCCTGCAGCAGAAATCCTTCAATCTCTTTTTTCATAATCGCAACTCTGAGTCTTCATCCAGCCTGTGCATGCCTTGTACGGCTCCAATGCCAAATCTGCACTTCTGAGATGAACGAGGACAAAATATTTCTCTAATTGAACCCTGCAGTCACGCACTCCTTGCAGACAAATTCAATTACACTCCTTGCAAGAATCATCTGGCTCACTTAGAGAAACAATTGAAACTCATTCACTCTTTCCCTCAAACCTCAGTTTCGAAACATGAAATCACATGCACAACATATCAAAGCAAATGCATAACCAGAAAAACAATCATTCATGAGCATAACATCAATACACGGAGAATAGATACATAACCATGAAATTGAATCAAAGCTTTCTTTTATTAATTCAATATATGTACATGGATGTTCTTCATACAATTCTCTGCTCTGCTCTTCTCTTTTGAATGCTTGATAATTCTGGATAATCCCCTCTACAATGTACAAATGAGGGTGTCTATATCCCGTTTCCCTCTCGAACTCTAAGCTATCAAATCTAGACTTAAATATTCTATCTACTTTACATTAAATCTATTAAATGCCTCATCTACCTAAGGACGTGAGCTTAAAGGCTCAAGGTCCATTATAATATACAAAGTGTGCTTCATTAAATCCACACATTAATGTTTGGTGCAACAAATATCAAGGTGCTTTCAAAATTTATGCCGGCGCTGTCCAGCTGTCTTCCAGCTCTCGCGCTGGCTCGCTTGATGTGTATTTGATGCTCCTGCATCATACTCCTTGGCTTGAAAATTTTCATGGGCTCCTGTCCATGAGCTCCTGCATGGTCTGTCCATGCTTCTGTATCATTGCTTCAGTCTCCCAGCTGGCATCTTCCACTGGGTGGTTCTTCCACTTGACCAGATACTCAAAGTACTCTTTTCGTCTGGTTTTTCTACCCACTCTCTTGTCTAGTATGCACTCCATCTGTGGCTTCTCTGCTACTGGTAATTGTTTCATCCACTGGATCACTGGTTCCTCAGTTCCAGCCTCTTCTTCTCTAGCCTTGTATGGATATAAATCCGAAACATTAAATATCGGAGATATCCCGATGCCATCCGGCAACTCGATCTCATAAGTGTTTTCTCCAAATTTCTTTAGGACTCTGCATGGCCCGATTTTCTTCATCTTCAGTTTGTTGTATGTTCCCCTTGGGAACCTTTCCTTCCTCAGATGTGCCAGAACCAAATCGCCAACTTCAAACTGAAGTTGTCTCTGATGTTGATCTTCTCTGCACTTGTACTCCTAATTTGAGTTTATCAGTCATTGCTTCACCTTGTTGTGAAGTTCTTTCATCGCCTCATCGAACTCTTCTGCACTAGCACTACTAGTCGTAGTCTGTTCTAACTCCCTGAGTTCAAAAACTCCTCTCAGTTGTGTCCCATACACAATCTGAAATGGGATTTTTCCTGTACTCCGATTCACTGAATCGTTGTATGTGAACTCTGCCTGTGGCAATATGCTATCCCAGCTGCTATGGTGCTTTGTCACCAAGCTTCTCATCAAGTCTCCCAGACTCCTGTTGACCACTTCTGTCTGGCCATCTATCTGCGTATGATAAGAAAAACTAAACGCTAAGTTATTTCCTATATTCTTCCATAGCGTCCTCCAAAAATGCCCTATGAACTTTGTATCCCTATCCGAAACTATGCTTTTCGGCAATCCATGGAGTCTAACAATCTCTTTGAAAAACAAATTTGCGATGTGCGTCGCATCGCTGGTCTTCTGGCATGGAATGAAATGTGCCATCTTTGAAAACCTGTCTACCACTGCAAAGATGGAATCAACACCTCTTTGTGTCCTCGACAAACCCAATACAAAATCCATGCTTATTGCCTCCCATGGCCTTTCTGGTATGGGAAATGGCTGATAAAAACCTGCATTCTGCTTTCTCCCCTTTGAATGTTGACAAATTCGACACCTGTCAACAAATCACTTGACATCTTCTCGCATGCTTGGCCAAAAATATGCTTCGCTCAGCTTCGCAAATGTTTTGTCATGGCCAAAATGTCCTGCTAATCCACCACTGTGCTTCTCCTTTAACAGATTCTCCCTCATGGAGCAATTCGGAATACATCGTTGATTGCCTCTGAACAACAATCCCTCCTGGATCATATAATATTTCCACGGGCTTCGATCTCTAAGAACTGGATTCTCAGCTACCTCATACGCTTCCCCAAAATCTGTATCTCCTTCATACATGTCCTTAAGGTTTTCAAAACCTAATGTTTTGACTCAGAACTCCTGCAGCAACAAACATTTCCTGCTCAAAGAATCAGCCACTTTGTTAGCAGTACCCGAAATGTGTTTGATCATAAACGTGAAATTATGCATATACTCTACCCATTTTGCATGCTTCTGGTTCAACTTCTCTTGTTGACTCACAAATTGCAATGCATGATTATCACTATACAATACAAATTCTTTTGGGATTAAGTAATGCCTCCACTTCTTCAATGCCTATATGATGGCATAAAATTCTTTATCATACGTGGAGTATTTCAGCTTTGCTTCATCTAGCTTCTCGCTGAAATAGGCAATTGGTCTGTCTTCTTGACTCAAGACCACTCCTATGGCATATCCACTTGCATCACATTTCACCTTAAATGTCTTCTTGAAGTCCGACAACACCAACACTGGGCGTTCCATTATCTTCCGCTTCAACAGATTGAAGCTCTTCTCAGCCTCTGTTGTCCAATGAAAAGACTTATGTCGCTTCTTCACTGTGTCCATCATCACTGCGCTAATTCCACTGAAAATCCTGATGAACTTTTGGTAGAAACTAGCCAAACCATGGAAACTTCTCACCTCGAAAACATTTCTCGGTGATGGCCAATTTTTAATCACTTCCACTTTATTCGGATCCATTTTCAATTCATCGGCCGATATGACAAAACCCAAGTAAACGAGCTCGGTCTTCATAAATGAGGACTTCTTCATATTGATCAACAACTTCTCCTGCTATAGTTTCTTCATCACAATGGCCAAATGTTTCAAATGTTCAGCCTTGGTCTTACTGAAGATCAATATATCATTCAGGTATATGACAACAAACTTTCTGATGAATTCCCTTAGGACTTCATTCATCAACCTCATAAATGTACTTGGCGCATTTGTCAAACCAAATGGCATGACCAACCATTCGTAAAAGCCTTCATTTATCTTGAATGTTGTCTTCCATTCATCACCTTCCCTCATGCGAATCTGGTGATATCCGCTTTTCAAATCAATCTTTGAAAAATAATTTGCCCCACTCAGGAAATCCATCAGATCATCCATTCTTGGCAGTGGAAACATGTACCTGATGGTAATTTTGTTGATCTCTCTTGAGTTGGTGCACATTCTCCAACCCCCATCCTTCTTCGAACTAGTCACTGTTGGAACAGCACATGGAATTAGGCTTTCTCTGACCAATCCTTTGTCCAATAACTCCTGGACCTGCTTCTTAACCTCTTCATTTTCCTGCGGTGTCAACTTGTACGCAACTTTGTTCGGCAAACTAGCTCCTGGTATGAGATCAATGTGATGACTCACACTCCTCATCGGCGGCAACGAATGAGGTAATTCGTCCACGATGATGTCAGCGAACTCTTCCAGTAGTTCTTGAATCTCATCTGGTAAGTCATCCACTCTTGTGCTAGTCAGAATAATCCTCAGTTTCCTGACCACAAAGAATTGTGGATCTTCTTTCTTCTCCATCTCTGTAAGAAGTTCCTTCCCACTCATGAGAAGTATTGTGTTGCTTACTTCCGGTTTCACCTCCTTATCTTTTATTGGAAGCAATCTGTGTGTACTCCCATCCTTATCTAGGGTATATGTGTTCATTCTCCCATCATGAACCACATTTCTGTCATATTGCCATGGTCTACCCAGCAATAAATGACATACATCCATGGGAATAACATCACACAGAATCTTATCCTTGTATTCTCCCATCTTGAATTCAACTAAACACTGTTTAGTGACACTCACCTGATGTCCCTTCTATATCCATGAAACTTTATATGGACTCAGGTGATAAGTTGTCTCCAGCTCCAGCTTTTCTACCATCTCGGTTGAAACGAGATTATCAGTGCTACCATTGTCCACAATAACCTTGCATTTCCAGCCCTGGGTTTTACATGTGGTTCTGAAAAGTCTGGTCCTCTGAGATGTGTCCTCCACCTCCTTCTCAAGTGTTAAGAGAACTTTATGCACCGTTAGTGACCTTCCTGCTTTGGTGTCTTCATTCTCAACATCACGCCTCTGCGCTTCAGCGATGTGAGATTCTCCAACGTCCTTTTTCTTCTCTGGACACTCAAATTATTTATGCCCATTCTTTCCACATGTAAAACATGTGATCACTCCACCTCTTCCTCTACCTCAACCTCTAGTACGAGGAAGAGTGTTTTCATCAGCATAATCTCCCCGCTGATCATTTTGTTGTCCTCTCTGTTCAACATGTGGCTGTCCTTGCTGTGAGGTTCCACCTCTTTTCGCTTTACCCTGAGGCCGCTTCCATTCCTCCTTGGGCTTCTGGTATTTCTCCTAGGCAACCGCCTTGCCTCTGGGCTGAATCATGCCTCGCCCTCGCTGACCTTTCTTACGGCTCAGCTTTTCTTCAGCTTTCAGAGCCATCTGGTAAGCATCCTCCACCGTCCTGATGGTAACCATGCTTAATTCGTCCTGAATGTCGTATCTCAGACCATTCAGGTATCTAGAAACCTTTTCATCATCTCTCTCCCAATGACCTGCTCTGATGTTCAGTCGATAGAATTCCTCAGTGTATTCTTTCATTATCATCAGCTTCTGTCTCAGGTTCTGCATCCTCCTGAACAGTGTAATTTGATAATCTCTTGGGATGAATTTTGCCTTCATCTTTGCAATCATTCGATCCCAGCTTTTGATCTTTTGTTTACCTTTGCATCATCTATCAGCTTGTAGCTCATCCCACCATAATGCTGCATGTCCCTTCAATTTCGTGACAACATGCCTAACCTTCTTATCCTCTTCGATATCTTCATAATCGAAGTAGGTGTCAAGAGCCCTGATCCAATCTAGTAGCTCCTCTGCATCCAGACTCCCTTCATAGACTGGAATGTCCATTTTCACCTTTACGCCCATTCTGGCAATGGCTTTGATCAACCGCTTGGTTGATGCATCCTCTGCTATGACTTATTCTTCATATCCAGCTTCATCTTCAACTTCGGAATCACTAAGATCCCCTGCACCAGCTCCACGTCTTTGTGTTGTCTCCATCTCCTTGAGCCTTGCTCGAAGATATCTCATCTATCTCTCCATTTCTAGATTTCCTACCGGCCTACCTCTTCTTCTTGCATCCCTGTCCTCCGGACCAGGTGATTGTCTTTCTCTCCTCGGCAGCATGGCGAATTCTTCTTCCTCCCTGTTGCAGAAAACAAAAAGTAAATCCCTTGCTCTGATACCACAATGACGGTGAACCACACCCCACTCCTTGGAGTACGATTGCTCTCACCAGGACCTTCTCTTCCCTTGGCCTGAAGAGATAAATCACTCTTCTATTTCCCTTTCGGGAAATCTGCACCCACAGTTCACTCTGTGCAATCCTCCTTTTCTACACTCAGAGGATCGGAACTTCACAACTTCGCAAGTTCTCTATTGATTCCTGGGTCCTCAAATCTGTGAGACCCGATATGTCAGTCAACGTTGACTTTCTCCCGCTGCTATCGGAACCTTGGTCTTATCGTGCCTTCGCAACTCGCGACACCAACCACTCGGGGTTCCAACCTCCGATACCCGATGCGCCGAAATGCCGAGACTCGCGATCTCTCTTCCTCGCAACTTCGCTACTCACGCAACCAAATGGCTTCTTCCTCGACTCCCGATGTCTGAGGCGCCGAACCTCCGATGGGTTATGCCACTTGTCTTCCCCTATATCCTGTGGCCCACTTAATCCCACACGATCGTCGGGACTTCATGTCTCGCTATATCGCAACTTCCTCTTTGAAGAGTTAGAGTCTTACCTCACGAACTCCCGAGGTGCCGATACACGAGTAGATCCAACGCTCCTCATGATCCTGATCGACAGCCCCTGCTTCCCCAAGCTTTGAACCTCCCAGCTTGCACTATAGTCCTTCCTGCAACTTCGAGAAATCCAATGATTCACCGGAACTCGCAGATTCCCTACGTAGAATACTGACCGTCCACTTTTCTTCTCACGCAATCCACAAACAAGAAGTATCTGTCCACGAGACTGGTTCGCCAACTTACGAGGCTTCTTCTCAACCTACTCGCATAACTTCTCTCCAATACCCTTCAACAACTGTGAAGGCCTATCCCTTCTGATATTTTCTCGACTTCTCCAGTCCTTATGAGAACTTCTTGCGCACACTCCTTGCGGAAAATCTTCAAACACGGCTAAGTGTTGAAGTCTTTGATCCTGCGCACTCCTACAGCAGAAATCCTTCAATCTCTTTTCTCAGAATCGCAACTCTGAGTCTTCGTCCAACCTGCGCATGCCTTGCATGGCTCGGGTGCCAAATATGCACTTCTGAGATGAACGAGGACAAAATCTTTCTCTAATTGAACCCTGCAGTCACGCACTCCTTGCAGACAAATTCAACTGCACTCCTTGCAGGAATCCTCTGGCTCACTTAGAGAAATAGTTGAAACTCATTCACTCTTTCCCTCAGACCTCAGTTTCGAAACATGAAATCACATGCACAGCATATCAAAGCAAATGCATAACCAGAAAAACAATCATTCATGAGCATAACATCAGTACACAGAGAATAGATACATAACCATGAAATTGAATCAAAGCTTTCTTCTATTAATTCAATATATGTACATGGATGTTCTTCATACAATTCTTTGCTCTGCTCTTCTCTTATGAATGCTTGATAATTATGGATAATCCCCTCTACAATGTACAAATGAGGGTGTCTATATCCCGTTTCCCTCTCGAACTCTAAGCTATCAAATCTAGACTTAAATATTCTATCTACTTTACATTAAATCTATTAAATGCCTCATCTACCTAAGGACGTGAGCTTAAAGGCTCGAGGTCCATTACAATATACAAAGTGTGCTTCATTAAATCCACACATTAATGTTTGGCGCAACAAATATCAAGGTGCTTTCAAAATTTATGATGGTGTTGTCCAGCTGTCTTCCAGCTCTCACGCTGGCTCGCTTGATGTGTATTCGATGCTCCTGCATCAGTGTTACATTCCCCTCTCCCTTAATAGGAACAATGCCCTCGATGTTCTTCGACATCTCAACGATCCTTTCCATGTCTTCATCCTTCATTTTCCTTAACAAGTATTATTTCTTTACATCCTGGTTCATTTACGGACCTCTATCATTTCATCAACATGCCTACAACAATTTCCAAACAACATGCATTATTATACCAAATCAATGCATAAATTTCTTCTTGTTGTCCATAATATGGAAAAATATATATTTGTCAGCACAATACTTATCTGTGCATTCATGGGTTTTCATCCATATGGCTGCCAAATTAGAGCTCGGCTCATTGTTTTACTTACAATGACTCACCTTCCAGGCTCAAGTATCCCCTTCTCTGTTGCACAATCCCTCAAGTGATCCATCTTGCTTGCCAAGGCTTCCTAGCACAGTAAGAGTACAAATATTTGTAGAGCCTTACATTTGAGAAATCCCTCTATCTTTCTCTAACATATCATCGTAGTATCACATGTAAGCATGGAATATTAGAGGGTTTCCATGTCACAACAGTGGTCTCTTTCCTATGTTGTCCATCTCAACAACCATCATATGTCCCTTCAGGATAGATTTATCACCGCACCTATATCACATGCATACAATATCTGTGATATATTTTCATAACAAATTTAATCATAAATATTTTAAATATTCCCTCCCACAGACATTAAGTTCCACTTATCAATCTTTAGATTTTTTTCCATATAAGAACTATGAGTTCCACCAATATGAGCTTCCTTTTGGACATACATTGTTACCATATCCAAGACCATATTTCCTAGAATTTCTCAATCTTCACACAACTAAACATATTGTTAATATCTCATACATATTATACCTTCATCTTACATTTATAATGGCTCACTAAGTGATTTTTAAATTGTACAATTCAACAATTAATCACTTATATTTATTACACACATGCATTATTTCCGCATACCAATATTTTCATTATGAAATTAAATATCACCTTAATTTAGCCAATGTGTCAATGCCCATGGCCACATTTACACAATGCCTCCTTGCACTGCCTTTTGAATACTACATTTCTATGCTAGGCATCCCATTATTGTGGGTGGAAACTCGGAAAACCTCTCACTCCATGGTTACTTTATCAACATTCATTGTTACAACAGAAATATGTCTCCTTCCTTGAGTTGATCATAACCTCAAAATCATCACAATATAACATAAAATTAAAATTTCACATGAATTCATTTAAGCATTCATTCTCTAATGGTAACTCAGCTACCA
Organism: Picea engelmannii; assembly: GCA_009831015.1. Lineage (NCBI taxonomy): Eukaryota > Viridiplantae > Streptophyta > Pinopsida > Pinales > Pinaceae > Picea > Picea engelmannii. The sequence goes on from ML795451.1 coordinate 253,299, forward strand.
ACATTCATGGCTACCCAACTTCTCTCTTTACCATTTCAACAACTCTTTTGGAGTATTATAAGGTCTCCCTTACATAATGAGAAATCATATACCTATTCTCTCTTATACACATGCATCTTCTTAATACACTTATCATATGTGCCACTTATATGCACAATTATTCTTTCATCATCCATGTAATTCAATGCAAACATGACATATTATTTTCATGAATTCATGGAAAAGATTCCAATCCATATTTTCCCTTTAGAGGTACCTTTCCATGTCATTTAGGTTTTCATTCTTGAACCATACTCTACTTGGGTATCAGTGACATGCAATAGTCAATTAAAATTATAAATATATCATTAAAAATATAAGGCATATCTGAAGGAATCCTTACCCAATTCCTATCAAATCGCATGCTACATAAGCATGATAAAAATTTATACATGTATGGCTACTAGAAACCTTCGAATGTTACCCCATCAGTTTATGCTTCTTTGGGACTCATGAGGTCCTTTGACCAGTCCTTTTTATCAGCTACCCCTTTTTCTTCCTTGTCCTCTGCAAGAGGTGGCCCACCGTTGGCATTTGTATCATCAACAATTCCAATTCTTCCTACCACAACAATCATAATCACAATTTATATCAATTGTCATGTCAAATCACAATGCATGTACCATAACATTTTAAAATCAACAATGATTATCATCTGGATAATATCCTATCAATATGCACTCTATCACATTGTCCTCAATGTTTATTAGTGCAACATAGAAAGCATCTTCGATGGTTACTTTCACAGAGTGATCAGCATTCTCATGCCTAATATATTTACAAATATCATATTTTCTCATTCAAGAATTATCAATAAACAACAAGAGATGAATCAAGGGATTTTCCCCCTTTAATCCCTTTACACAATCTGTAATTTTTAGCTTAGTTGAACTATTTCCAATACCTCTTTGTCATTGCATAACATGGATTTAGCCAAAATAATTCATTTTAACATCAACATTGATTTATTTTTTCCTTCATCAGTTTTACTTGTTTCCTTATAATCATATAAATCTAATAAACATATAGAGTTTTAGAGTGAAATAAGTCTCCCCTCTTTTCCCTATTTACATCTGCATCATGTTTTTCTTCCTGAACTTGGATACTCTATTTCCTTGAGCAGTTATAGACAAGTTCATCTTGATCTTTCCTCATTCAGAGAATCCTTCTTCCCTTAATGTAATAGCACAATAGCATATCAAATTTAGCTTATGAATTAATTATAAATAGGTGCATTCTGCACATTCACCAAATAAAAATCAGAATTATAAAGATTTTAGCATATGCATGTCTTCCACACATGCATATTTTTTAAATGTAATCAAGGATTCTTATACAAATAAGATTTGTATCCCAGTGCCTAATTTCCTAGCACTCATTAATTATATGGCTTTGTTATCTTGACAGAATCCTTACACAGTTCCTCCTCATGGAAATGTTGCAACATGCAACCTTCCTTGTTGCATATCCATCATCACCTGAAATGATCTCAACCCCAAGTTAGCCTCAACTCTATCATTTCAGGTAGTCACTCATAATTTTCTAAAAAGAAATAAAACACAAACACACTTCTACATATTGTTTTCAACCATGTAATTACTCACATGCATCAGTATTGTATGTGCATGTCTATAATTGGCACACTTTTACGGTGTACACATGCACAACTATCTTATCTTAAAATCAATTTACCTTAGGATAGTTCACAATCATTCACATGAAAAATTTAAAGGTATAATCATAAGTATGTTTCCTTCTTTCACAAGAACAAAGCATTCTTTCTCACTTTCTCTTTCAGCACTCACACTAGCTCTTTCTAAATATTGGTATACCACCGGGCGTCAAGATAATATCCAAACAAAAACTATCAAACCCTTTAAAACAGGGTCATTTATGTATCCATAGAATTACCCAAAAACTAGCAAGTACGATCCTTGCCTAACAATCCACTTATTCATACCTACATTCATAGCAGGAAACTCTATAATGAATTCAAGCATATACCCACACCAATAACAACATGGAAGTTTATTACTTTCACCTATTTCCATGCCATTCATACACATTGGCATTTTAATTCAGTTCCATATTTTCTAATGGAAGCTCACAGTCATTCACCTAAAAAATGAACATGCAAAATCATGCACACATTGCCTTATTTTTCTATGGCAACAGATCAACATGAGATCACTCTTGCTCCATCTACTACAAAATCATTCCATAAATCATAAATTCAAAAATGTAATCACAGCATTACCCAATGCAGTAATATACCAATTATCATCTCTCTTCATGCCTTAAATTATTCTTAGTCAACAAAACTTTATTGGATCATGTTGTCATTGATGCAAAAGGTTTGATTGATGTCAAGTGATTGATAGATGTCAAGTGATTGATTGATGTCAAGGGATTGATTGATGCCAAAGGATTGATTGATTGATGATTGATGAACAATGTCTTGATGTAATATGTATTATCCTTGATATGAATGATTCAATTTCAAGTGGAATCATAGTCATATGATGCCATGCATAGATGAAGATGAATCAATGAATTGTCATTGTTACATGATGCAAAGATGAATATGGATCAATGTGGTCTCTTTGATATATGATGCAAAGATGAAGATGGATCAATGTGGTCTCTTTGATATATGATGCATAGTTTGATTGATGTAAATATGACTCATTATTGTCTTATCATGGTTGATAAGGTTTGCAAATGGATGAACTCCAAAGTGGTCCCCTTATGGTGAAAGCCCTCATGGGAATACGCTTTACGGTTGAGTCATCCTAGAAGAATGGTTGGAGAACCCATGCTTGAATGTGGAATAATCAATGAATTTGTCAGTGAAACTATCCTAGATGGATAGTGATTGTCATGCCATTTTCGGTGGTATGTGGAATGTCACATAATTCCTCATGGTTTGAGAGTTATGGCATTACGAAGTTGGAGGACCCTCATATGAAGGCTTGAAGCCCCAAAAGGTCAAAGAATTCAAAGATCTTGCAAAGAAGAAATCATTATTTAAATGATAAAGTAAAGTGACAAAGTCAAGAAGGATTATTTAAATAATAAAGTAAAGTGACAAAATCAAAGAAGATTATTTAAAAGTCAAGGAGGATTATTTAAATAATAAAGTAATGGAGAACTTTCTAATTATGGAAAGTGGTTAACCCTAAAATGTGGAAAATGGGTTAAGTGACCTAGAATTGGATTAAGTGACCTAGAATATGATTCTAAGGAAGCTACTTGGAGAGTATAAATAATAAGTAAGGGTCTCTTGTGAAAGTGCATCTCTTGAGCATGTATTGAAGATCTATTCTGAGAGAGAGAGTGCATGGAGGATCTCATGGACGCATCAAAGTTTAGGCAAGTCTGAGATCATGATGACAAAAGTTTTGGAAGTTTAGAAACCCTAGTTTTTGAGGTATACGCAGGCTGCAGTGAGCTAGAACGCGTACATATGCAGGCTGAATGAGGATAGGGTGCGTATAGTGGATGAAGTCATGAATACTTGTGGTTGAGCTGATGACAGGATCTTGAATACTAAAGTTGGTTCTAGATTTGCATTCTATGGGCTCAGATCTGCCACAGAGACTCTGGTATGGTTACATTGTTGTCTTGATGGATACCCTTTCTTGTTGTGGGGTGAATGCTTAAGGCATTCTTGGTATGGTTGTTGTGATGTGGTTTGTATTGGTTGATGGAGTGATTTGTACTCTTATGATTCAGTGTTTATATGATTGCTATAGTATGTTGATTGCTTATACATGATTGAGTAGCATTAATATTGTATGGTTGAGGAGAAAGAGTAATTTGTTGGAGAGATTAGATGTGTTGTGACTGGTTATGGGTCAGATTGGACAGTGATAGATAGAAGAGAATGTTATTGAAGGTTGCAAAGGATATGAGTGTGTGATGAAAAGAAAACCCTAATTGCTCAGAAGTGATATGTGGGTTGTAGTACAGACTGGTTGTGTACATACGCAAGTTGTACTACTGGTAGGGCATGTACATATGTGTGTTGCACTACCAACAGGTTGTGTACCTTTTGACATATTTATATCTATTGAGGATTGTGTTGGAAGATTGGTTATTGTCATTGATGTCAACCCTAGTCATGGGTTTTGGACCGCAAGATTGATGAAGGTATCTGGACATGAAGGGAAATGCACATGTAGATACAAAACCCATGGATGGATAGTATACATCATGTTGTTTCCGGTGTTATGTGGCACGTCACATGGATCCTCATGGTTGAGGAGAAATGAATTTTTGAAGATGAAAAAGTGAATTGAAGAAGGAAGTAAATGTAGGCCCTGGAGATAATTAAAGAAAAGAATTACAAAATAAGAAAGTGTCAAGTCGGCCCTAATGTTAAAAGGAAGTGACATAAATGGTATAAATAAACATCATTATACATTCATTTGATACAAGTTAAATTTCATAGGTAATAAGAAGATAAGAAGGCCGGATTTCAAGGGAGGATGAAGTATTTTGGTGATGTGTTCTAAGGTATGTTATTTTCAGGTCATCTTACCATTTTTGCTATAAAGTTTTTTCTAGAATGATTCGGATGGTGAAATCACTATGGTATTGAGAAGACATATCAAGGTACCTCTAGTAAAAATTTCATCTCTTGATTCACTATAATTATGGAGATACACTCTATGGAAGATAGGGTTTGTGACCAGTCCTGAAGCTAGTCAATAAACAGGTGTTCTGGGTAAAATAGTAATAACTTCTTCATACATAATCCAAATGTAGTGGGACCATTTCCATTGGAAAGAGTACAGACTTTAGTTTCTTGTGTGAGATTTTCAAAATCAGATGTTAAATATTGAGTGTGGGGCATGCTGTACAAGTTGGGTCTTATGAATAGACCAGAATTGAATAAATTCTACCATTCTTTCTAACCTCTTTTTGGGGAGGATTCAAGGAGTGAAAATTGGAGGAGTTTCAGAGAATACATTGAGTAATATTATCTATAGGATCAGAGTACTCCAAGAATTGAATAATTTCATAAATTGAAGAAGTCTCAGGAAGCATTATTAGG
>ML795451.1:272878-344704 GCA_009831015.1 Picea engelmannii
TCAAATCAACACAAAACTAATATGAAAGTCAATGCTAACTCATTGCTATATACTACCTTCGACACTACAATAACATTAGTGGTTAGACCAAACTCAAAAACAAATTGGAATAAGTTGCAATTATAAAATTTATGATAAAAAAAGTCAAAGATGACCACCACCACTTCCATCTAACATGTTTTATCTTTAATAATGTAAAAAAGAAATTTACATAGTTTCATAATTTTATTACTCTTTAAAATCTTGATGTTTTCATTGCATTGTCTTTAGTAATATAAAACATAATTTTACTGAGGATCATAATTCAAATTGCTCTAAACTATGAAGGATTATTTAAATGATAAAGAATTCAAAGAATTCAAAGATCTTGCAAAGAAGAAATCATTATTTAAATGATAAAGTAAAGTGACAAATTCAAGAAGGATTATTTAAATAATAAAGTAAAGTGACAAATCAAAGAAGATTATTTAAATGATAAAGTGAGATGACAAAGTCAAGGAGGATTATTTAAATAATAAAGTAATGGAGAACTTTCTAATTATGGAAAGTGGTTAACCCTAAAATGTGGAAAATGGGTTAAGTGACCTAGAAGTGGGTTAAGTGACCTAGAATATGCTTCTAAGGAAGCTACTTGGAGAGTATAAATATGAGGCAAGGGTCTCTTGTGAAATTTCATCTCTTGAGCATGTATTGAAGATCTAGTCTGAGAGAGAGAGAGTGCATGGAGGATCTCATGGACGCATCAAAGTTTTGGCAATTCTAAGATCATAACGGTAAAAGTTTTAGAAGTTCAGAAACCCTAGTTTCTGAGGTATATGCGGGATACAATGAGTGAGGGTGCGTACATACGTGGGATGAATGAGGAAAAGGCACATACATTGGATGAAGTCATGAAGAATTGTGGTTGAGCTGATGATAGGCTCTTGAAGACTGAAGTTGGTTCCATATCTACATTCTATGGGCTTAGATCTGCCACAGAGACTCTGGTATGGTTACATTGTTGTCTTGATGGATACTCTTGCTTGTTGTGTGGTGAATGCTTAAGGCATTCTTGGTATGGTTGTTGTTATGTGGTTTGTATTGGTTGATGGAGTGAGAATCACTCTTATGATTCAGTGTTGATATGATTGCTATAGTATGTTGATTTCTTATACATGATTGAGTAGCATTCATATTGTATGGTTGAGGAGCATGAGTAAGTTGTTGGATAGCTTGGATGTGTTGTGACTGGTTATGGGCCAGATTGGACAGTGAGAGACAGAAGAGAATGTTATTGAAGGTTGCAGAGGATCTGAGAGTGTTATGAAAATAAAATCCTAATTTCTCAGAAGTGATACACAGGCTGTAGTACAGACTGGTCGTGTACATACGCGAGTTGTACTACTGGTAGGGCGCGTACATACGGGTTTCACTACCGACAGGTCGCGTACCTGTTGACAGATTGATATTTATTGAGGATTGTTGCCTCATCTCAGTTGATGTTGAGGGTGTAAGCTAAGTCTTGCATTTAGAGATGATGCTCTTGTAGAGTTGTACTCTATTCAGTTGTTGTTGATAACCCAAGGATTGTAGTCCGTAAAAAAAACAAAATTGTACATACATCTTGTGTTCTGTGTGTTCCTTGTGGTGATGATTTCTTGATGATATATTGTTGATATATGCTCACATTTAACTGGTTATAAATGACAGCAATAAGTAATGAGTAAAAGGTGATTTCTAACTAATGAGTTTTTTGTAAGAGGGAAGTTTTGGGAAAAAGAACCCTACACTGTTCACCCCCCCCCCTCTTAGTGTAGTCGGTGTGTCCAACAAACTTTACCAAGGGAATCATTACCTAAATTCCCTTTCATTATTACCTGCACTTACCAATGCCATACATGTACGACCATCATCCCCCTTTGGATGTTACATGATCCATTGGTCTTCTTGGGGAAATTCCAAACACTCTCTTGACCAGATTTTGGATCAACACCTTATTAATTCATTCCTTATCTTCATAACGCTATATGCATTAGCATCATTGGCATGTTATTAATTTTTCCTTGTTGTTACCAGGTCATCTTCAACCTCAATTATCTATTATAACACTTTATATCATAATTATCGGTAAACTATTTTAAGTCTTCATGCAATTTAGATGTATGATCAACCATTACCATATGCATTTGGAAGCATATCCACATGCACCTAGCATATTAATTTTTTAATATGCCTTCTAGTTGTTTGTCCCCTTGCATTCACATGTGTAGATGTGCATTCAAGTCAATAGATATATACATTCCCTCTTGAGAATGGAAAATTTATTTGATAGAGCTATGAGCTTAGAAAATTGCTCATAGGCTCATGTTTCTTGTCATATGTTCCAATGACTACTTGCTAAGTCCCATTAGTAACATATTGTATCATCATATGCAATTACCAAGGGTAAGAATCGCAAATTCTCTAGGTTCTTATCCATATCAGGTTTCCAAAGGGCTCACTTCATTACTCCCATCAACACCTAAGTACGTTTATACTCTAATCTCCCTAATGCCCTTATGAAAACTAGAAATAGTCCAAAGGACTTATTTTATCCATCTTATAATGAAAAAGGGGATCTTGGTGATCATGTCATTTTGTTGATGTTTCAGCATCGAGTAGACATTCTCCTGGATTGGTCATGCTGATTTGACCAAGAGAGAATGATACAACAACATAAATGTAATACATAAATATATAAATCCATATATATACATTATATTATCAATATATAAATAATATATTTATAACATAATGTATAAATAAATAATCATTAAATAATAATAATTAATACATCATCATGAAAAGACATGTCTTATCCAAATGATATGCCTATTAATGAAAGGGAACCCTTGTGTGGGTATATATGGCCCTCATTTCCATTGTAATCGATCATCTCATATAATCTCATATCATCTCATATACAATATTGTCTCATACAATATCTACTTACAGTTGAGGTTTTCAGTGTGTAATTATTCTATGATAACAGTAATCATAAGGCAATAATTTTCAGATCTGAAAATCAGAAAATTCAACACATTCATCCTTGGAACCTCTTAATTCCAAGAAAACACATCATTACATGCCCTTAAAATACATTTACTTATGTTTAATTGGGGCAACCAACAATAGGTATCTTTCATTATAGGTCAAATAAACTAACCTTAACAAACTTTCCATCGGTTCTCCAAGCATGAGGAATTTTTCATATAGGGATTAACCTTTTGTATAAGCAACAATCATAATTGTTAGGGGCTCTATCAACCCATAGTTATAGACATCATTACAACTCATTAAAAAACCAGTTCATCCATTCTCTCAACTCATTCAACCCTATAATAGAATTCTACTCTTTCTGTCATTCACATTCTAATTTTTATCCATCCATGCTTGTCATCATATTCAAACTTATGTAGGAATCTTTCTAATTCCAGCAAGGTCATGGCATAATCCTTCTATTGTAAATCATCATGTTTAATTTTCTACTATAAGGAATTTTGAAAAAAAAAATTGGTCTACAGTCCTTCTTCTCAAGAAACTTGTGCAACTAATATTTAAATTTTAATACAGAGGATAATTTGTCGATAGAATCATATTAACCTTGGTATATTAGTCATGTGATTGTTCTCTAACCCATTCAGATATGGTGTTTGAACTCTGATCGGATACCACTCTATAACACACCCAACCCCATAACCCTCATTAGGTTGGTGAGGTGTACAGAATTTATCATTTCTTTCCTCAAACCACCTTTCTTATCCACACCTATAAATCCAAATATAATATCATAAGTCAGTTATATTCATCAAGATATTTCCAATGACTGTAATTATGATCAAATATGAGTTTGGGATTGAAATTTATAGCCACTTAAATTACTTGAGTGTTTCCCACCCAAAATCGACCTCACATCCATGTGGCACCCACATGGTCCCTCATCACCCATACTATACAATGTGGCATAGCTCAGATGATTATGTGTCGGGACATATAATCCCTACGTAGCATATCTTGGCCAATGCCCAGTGGGTTTATCTCATAATTCAAGAGGTGAAAATATTCACATCTAGGGATATAATGATCCAAACTCCCAAAATATTTATCTCTAACAATCCTCCAAATCCCAAATATCTATATATTCGGGCCCCCTGAGCTCACCCTGGAACCATGAGGTGGACCCTCTCCACATATGGGAATTTGGTCATCTGTACTTCCCAAAGGGTTGTCACTAACATAACTCTGGATATCCAGGGCAGCGACTCCCTCCTAATATTTCTTTGTATCCTCGAGACAAAAACCTTGACCCATCTCGAAATCTGGGTTTCCCGAATGGTTGAAGTTATCATCTCCTTCCAAATACCGTATGTTTCGGATATCCATGGAAATAAACCTCTTTATCTTGCCATTGAACCTTAACACAAAATCCTGAAGCATACAGAATCCAGGATATTAAAAATCTCATAAATCCCTTTTTCTTAAACACTAGATCTAGATGTCTAGCTCACACCAATGATATGCAGACCCGGTATGGCATGCAACCTCATAATTTGATTGGATGTTAGGATGATGTGGCATCACCATGTGGCACCTGACCTATTTTTTTTGTATGGATAAGTTGACATGGAACAACACATTGTTGATAGCTTGGCATGAGATGTAAAGTTTGATGTCACCATGCCCTCCAGACCTTTAATAAAACTCTACGTTGGAACATTACCATATCTAGGAATCCAGGATTTTCCAAAATGCACATTATGAAGAGTTATAGATTCTGGATATGACATCACCCAAGACATGTGAAACAATATTCTTTGTGACACGTGGACCAACCATAGCATGACCTATGGATCTACGAGGAAACAAACATCACCATAAGGCATAAGGGCCCTTCCCTATGGAACATTGACCCATCCAAAATTTGGGATCTGAAATTTCCTAAAATTCGATGTTTTAGAAAATTAAGACACGGGACGGCCAATAGAATCTAGAACGACTAATGGAATTTGGATAATGCGACTGACGGGGAATATGGACCATTGATATCCGATGATACCATGATCTGATTTCTAGGATTAACCTCAACTCATAAACACGCAATGAAAGTGGGTTCCATTTGTGGCATAATGCATGGCCTTTGCCATGTGGACCTCCAAACTCAACAAGTTACCCTTGGCACAGAATTTTTCTCCTGAACCTTGAACCATCCAGTATCTGGGGATCCATGATTTTCCAAAAATCACATTATGAAAATTTATATATGTCTAGATATCCACTCTTAATAGGGATCAAATAGCTAAGATATAATGATCCCCAAATATAATGGCTTAGATTAAGGATGTCAGATCAAGGCTTCCTTCCCAATCAGCAGGCCCACTCTCAACCTGCACCAATCCGAGGTTAACACATGTCATCCTTTGTGGCATTTCCACTGCCACGTTATCACTCACATCATCCAGATGTTCCCTAGACTTCCTCTAGTTAATAACCTTGCAAAAGGGTAGGGTAGGAACCTTTCCATGGAACCTTTCCCATCTGGGCATCCGGGGATCCAAGGAAAACATTAGGTGGCAAGTCTTCAAAGCATCAAATCTCTTTTCCATGCTCGATAAAAGGTAATTTAAGGCATGGAACTTCGCTAGAAGAAAAATGAGCATCGAGGTATCTGGTATTTTGCTAAGGGGCATGTTATGTAAAATTTTGGATGCTTGAATCTTCGTATATCCCCAATGCTACACATCCATATATCTAGAATCCAGTGTCTCTCGTGTTATAATTAATGTAAAAAGGGGTCAGATACTGGATTTGATACTTTACCCTCCCAACTTCGATTGGAGGTTTGAACTGCTTCCTGCACAAGGCCAACAAGAAAACCCTCTAGCTCCCTTTACTTAGTCAATTCAATGATTCTTCCTAGATTCACAGGATTCATAGGTTCTCAACCCAAAATCATTCAAGCATCTAAAGTAAGGCAACACTCCAGGAAAACAATCATGGAAATTCTGCAAATTTAGGCCTACGGGTCTATTTTTCAAGCAATTCAGAAGATATCAATGTGGGGGATTTCCCTATCCAAGAAATCCATGATATGACCCCAAACAAAAAACTTGAGGCTCAAAGGAGTTTAACCACTACCTTCTATTCATTTCATTCACTCTCAACCAGTGATCATACTTCCCTTAAGTATTACATAAATTCTCGGGATTTTAATCCATGGATTATCAATTGTTTGCATATGTGTTAAGAAGAAGATAACCAACAAGAGTAGTTATCCAACCTACAGTGAATTACCAAGTCAACCCTTATTCCATGTTGCTCATTGAATCCATATAATATCATGAATGCAAAACATGCTTATTTCATTTAGACATTTGGAACATGCAACGTCTAAGTAAGAATTATATGTTTAGAATATGTTATCCAAACCAACTAAGCAAACACATGCACATGAACCACACAGTTCTATAGATTACACAAACATAGTAATACTTATAGTTTGAACAAGAATGTACATAAAGATATACACTTATCTATTCATAAAACTTTTGGCCAAGAAATTGACTAATATTTAGAACTTTTCCACCCAACCATAGGCTCAGTTGCACTAAATTTCTCTAGTGTGGCCATCCCCATGCCAAGCCATGATACCACTAGGGAATCCTCTCAAACTCTTATATAAATTTACAAAATTGAAGGTTAATCTCCTCCACACAACCACCAGTTGAAAATCCTTACACCTACAATGTTGAGGACCTCCACAATGTTTATCAGATGTCCTCTCAACATAAAAATCGTGGGCCTCTCAGCTTAGGTTATTTTTTGGGTTTCTCCGACCAGTCATGCAACAAATTTTCTTTAAAACTCATGTTTGTCTTGTTTGCACTTGACCAAGTTTTGGGAGTTTCTTGGTCATGTTGACCTATTTTAATACTTCAACAACCTATCGAAGGAGGAGTGCAAGACGAAGCGAAGATCACGGGAGATCGGCCCCCTTTAGGGACCCTTTTTGGGTTTTTGGGAATATGTAACGGGAATGGGATGTCGACCCATGGGTTTACCCATGCTTAGGCCTATTTTGTATGTATAAATAGAAGGATAGGCAATGAAATAAGAGGATAATAGTACAACTATGTGATGTGAATGTGTGTTAAGTGCGAGTAGAGTCTGTAAGTGCTTTGTGCATGACTGCAAGGGACTTGTAGAGACAAGTGTAGATCCTTATAGAAGATTGTGGAGAGCTTAGTGTTGTAGCGTAAGAAAGAAGGATCTAGCGAGCTGCACAAATCTTTTTTCATGTGCGGAGTAAGGGTTTTGATGGCTTTGTGCTTGTAATCGATTGACTGAATACAACAAAGAAGAAGAGTTGGTGGGCGTAGCCCCAGGTTGGGGGTGAACCACATAAACATTGTGTTATGTGCTTTGTGCTTTGTCTTGATGTGTTCATATGTTATATTCTAAGTGATCTAATATGTTTAGATAGATCTATTTATGCTTTGTGCTTATTATATGTGAGAATGTTAGATCTGATCTAGATAGTCATGCTTAGTGCTTGATATGCTCATTTTGATCCATTTGTATATGTTAAGTGCTTGAATACTGTAGATTAGTGTGAATGTTGTGAAGATCTGTTTTATCAACGAAGTGAATAGTGATTACAGATTAAGGAAATGACAGTGCTAAGAGTTGTATTAAGTATTATAATCACATATTTGTGTCCTAGCTAAGGTTGTAGACACCTGATTCTTGCAGCCACCCCTACTTATACCTCGAGTGGGACTTCATCTGCTTCGCAAGTGTTGCCGAAAGGGCTAGTAGTTAGGGCTTTGTTGGTGCGTTGTTGTAGTGTTGAACCCTGGGTGTGCCCCTGTGCCAACAAATGGTTCCATTGTTGGGACCTGAAACTGTTATTGTTCAGAACTCATGAAGAAGAAGCTTTGTGCAAAGAGTTCTGTCATGGTGCACAGTATTCTACTTGATTTATAAAGCTTTATGCTAAAGAAAGAAGGTCAGATATGAAAGAAAGAAGCTATATCTAAATAAAAGAAGATCATATCTGAAGGAAAGAAGCAATATCTGAACGCTTGGTGCTCTAAGAAAGGTAAAAGTAATAATTTCTGATTAAAAGAGGTCAGATCTGCAAGCTTTGTGCTCTGATAAAGGTGAAAATAGCAAAAAGTTTTAGATCTGGAAGCTTTGTGCTCTGTAGAAGTAAGATAAGTAGAATTTTTTTTCTAGAGTATGGATCTAGTATGATTGATAGGATCTATCCTAGATTGAAAACTAGGGAATTAATAGATGAAAGAAGGTTTGATATGAGTAGATATGATAAGACTAGTGAAATATATGTTATACCAATGCATAGAAATAATGTTTGGACTAACAAATGCATCCAGGATCCTAGAAAGAATTTATTGCAGGTTAGCTCCTATGATACTAGTGCGCAGTAAAGAAGAGATCGGGGATCATTTAAAATAAAGAGAGGATTAACCATGTGTTACAGTTGTAGAAGATCAGGACATCTGTTGGAAGATTGGTTGTTGTCATTGATGTCAACCCTAGTCATTGGTTTTGGACCGCAAGATTGATGAAGGTATTTGGACATGAAGGACAATGCACATGAAGATACAACACCCATGGATGGATAGTATACATCATGTTGTTTCTGTTGGTATGTGTAATGTCACGTGGATCCTCATGGTTGAGGAGAAAAGAATTTTTGAAGATGACAAAGTGAATTGAAGAAGGAAGTACATGTAGGCCCTAAAGATAATTAAAGAAAAGAATTACAAAATAAGAAAGTGTAAGGTCAGACCTAATGTTAAAAGGAAGTGGCATAAATGGTATAAATAAATATCTTTATACATTCATTTGAAATACAAGTCGAATTTCAGAGGAAATCAGAATTAAAGAAGGCCGGATTTTAGGGGAGGATGAAGTCTTTTGGTGATGTGTTCTAAGGTATGTTATTTTCAGGCCATCTTACCATTTTCGCTATAAATGTTTTTCTAGAATGATTCATATGGTGAAATTGATATGGTATTGAGAAGACATGTCAAGGTACCTGTGGTAAAATTTTCATCTCTTGATTCTCTATAATTATGGAGATACACTCTGTGGAAGATAGGGTTTTTGACCAGTCCTGAAGCTACTCAATAAACAAGTGTTCCGGGTAAAACAGTCATAACTTATTCATAGATAATCCAAATGAAGTGGGACAAATTTTATTGGAAATAGTATGGACTGAAGTTTCTTGTGTGTGATTTTCATAATCTGATGCTAAATATTGAGCGTGGGGCATTCTATACAAGTTAGGTCTCCTGAATAAACCATAATTGAATAAGGTCTACCATTGTTTCTATAACTTCCTTTTGAGGAGGATTCAAGGAGTGAAACTTGGAGAAGTTTCAGAAAATACATTGAGTAATATTATCTATAGGATCAGAGTATTCCAAGAATTGAATAATTTCAGAAGTTGAAGAATTCTCATGAAGCATTATCAGGTTCTATGTGATGGTTGGTTGATGGTGATGATTTAATGTAAAGTTTTATTATCTCTCATATATTCTTGGGTGGAAGGAAGGGGCAAGGATGGAGAGTTAAACCCTCTCTTGATATTGGGGGATTGTATCTTCCTCTTGGTGGTTTATCCCTCCCTTTACATTTGGAATTTGTAGCTACCTTTGGAAGTCATTACTTCCCTTGAACAATAACTATTGATTATTTCTCATATATTGTGCATGGTGTACTATGGTGTATTGGTGTAACTATTATACTATTGTTCATTGCTCATTAGATATAATTAAATGGTTTAAGTATAAGTTGAAAAATGTTTTAAATTTTACTTGATATTGATTCACCCCCCTCTCAGTATCAACAATCTTGCTAAGGAATGCCCTAGTGGAAGACCTAGTTGTCTTTGTTGCAAAGATATAGACCATGAAGTGTTGGATTTCCCCAGAATAATTGCTAATCTTGAAAGTATGAACATAAGACAAGAAAAACCTAATACAGATCCAAAAACTAAGGCTATAGTAGAACCCCAAAAAGAATCAGAGAAGATATTACTACAGATGAAAGAAACCTTGGATGATCATCGACATGTTAGACTATTAGAGATCTTTAAAGATGAGTGACTTGAAGAAAGAATAGGGGACTTCGACATTGACTATGTTCTAAATGAGGAAACACAGGTGAATATCATGACAGAGAGAACTTGGGAAGCTATAGGAAGGCCTGCTATGATTACTACATTAGGAGGAATAGGGTTATTCAGAGGAAAACTAGTAAACATGTGTGGGAGGCTCACTTAGATACCTATGATTGTCAATGGAACTTTGAGGAAATAAGATTATGAGATTATTAAATTTACTAACAACCGTGCCCCGTTTACCATGTTAATAGGAAAACCTTGGATTGATAGGGATCAAGCTAGACGAAAAGAAGAAGAAGAAGTTTTGGAACAAAAGAAGCAAGAGTTAAAAGATTTTATGACCAGAAGGATCGCACGCTTGATTGAAGAACAGGAGAGAAGATCGAAGATGTTTAATGATAGTAACCCAGATGTCGAAGTTAAGAGAACACTAGAGAATCCACTGGATATTGAATTACCTATCCCAGACAAAGAAGAAGTATTATCCAGGAACCCTAGGGAAGAATCTCAACAACGCGAAATGACTAAGACCACAGAAGACAAGAATCTGAATGGAAAAATAAATACCGAGAAAAAGCTCACTAGAAAAAAGGCTCGATAGTTAAGAAAGAAGATGGCTAAGACTGAAAAGTTACAGGAGGTTCTGGAGGAGACCTCGTGGAAAGAAAAATTGCAGAATTGGAGCTTTGTCAGGATATCAAAATAGCGACACATGGCACTTCGTCGTGACGAAGAAATATAGTCGTTGGAACCGATATATCCGTTCGTCTCCCGCTTAGAATGGGCAGAAAATAAATAAAGTTTTGTCATCAGACCATTGGGTCACACCATAATGGATCGAATAGGATTTAATAAAGGCTCATACCCGTTGTAAGCGAACCGTTGTCGAGTTACCTATTTATCCCGTCACTCCATGCACTGAGAACACTTTTTATAATTGAGAATTCGAGCCCACAGACTAAGTCGAGTTTATACACTGATCATTTTTCTCTCACTCTCTATCTCATTATTGTGTCTAAGTTGTTCCCCAAACCCGTGAATTATTCACCCTGAGTGTGTATGTCAGAAGCATTGAGCGCTACAGAGAAATTTGTTGAGGAAGTTTTGATCGACTTGATGATAAGAAATCCATGTCGATGTCTGAAGGTATCCAGGATTCATCCACAAGAACAGTGCAAGCGTCCCCATCCACTGCTCATGGAGCTGGAACATCCCATGAAAGGTGACCTAATCAAAAGGATGACTTAGCGAATGCTAATATGATTCTGAGCATTCTACCTACCTATATATCACCTCTGAGGGGCACAATAAACCGAGACAGTGTGCCTAGAGACTTTGAATATGAATTGGTCACTGCGTACCTCCCGAAGGGGATACGCACAGTGCGCGCAGACCAAGATAAAATCTCATCATTTAAGTTTAGTGACTTCAACCTCGACGACAGGAAGGTGTACAACATGCTCTCCCCATACAAGTATCTGACTAGAACCAAGGGAAAGAACTCAAAGATCATACCCCAGTCATGGACCCATAACCTCGTGCAGTCCACCCTCCTCAACATTATGAAGATATTGCACTTCGGAAGGCACTAATAAGTGAATGCATGCGTCAAGCTATTGTTTTCCTTCTACCATGGAGGATACTTGTGGTTGAACTGTCACATTACAGTGGATCCGACGTTGATCAATCAGATCACAAGGCTGAGCATGCAAGGCCCTGACCCACAGTATTTCCACCCTAGAAAAGCCATGGATCATTCTCTTGTGTAGAATATTAAAGATACCTACAGAGATGTCGAGAAGGGAATGCGAGGCTACAACATAGCCTCTATCTAGAGAGACACAGTGTGTCTAGCCTGTAAATTGATCACAGGAAAGTTAGTTCGCAAGAACTGACCCACCAAAGTGATTGGATTTATAGTCGACCTCATAGGGAAGTGCGTGGAGGGCCTACAAATGAAATGGGAAAAGTACCTTGTAAACCAGCTGGAATTGGACTGCAGGGAATCACAAGATCAAGGATATGATTTCCACTTTAGCTGGCTTCTCATCTTGATCACTTTTATCGCATGGGAGATTCCGGAAGGTGCGACCTTCCTGGATATCGAGTCGTTTGAACCTCTATCCGCAAATTTCAGTACACTATGGTACTCGAACGACATGAACAAGCAATGGAAATCAAATGTTGTCTTCCACACTTATTACAACCAGTTGAAGGTAGCCATCCATTTTGTGCCTCGTATAACCCCGAACACTCTCCATAGGTTTAGGCCCTTGATGAAATTCAGCGTGGACCGTCATTTCATCTATATCACAGCGCGTGTTGATGAGCATAAACAACAGATACAGTCTTACTACAAGTTGATAGAGGATAACTTGGAAGAAATTACCAAGGAATGGTCGATAGACCTCCTTGTCCTAGCAGATCCTATGGAGATGTCCAACATTGACAGTCCAAAAGCAGTGCACGATACACCTGGACCAAGCAAGACCAAGAAAAATGAAGAATCTCAAGATGTAAGCAGTACCTCGACGAAAACTGCTTCTATCTCACCTGAGCAAGGAGGTGATGGCGGAGAGATATATGGAACAGAAGTTTAACAAAATAAAGGAGAGGTTACACTGCCTAGAGATGAGAAGGACCCCTCAAAGAAAACGAAGGTTTCTCATCCAAAACCTTCTTCAAGGAAGAAATCAAAAGCAACCAGGACCAAATTTGAGACCACCCTCACCTCAGATGACTTCGACTTCATTGTTGTAGCACTGAATGATGCTTCGTTGGAGATAGTAGAGAAGAAAGAAGCTAAGAAGGAGGAGGTATTCAGTCGGATTAATATTGAACTTCAAGGAGTGTCGCGGGCATTTCAGTCCAGCTGCGCAGTTTCTACTGTGCTTCTGCCATCGGAAACACTAGAACTAGGTGATGAGACAGCTCAACTACACTGCATCATTGATACAGTCAAAGATCGCCTCCGACGAGCTCGAGAAGAGATGGCACAAGCCACCCAGGATTTAGCGCAAGTATAGAAAGACCTTAAGGAGAAACATAGTGTTGCATAATAGGAAAATCTTTCTCTGCAAGCGAAATGGGATGAAGAAAAATCACAGTTACAGCAAAGCAAGGAACAGTTGCTTGTCAAGCAACTCAAAGTGAAGGAAATGGTTCATAGATATATTTTCTCTATGACAATCATCGAATTAAAGGCCGAAGAACAATTTCCACATCAGGTGGCACAACTCAAAGAAGTAATACAACAGCTCCAAAAGTGCATAGTAGACTTGGAGATCCTCACTGTGCCTGAGACCCCTTAAGACATAAGGGACCAACGAGAAGCAACGGCCCACATCACAGTTGACATATTAAAATATATTGCCTTGGAGTGCAAGCATCTGAGTAACCAAAGCACCCAGACATATGAGAACCTCACTGAGAACCCAAAGTTACAGGCACCGGAGTGGCAGCTCCAGGAAGCGAAGTAGCACGCAGATACACTACAGGCGCAATTGAAATCCCTTTCAGTTGTAGAACGAATGAAGAGGTATCAGGAACAATGCACAGCTCAATAGCAGATCCATATGCTTCAAATCAAAGTGATGGAAGTCACTCAACGACTTCAACCTGTGCAAGATAAGGCATGCTAGTTTTTTACAGAGGTGGAGAACCAAGGAGCATAGTTAGAACAACTTGTCACCGCAGCACAACAATGCCTAGAAGGGACAGTGAATGACATAGTAATAGAGGATTTCTCTGAACAAGAGTCCATAAAAAGTTGAAGCATCTCGGTCCAAGCTTGAGGCATTCGAAGACGAACTAATCATACCGGAGTGACTCGGGATGAGTCACAGGTGAGTGTTGGGGGCCTGTTGGCACTTCACCAAGTTTTGGGAGTTTCTTGGTCATGTTGACCTATTTTGAGACTTCGAAATCCTGTCGAAGGAGGAGCGCAAGACAAAGTGGAGATCACGGGATCTCGGCCCCTTTTTGGGTTTTTGGGAATATGTAATGGGAATGGGATGTCGTCCCATGGGTTTACCCATGCTTAGGCCTATTTTCTATGTATAAATAGAAGGATAGGAAATGTAAGAAGAGGATAATAGTGCATCTATGTGATGTGAATGTATGCTAAGTTCCATTAGAGTCTGTAAGTGTTTTGTGAATGAATGTAAGAGACTTGCAGAGCTAAGTGTAGATCCTTGTAGTAGATTATGGAGAGCTTAGTGTTGTAACGCAAGGAAGAAGGATCTAGTGAGATGTGCAGATCTTTTGTCCTGTGTGGAGTAAGGGTTTTGATGGATTTATGCTTGTAACCGATTGACTGAAGGCAATAAAGAAGAAGAGTTGGTGGACGTAGCCCCAAGGTGGGGGTGAACCACATAAACATTGTGTTATGTTCTTTGTGCTTTGTCTTGATGTGTTCATATGTTATATGCTAAGTGTTATGATATGTTTATATAGATCTATTTATTATTTGTGCTTATTATATGTGAGAATGTTAGATCTGATATAGATAGTCATGCTTAGTGATTGATATGCTCATTCTAATCCATTTGTATATGCTAAGTGCTTGAATATTGTAGATTAGTGTGAATATTGTGAAGTTATGTTTTATCAGCGAAGTGAATAGTGATTACATATTAAGAAATTGATGATGCTAAGAGTTGTATTAAGTATTATAATCATAGATACGTGTCCCATATAAGGTTACATACACCTAATTCTTACAACCACCCTTGCTTCTACCTCTAGTGAGACTTCATCTGCTTCATAGGTGTTTCCGAAATGGTCGGTAGTTAGGGCTTTGTTGGTGCGTTGTTGGTGCGTTGAACCCTAGGTGTACCTATTGTACTTGGGATGATAGTCTTCAGTTGTCCATCCTTCTCTCTCCATATTTTTTTATTGCAGGTGGTTGTCTCGTTGTTATACCACAAATTTCCACACCAAATTTGCATTTGTGAGATGGCCTAGTCCATTCCCTAGCTTGCAAACTTAAATCCCACTCTCATCCATCAGTGTCATCTAAAAAACAACACTTTTTTTTCTATATTTGATTCACCTATTTTCAAATTGCGTACATTGTTATTTTCCAGTGTACAAACCACGTATGCCCTCAATTTTATGAAAAAAAAAATATTCCACATTTTCGGGTGGGGTTTTCGGTTGGGATCATTCCAAAAATTACCTTGGCCTGTACACAATGAAATAAAACCATCCCAAACCCTTGATGATGGTATATAATCACATATTTGGGGTATGGATGGGAGGACAATCTAGGTGCAATATTATGCTGACGAATTTGCAAGCTTCCCTATTTCCATGATCCTGTGAGTAGGATCCCCCATGATCTGGAAACTTATTTTCCATCACTCCTTCCTATCTCATATATGACCATAGGGTGTGTTCCTATCTCGTTTGGGTCATTCTAGGAAAATCCATTTCGTTGAGTTGATGCTTGAAGGAGAAGTGAGGGGACATGGGTGGTTGGCCTCGAGGCAATGTCTGTGGTTAGAGTCAAGTTGTAACTACCTACTTACAATGTTTTCAATAAAAGAGTTATCTTTCCCTCCATATTTGTGTAACATTGTTTAATCTATTAGTATATGATAACTTGATTTACATATTTGAATTTTCATATTACATGTATAACTTGATTTCATAACTACCTTGTTGCAACATAGACTTGATATCCTTTTGCAGGTTAGTATGAGCAGAGATCAACAGAGAATCAAAGGTCGAGAGCGATTAACAACATCAAATGATAGGATAAAAAGTGTGACCTATTCTCTTATCTCTTCCAAAGTAGTTATATTATTTTGAATTTGTGTGTGACGGTAGGGTTTGTCTTTTAAATTCGGTCAGGCTCTGTAGTGACGTAGACCCAAGGTTATAGGGTAAAAATCCCATAACACAATTGGCGACCATACTGGAAATTTTTCTCCTAGTTTAGGTCGATCTTAGGGTTCTTTTGTTGTCTTGATTTTTGTTTTCTTGTTTTCTGGGCTTTCCATAAAAGCATTTGTCATCTCAGAAACTTTTACCAAGTTTCTGGAAGCTTCCCTTTGATTGGAAATTTCTTCTTTTTGAAGTTTCGTTGAGCCGTACGCGATTTTCCTTTGTTCGAATTGCGTATATACGCAATTTTCCTATGTTTGAATAGAGTATGTACATTATTTTGTATGTACATAGTCTCGTATCTGTGTGATAATTTTGTCTTTGGGATTTTCTCTCAGTTTTGGGAGGATCTAAATTGGTTTTTCAGTATGATCTGAGCCTTTTGGATTTGCTTTTGCCTTTGATTTATGTGTTAAGTCTCTGACAATGTTGAAATCTTGTTAAGAGTTCTTACTTGTTATTAGGTTAGTATTTTGGTTATAAGGTTCTTTAGGTTGTTCGAAAGGGAAATTATGTGTGTATGGGCTTAGTTTCTAGTTGATTGTTGTATTCCAGTGATTATACATTGTTTTCCCTTCGTTCATAAAAATAAAAATAAAAATTTCATCTTAGTTGCATTTGGTTTCTTCTTAGTAATAGAAAAGACAAAAACAAATTGGTTTCTAGTTATTCTTCTCTTGTTCCCTTGCCTTTGAAATTTTCAAGAAAATAAATTCCTTACTAGCACTTAGGTCTTTAGGAATTTTTCTTTCTTTGATAGTTGTTGGTTTCAATTACAGTAGTATTTTGTAAAAGAAAGTAAATCCAATTTGCAAATCTCTTTCTCACTATGCTCTACATTGTCATTCAAAAAGTATCTTAGATTTGCATTGCAAAGTGGTTTAATATCTTGCATACAATCAAAATTACATTGTTTTCATTTTTGTAAAAAGTATAAAAGAAAGAGTTTGTTTTCATTTGATTTGAAGTGTTGTTACACTCATTTTTCAGTGAAGAAATTGCATCTTGCATTTGTGTTCTCATGTGTTTCTCTACTAACTCCATAAAAACACCATATAGTTTCATTTGTACCCCTCTTGAGTAAATAACATCCCCATAAAATGAATGCTAAATAAAACTTAATTAGACATTTTCATTTTATAGAGTAAATAGACTAGTTGTAGGATAGGGCCTTGCTTTAGGTTGGAGAGTTAATTTATCCAAGGCCAAAAAACAAACATAGGAGTCTGAGCTAGGGAGAGTTCAAACCCAACTATTATATAAGTATAGTCAGGAAGATCCTCTAACACATGATTCAAACATGATGTCGCATGAAGGATATTCGAGGAGATAACACCTTCGAATCTTAATTGAACGTAGTGGAAAGATCGTATATTGGGGGTTTCATCAGTGCCCTTTCCTCCATGAGAGGCAGTGCTTTCGAGGCTTCAGGATTAGTTACCCTACCCATATGTTTGATCCTAACTATCAAATGTACCCCCCAGATGTTGACTACGAGTTGGTGACCTTAGTATATTTTCCTAGGGGTCTCAAAGGTGACTGTGGGGGGTTTCATGTGGTACCTAGGGAATATTTCATATCACACTTTTCAGTATTGTTGGATGGTGCCCCACGAAGAATGGGTACTTACACTGGATAAGGTTGGTCAGTGGAGGTTGGGATAATTGTTTCTCACTCCTTCATTCATCGGTCCATGGGACTTAATCAACCCATGCCTTCGTCTGAAAGATCCTTACCTCACTTTGTTACTATTTCAATCTAAGGACCTAATCCTTCTAAGTCAAGATATTGACAAGGTTGTTTGTTTCTATTTCTTTTTTTAGGGATTTTCTAGTGTTGTGCTTAGCGATCCTAGAATTTCTTATGGAGGTGTGTAGATGGTCACCTAGAGCTGACAACTCAAAGTGGTTGATCAACCACCTCATCGATTGAGGAGAATTCAAGATCTTCCCCCTGAAGAAGTTGAAGTGGATCCTCCTCCACCTCCTTTGAGGTGTCAACTTGATAAATCCGACACTTTTATACCAACTGGTCCGATCAATATTTTAATTACAGAACCTGTAGAAATATGTAAATGTGTTGAAACTGCACATAATATATCTAGCTAGAAAATACTACACACATTTGCAGAGAGAAATTGACAAAGAAGAAGAAGGAGAGAAAGAATGGAAGAATTCTCATTAACCGTTATGAATAATTGATCCGTAAAGATCTTTTAATGACTGCGGTAGAGTTTTTAATTGCATGTGTTAATTAACCATTTGAGAAGCTTAATGAAAGAATGAGGAAATAAGAGGAATTATGACAGCCATATACACATATGCAGATCTGAAATGAAGTAATAAACAGCGAACCATAACAAGAGAATTGATAACGGAGTTTGGCACAACGTTGCCTACATATTTGGGCCTTTGTCTCTGTGGGGGAGGCTTCTTTATTTCTGTTCAAAGCTCAAAATATACATTGTAGTAGTGACAATTGGCTAAAAGACTGATCTGGTCATGTTCTTCCAGATATCTAGAACCCAGCAAAAGAAACGGCATGCAAAACGGATGACCGGAGCTCCCAGAAATGGCCTGAAAGTGTCTGCTCCTCAACAGCTTCCCTGCATAAAAATGGCTTTGGCTTGGCTTCCCTTCAGCATAACTCTTCTCTGAATGTCCTTCCATGGCCTCAAATAGGCCTGGTTTTTATAGATCTGAAGTTGGTTATCATTCCCCAACTTCCTCCCAAAATCTGGCCACCAAAAATGCCCAATATCTCCCAAAAATGGGCCAAATCCTCCATTAACAAGCTTAAAAATCAATTAAAATCCAAAAAAATTATAAAAAACTCACTTCTGTTAAAACAATATGGGCTTAAGCCCCCAAATCACGCACGCGCCCCCCTATTTTTGTCACATGCACCTTAATATGGCCAAGCGCCAACCTAAAGGGTTGAGCGTTGGCCCATACTCAGCGCTAGCTCCTGGTCTTCGGGCACGTGTATAGGACCATGGCCTAAAGTAGCCTGAGCCCTGAGGGATAGGCCCCTCACTTCATGTGTTGTGGTTACATGGTGGCACTGAAGTCCAAGGGCTAGGCCCTATCCCATACTCCATGCATATGGTGCCCGCGCCCTCAAGTTTATGTGGGTTACGCGACCACGGGTAGAAACCATGGGCCGGGGCTAAGCCCCAGCCCTTTCCGCCTCCAATTAAAGTTTTAACAAAACTTAAATACATTATTTTCCATATGATAGTTAAGAACTAACATTGGAGGGAGTGGTTAGCTCGGTCCTGCCAGTCCATAGCCCAGTGGAGGTCGGGGGTTCGACTCCGGTGGAGACCCCAAAATTTTGCATAACCCGAAAGCCAACCACAGGGTGCCACATGGCAGCCCATGATTGGGCCATGTGGCACCTCAACAACCAATCAGACACTGCCACTTGTCAACACAGGATTGAACCACCTATCTACCAAGGTTTCTGCCCAGTCATCAATCGTACCGCCACGTCACTGCCCTGTCAGCATGCCACTGTGTCTGCCACGTCAGCCTGTGCCACGTGTCACCCTTATAGTGGTGACATGTGTCACCCTCTGACTGTTCCAAATCACCTGTTGTATGCCCTGTCATCTACCACGTGTCATCTCCAGAAGTTTCCACGTCAGTTGTACGGTTGTACGACCTGTACAGTCAGACTGCCACGTGGTACTGTACGGATTGTACAGTCACCCATTTTTTTTGCATGTTTGGGTTTTCGAACAGAATGCAATATCTTTCGCATACAGAGCTTGTTTGACGAAGTAAATATATGGCCAGAATCAGGAAGATGAGACGGACGCAATGGCGTTAGTTTCGTCGGATTCTGAGCACTTTCATTTTTTATCCTTTTTTAGCCCTGACAGGCTCTTGGATCTAATTTTGGATCACACCTCCCCCCTAAAAGACCTTTTGGTCCCCAAAAGGTTATTGACCAGTCAACAAGCTCGAGATAGGCCACCCAGCTTGTCCTCTATCTATGAACTCTATCATGTGCACCTATCTCATCAAGATCAACTGTAACACAATCATGACAACTGACAGTATATTGTTAGCCATTTGAACCCTGTTACATCTTATTGAAGCCACTATCATCCATGTTGACAACATTACTAATGACAGCATCAAAAAGACGACTGCAAATGAGCTGGTATACTTGAGATATTTGCACGACATGAGCTTATCTTGAAGCAACTTATGATTGATTTTCCATTCAACAATCATTTCTTGTTCTTGCTTAATATCGATTACTTAATTTGAAACAATTATTGGTTTTTTTCTTGTTTGCACTGCCTTCTTTAATTGTTCCATTGTTTGAAGTGTTTTATTTGCTTTAACATGATGAGCATGAACCACATAATCTTGACCTGCTTTGGTTAATTGATATTGATTCTTTTTCCTGTAGAAGATTGCCTTACGATCATATAAGTATGGACTACCTAAGACCATTCCACATTCTCTTAACGGCACTACATAACATGTTACTTCGTCCACATACTTAGATGAAATTGCAAATTTGATTGTGCACTGCTTTGTTATGTGCATTTGATGATGATTGTTTATCCATTTAAGTGTGTAAGTCTTATGATGTAGTTGTGTTTTTAACCCCAATTGCTTAACCAATTCTTCTGAGATTAGATTAGATTGAGATCCACTGTCGATTAATGTGTCTATCTTAGTGTGTCACATGATTACCCTTATATGAAACAAGTTTCTTCTATAATCAATGCCTTCACCAATTTTACATGTCATACCAACCAATGAGATCTTTGATTCATCACCTGAATCCGATCCCAAGTTTGTGGGTCTTGTTGTCGTTGCCACTGTTTGCATTCCCTTCTTTTCCTTGAACCACTTTGGCCTCTTCTCAGGATGTAACTTCCAACATCTGTCCTCATCATGTCCCTCTTTCTTGCAATGCTTGCAAGAGGGATTTCCTTCATTCCTTGTCACTGCATTTGAATTCTTGCCATGCCTTTTCCTCTTGTCCTCTTTTCTTGAAGACGATGATTCCCCTGACACACATGTTTTTCCTGCTTCAATATACATAGCTTGAACAGAAACCTCATCAAGGTTAGTGGGTCCAAACATGAATATAGTGTTTCTAATATGCAAAGGTAAACCTCCTATATACTTCATAAGACTTTCTTGTGTTTGTAAAGGGATATCTAACATTAATGCCATTTTTCGAAATCCATCGGTGTATTCTTGCACTATTTGTTCTTTTCTTAGTTTTAAAGATTTTCATTCAATTAGTGATTTTTCTTTATAACCCAAAGGATATAAATGTTTCCTAAGTGCAGAAATGAATCTTTTCCATGATGGACATACATTACCCACTTGTTGTGTTCCCTTTTGCAACTTGCTTTGCCACCAAATGAGAGTTGTACCTGCAAGTCTCAAAGATGCCAACTTGATTTGTGTGGCCTCATTTTTTATCTATTGCACACTGCAGTAAACCTCCATCTGCCTAATCCAATTGTCAATTTTCTCTGCATTTACTTCACCATCATATATGGGTAACTCAAATTTAACATCAATTTTTAACAATGGAATTTCATTCTTATGCTTATAAACATTTTTCTTTCCATTAGATTTAGAACTTGAACTTGAAGAAGAAGGAGAAGAAGGAGGTGATGATGGAGGTGAAGGAGGAATCTAAGGATGATCCTCTTCCTCTCACTTTTTCCCTTTGAAGATTCACCCAAAACTGGTCTCTTTCGTTCCAAGTAATCCTTGTACAAAACTTTCACCATCTCTGACATAGCAAGGAAAGTTTTCCGGAACTCTTTCTCATCCTGAGAAAGCCCTTCTTCCGATGCCATCTTCTCGCTGTGAGAAGCTCTCTTTTTCAATCCAATTAATGGATTCTCTGCAACAATATCACCTTCACCACGCTGTATCTTTTCCCTGGTTAACATGAAAAACTCAAATACAAACGTCAACTAGCTCTGATACCACTTGATCCGTAAAGATCTTTTAATGATTGCGGTTGAGTTTTTAATTGCATGTGTTAATTAACCATTTGAGAAGCTTAATGAAAGAATGAGGAAATAAGAGGAATTATGACAGCCATATACACATATGTATATCTGAAATGAATTAATAAACAGTGAACCATAACAAGAGAATTGATAACGGAGTTTGGCACAACGTTGCCTACGTCTTCGGGCCTTTGTCTCTGTGGGGGAGGCTTCTTTATTTCTGTTCAAAGCTCAAAAAATACATCGCATCAGTGCCAATTGGCTACAAGACTGATCTGTTCATGTTCTTCCAGATCTCTAGAACCCAGCAAAAGAAACGACATGCAAAACGGATGACTAGAGCTCCCAGAAATGGCCCGCAAGTGTCTGCTCCTCAACAACTTCCCTGCATAAAAATGGCTTTGGCTTGGCTTCCCTTTAGCATAACTCTGCTCTGACTGCCCTTCCATGGCCTCAAATAGGCCTATTTTTTATAGATCTGAAGTTGGTTATCATTCCCCAACTTCCTCCCAAAATATGGCCTCCAAAAATGCCCAATATCTCCCAAAAATGGGCCAAATCCTCCATTAACAGGCTTAAAAATCAATTAAAATCCAAAAACATTATAAAAACCCCACTTCTATTAAAACAATATGGGCTTAAGCCCCCAAATCACGCACACACACCCCTATTCTGGTCACATGCACCTTAATATGGCCAAGTGCCAACCTAAAGGGTTGAGCGCTGGCCCATACTCGGCGCTAGCTCCTGGTCTTCGGGTGTGTGTATATGACCATGGCCTAAAGTAGCCCGAGCCCTGTGGGATAGGCCCCCCACTTCATGTGATATGGTTACATGGTGGTGCTAAAGTACAAGGGCTAGGCCCTATCCCATACTCCGCGCATATGGTGCCTGCGCCCTTAGGTTTATGTGGGTTACGCGTCTTTCCGCCTCCAATTAAAGTTTTAACCAAACTTAAATACATTATTTGCCATATGATAGTTAAGAACTAACAGTGGAGCAGGTGGTTAGCTCGGTCCTACTAGTCCATAGCCTAGTGGAGGTCGGGGGTTCGACTCTGATGGAGACCCCAAAATTTTGCATAACCCAAAAGCCAACCACAGGGTTCCACGTGGTAGCCCATGAATGGGCCACGTGGCACCTCAACAACCAATCAGACACTGCCACTTGTCAACACAGGATTGAACCACCTATCTGTCGAGGTGTCTGCCCAGTCAGCAACCATACCGCCATGTCACTTCCTTGTCAGTATGCTACTATGTCTGCCACGTCAGCCTGTGCCATGTGTCACCCTTATAGTGGTGACGCGTGTCACCCTCTGACTGGTCCAAATCACCTATTGTACACCCTGTCATCTACCATGTGTCATCTCCAGAAGCTACCACATCAGTTGTATGGTTGTACGGCCTGTACAGTCAGCCTAACACGTGGCACTATACGGACTGTACAGTCACCCATTTTTTTGCCTCTTTGGGTTTTCGAACAAAATTCGATATATTTCGCATACAGAGGCCATTTGATGAAGTAAATATATGGCCATATTTAAGAAGACAAGACAGACGCAATGGAGTTGGTTTCGTCGGATTCTGAGAACTTTCATTTTTGAGCCTTTTTTAGCCCTGACAGGCTCCTGGATCCGATTCTAGATCAATAATGAATAGTTTACACATGATATACTATGTATAACTCAACCAATGCACCATTGTGGTGGTCTAGAGTGATTTGGACACACACCAACAGTTACAGGAGTGAAATGCCACCTAGTCTAGTCTCTCAGGCAGTTATGCGAGTGAACTGCCAGCTAGTTGAGTTAAATAGTCAACTAGTCTTCAGTTAATTGACTGAATATGCATTAATGAGGAGTATATCAAGGAATCAAGGGTAATGCACTATTCTGGTGATGATCCCAAGGCAAGTGCTCATTAGCATTTTGATGATTCCAATGTTGCATGGTGATAAAACCAATGCAACATCTAAACTCAACTCAACTAGTCAAACTCAAGTGTCAACTGAAAGAGAATATTCTCCAGGTGGAATATTGTCCCCTAAAATATAGGAGACTGGATAATGACTAATTATGACTAATAAACAAGGGAAAAACTTAGGAAAAATAAATCCTAGGTGTGTGGGAAGTAACTCCAACACCCCCTTAAACATCACTATGGTGAAAATAAAGAATGGGTCCTGGAAACAAGGCCATGTTAGGTACCCAAATACAAAAGATACACTGAAATAAAGTGAGGAAAGAGGGAAAACCTCATGGGGAAAACCCCCCCTCAAGGTACAATGTATGTAAAAATAAGAACTATAGTTGCTAGGCAACTGTGTCTTTCACTCCAAGACGACTTCGAAGAGAATGAAACTTCTGCTCAGTGAAAGTCTTGGTGAAGATGTATGTCGTCTGTTCTACTAAAGGACAAAATTGTAGGTCGATGATCCCCTCATGTACTAAGTCTTGAATGTGCTGCATGTGGATATTTATGTGCTTCATATGTTGCCTCTAAACTGGATCTTTGTAGAACTTCAGAGTGCTCTGGTTGTCACACCATATGACAATCATCCGATGAAACTAAATGCCCAACTCAGTGAGAAAATGTTGTAGCCACATAGCCTGAATGGTTATGTTAACTACTCCTCTGTACTCTATCTCGACTGAAGATAGAGAAATGGTGTCTTGCTTCTTGCTCGACCAACATATAGGAATGGAACCAAGGTTGAGTGAGTAACCATATGTGGAGTTGTGATCAGTGTTATCGCTAGCCCAGTTAGAATCAATAAACCCAATGAGATCTAATGTAGAGTCTGATGCATAATGAATCCCAAAGGTGGTGGTGCCCTGTACGTATTG
Source organism: Picea engelmannii (assembly GCA_009831015.1). NCBI lineage: Eukaryota > Viridiplantae > Streptophyta > Pinopsida > Pinales > Pinaceae > Picea > Picea engelmannii. The sequence continues at coordinate 297,788 of ML795451.1, forward strand.
AAGAATATTCTTTTCATCCTTCCAGTGTATCTCATGTGTCTCCTGCATGAACCTGGAAACTGCACCAACTGCATAGGAGAGGTATAGTCTGGAGTGTGTGAGATACAACAAGCTCCCCACTAGCTATCTGTACATTTTGTTTTCAACCAGTGGAGTCTCCCCACGATCCTCAATTTTGACTCCTGATAGGAAAGGAATCGGAGCAGACTTGCAGCCTGTCATGTGAAATCTCTCAAGGAGATCTCGTGCATACTTGGCCTGAGACAGTTTGATGCCTGATGCATCCTGACTGATCTTTAGTCCAAGGAAGAAGTGTAGTGGACCCATGTTCGTCATCGAAAACATGTCATGTAGAATCCTCTTGGTTGCAACAATCATTGAATTCAAGCAACCAGTGATCAACAAATCATCAACAAACAGAACTAAGAGTAGAAGTGAATCAGTCATCCTGAGCATGTAGACATTTGGGTATAATTTACAATGTACAAATTTCTATGACAACAAGTAGGATTCCATCTTGGCATATCGTGGCCTCGGAGCCTGCTTGAGGCCATAAAGAAACTTCTTCAATAGAAAGACCAAAGATGAGTCCTTCATAAATCCCTGGGCCAACTCCATATAGATCTCTTTAGAGATATCCCCATGAAGAAATGCATTCTTCACATCCATCTGATGGACTTCCCATCCCTTGGTTTCCACAATGAAAAGTTCCAATCATATGGAATCGATCTTTGCTACTAGAGCAAAGGTCTCATCATAGTCAATACCATGCACCTGCTGAAATCCTTTGGCAAAAAGCTTGGCTTTGTATCTGCTAATCTTCCCATCCACTGTGCTCTTGGTCCTGTAGACCCATATGAATCTGACAAGCTTCCTCCCAGAAGGAAGGGGAACCAGATCCCAAGTCTGGTTCTCGAGGAGAGAGTTGTACTCCTCCTGCATGGAGGATTCCCAAAAGGGATTTCCAGCAGCCTCGCCATAAGAATATGGATCTAAAGACTAAACCAACAAAATTTTCCTGGAGGGTAATGGTTCAGTGGCAGTGAGTGCAACAGGACGCTCCTCGAAATCAAATCGAGTCCTCCTAGTATCGGCTTGATCACCAACGAGATCCCCTACATCATGAAGAGTAGTATGTGCCCACTTGGGCCTCTACTCCGACTCGGAAACTACATTTGGATGATCTAACTCTGCATATGATTGTGTTGACTCTGAATCTAAATCATCTGAGTCTGCTAAATCATAACTATCGTCTGAAGAAGATTCGCATGTGCATGCTCATCATCTCGGACACATGGAAGAATGAAGGTGTCTGTATGCATATGTTGAGGTACATGTGAGACACTTTCCTTAAATTGGACACTACGCTCAATGATGAGTCAGTCCGAGGAAATATCAATAATCCTATATCCCTTCACACTGTCAGGGTATCCAAAAAAAATACACTCAGTGCTCTGTGGATCAAGTGCCTTCCTCTTTTCAGAGGGAATCTGAGCCCATGCACGTGAACCGAAAATGCAAAAGTGGGTCACTTCAGGTTTGAGGCCACTCCAAGCCTCGTAAGGGGTCTTATCCTTGACAGATCTATGGGGAGATTTGTTTTGGATGTATGTTTCATAATTAAGTACTTCAGCATATAGTCTATATGGTAGTGACTTTGCATGCAACATGCAAGATGCCATCTCCTTTAGATATTTGTTTTTCCGCTCAGCAACTTCGTTTTGTTGTGAAGTATAGGGAACTATGTGCTAAAAATGAATCCCTACCTCATGGAAAATATCATGGATCTCATTATTGACATACTGTTACACATTATTTTCGTCATCCCTATGTCCGTTAATGATGTAAACCTATATGTTTCCTTCAGAGGGGTCAGTGGCCTGAGTTCCTGAAGAGAGAAGGGAGAAGAACTTTTCCTGAGAAAAGAAGTTGCATTTTCCTGTGTAAAAACCCTATAAAAAAGGAAGTTAGCAGGTTGCCTATGTATTAGGGTGTGAGAATTCCCGATTCTCGCAGGCTGCATCATAGCTAGGGTTCGAACAGTTCGCAGGTTGCACTATAAGCAGGGTGCGAGAATGCTTACACGTGGGAAAAACGAGTGTTTTCTCGAATCTTCTAGAAGGAGAAACTTCCATGGTGAGGTGGCATCCGAATGGTTTGGATCTTACTCACTTTCATGATTTAGTGGGATCATCCTAACCTCCTCATCTTATCCTCTTCAACTTATAAAAGGAGAGGAGCTCTCATGGAGAAGGGGTTCTTGAGCTTGTTAGCTTTTGGTTGGCTTGGAATTATTATCTTGGTTTGAGTGGCTTTGAGATTTGCTTTGTCAAGATAGATTGTGAATATCATCAGATCTATGCTCTCAGAATTCTTGGAGTGAAAGTGTGTGGGGAATGAAGGACAGTTGGAAGGGACCTTATGACATCAAGGCCATGGTTGTAATCTCTCTTTCACATTTAATATGATACAGTAATATGATTCTTTCCTATAAAGCTCGTTGTGTTTTATTGTATGATTCCTTGATCACATACATAGGTTTATATTGAGTTTATGCTATTACTATCACTTTGGTTGGTTGTGTTCTTTTGCAGGATCATCATTTTATGAGCGTTGGAACGGAGCTAGGATGGCGATGGCGAGAGGAAGTGACATTTAAATGGTATGTCACCCATCCCTCTTTAGTTAGTAAATTCAATATTTAAAACTTAAGGAAAGCGTCATGTTCTGGTGTGTTTTGTTCTAGATCCAGGTGGATCTAGGGAGATCAGTTAGTGTTTGCACCTACCGATTTGTCCGATAACACATACTCTCCCCCATTATTAGTTCAGAGGACTTTGATCTTCATTCTAGACTGTGTCTCAACCAGGGATTTGAAATCTTTAACATGTTGAAAGACCTTGGATTTTTTCCTGAGAAAGTAGATCCATGTAAAATGTGAGAAATCATCAAAAAAAATGAGAACAAAACTTTCTTTTCTGATGGATGGATGCGGAAAGGGACCCATAAGGTCACTATGGATCATATCTAAATGTGCAGAATCTCTCTGAGACTTTCCTTTGTCGAATTTCTCTTGAGGGTGTTTTCCAAGAACACATCCCTCACATAATCTCTTGGAGAAATGGATGTCTGGTAGACCATCAACCAATATTTGCTTGCTAATTTGTTGCATGTATCTAAAATTCAAATGTCCAAACCTTTCATGCCATATCCTACTACTTTCATCAGCATGAGTAAGTAGTAAAGCAAAATCAGGTTCAATGAATTCAGAAAATGTATAAAATCTAGACTAATGATTTACCTCACTGGTAGAAACCTTGGATTTGGTTTGAATGTAATAGATTTCCACAGCATTTGGTGCGAATATGAATTTCTTTCCGGTGCCATAATTCGTCATCTGATACAAAGAGAGAAGGTTGACAGAAAGTTTGGTAACGTGCAACACATTCTTGAAGCTTCTGTTGGTGAGTTCAATCCTTCCTTTGTCAGTGACTTTGACAGAAGAGTTGTCCCCCATCCGAATAGGAGGATATTTTCATGCATCCAATGAAGAATAGACTTCTTCTGAGGCATCCATGTGATTTGATTCTCCTGAATCCATGATCCCAACATCAAGCGAGTAATTGATGGAAATCAAGGCATGGCTAGAATTGCCTTTCTTGGGATTCGGATCTTCTGGCTTCTTCTTCTTGGAACCCTCGGGGATGTGATCTCCAAGGTTGTTTTTTTTAAGTGTTTGAGACATTAGATCTATTTTATTTTTCATGCATGAAGATTCTAGATGGAATCCTTTGTGACAGTACGTGCATTTCTCCCCTTTTCTTCCCTTTACCCCTTTGGATCTGGAGGCATCGGTGAAAGGTTTTGTGTACCCTTCCTTATTTGGATGTGCATGAGATTTCCTTTTGTCTTTATATTTAGATTTTTGATATTGGTGACTACCATCTTGCATAGTAAGTGCATGCACCTTTGGGCCTTTGATTTTTCCCATGTTAATGAGCTTGGTTTGCTCTTGTGTCACGGATTCGATAAATTTCTCAAGAGAAGGAATCTTCCAGGTGGCTTCGGAGGCGAATATGAAATAATGGAATGTTGAAATGAACACAAATAATTCAGGACCAAGTTTGGAGAGAATGGTGAGAACCATTTGTTTCTCCTCCTTAGATTTATCAACCCCACAAGCTTTGAGTTGCGACAATAAATCCTTGAATTTTGTAAAGAAATATTGGATATAGTTGAATCCTTTTGGATCCAATGTGAGCAACTCCACCTCGAGAATGTGTCCCTTCATCTCATCCTATTTTCCAAATATCCCTCCCAAGGTGGTCCAGGCTTCATTGGGAGTCTTACGGGAAGATATGTGAAAAAGGAGATCAGGAGAAATAAGACTACAAATTGTTCTGAGTGCTTCATCCATGCGATTTAAATACTTGGATTTTTCTATGGATGATGTCGTTTTTGTATATGTATTAAAGGTTAACCTATACAATCCTCTAATTCGAATATGAATTATTATTCTCTCCTTCCATGCAAAGTAGTTGTAAGGTGTAAGAATGAATTCATTTTGGAAATCCATCTTTCTGTTGTCTTCAATCTTTTGTACCTGCAAAAACTTTTGGTGTAGATTTTTCTTAGTAGTATGTCAACTCTAATACCATGTAAATGTGTTGAACCTGCACAGAATAGATCTAGTTAGAAAATACTACACACATTTGCAGAGAGAAATTGAGAAAGAAGAAGAAGGAGAGAAAGAATGGAAGAATTCTCATTAATCGTTATGAATAATGAATAATTTACACATGATATACTATGTATAACTCAACCAATGTGCCATAGTGGTGGTCTAGAGTGATATGGACACACACCAGTAGTTACGGGAGTGAACTTCCACCTATTCTAGTCTCTTAGGTAGTTACAGGAGTGAACTGCCACCTAGTCTAGTCTCTCAGGAAGTTACGGGAGTGAACTGTCACCTAGCTGAGTTAACTAGTCAACTAGTCTCCAGTTAACTGATTGAATAGAGAGTAGTGAGGAGTAGATCAAGGAATCAAGGGTAATGTGCCAGTATGGTGATGATTCCAAGGCAAGTGTGCATTATCATGGTGATGATCCCAATGTTGCATGGTGACAAAACCAATGCAGCATCTAAACTCAACTCAACTAGTCAAACTGAAGTGTCAACTGAAAGAGAATATTCTCTAGGTGGAATATTCTACCCTAAAATATAGGAGATTGGGTGATGACTAATTATTACTAAGAAACAAGGAAAAACCTTAGGAAAAATAAATCCTAGGTGTGTGTGAAGTAACTCCAACAAAAGAAACGTTTCAAAGCCATAGGTTGTAACAGTAACTGATCTTGGGGATAAAGAATTCACTCCACCTTTCAACCCTCTATTAATTGGCCTTACAATCCAATTCTCATATAAGTTCCACTTCCCAGGTCAGACTTCACTAATAGTATCCCTCATCACTGGGTCGCAATGGAAGGCACTCCATAATTTTTTTGGTCGAGAGTTGTCATAACTCCCACTTCGACAATCATCACTAGTGGGATATATCCCCCTAATATGTATAACCAAAAAAATGGTTTGATTCAATCCATCATTGTTGCATCTATCAGCATCTATGCTCTGTTGATTGTTTGTCCCACCCAGCCTTTGGGTGCATCCATTTCATTACCTTCAACAACCAACACTTTCTCATTCGATATCCCATCGATGGGCATGTTAAACGTGTTGAATGGGTCTTAGTCGACATCCCAAGTTTCTAATGTTGGTTCAGGAAACCCCTCGATTCCCTCCCAATATGTCCCTTGGGGTGGAGTTCATATCCCTTCATCATTCCCATCTGTCGGGAGTGGGTATTTCATGTATTCTAGCCCTAACCCCTTTGGGGGATGGGGCACTTCTATAGGTAGTGTATTCTAATCTGCTAACATACCATCCACCTTGACCCAATTCACATTATATGGTGGGTTCAGGAGTAATCCTTTCACCATTTCTACCATGTCGTCAGGGGGAAACCCCTTCCAGGATCAATAGAAATCCCATGCAAGGGTCTTTCCAATCATAAGGGATGTTGTTAGGGGGAAACCCATTTCCCAATCAAGGGAACCCCATGCAGGTAGGTCTTCACTTGCAAGGAGGGTCCGCAAGGGGAAACCCTTATTTTCCATTCGGGGATCATATGGGTGGGAGTTTTCTTCCATTTGACTAGAACCAAGGTTTTACCCAAGGATTTGGCTCATCTGCAAACTCTTCTCAGAAACCTGGTTCCAGCTTTAATCCAAGACCTTCTTTTCAAGCTGCCAATCAATGTCGCAGCTTAGGCTACCCTTTCTGGAAACTTTTCATTTTCTAGATTTGTCAAAGTTGATGAATGACCTGATTCATCATAACCTAAGTTAGCCTGAGGTCCCCCCCAAACTACCTTCAGATATACCAAAGTTCAAAGGAAAGAGTGGTGAATTTCTGCAGGATCATGTAATGACATTTCACTTATGGTGCTCTTCTAATTCATTGAACGATGACTCAATCCAGATATGATTTTCCCAATGCACCCTCACCGGGGGTGTTGTTAAGCAGTATATATAATCGGAAATGTCAAAGTACACAACATTTTGGGATCTGTCCATGGTTTTTCTCAATCACTTCCAACTCCATGTTCGGTATGATGCTAGGACAGAACTTTTAGCTAACTTTGAACAAGATAAAACTACACACATTTATGATTGTATTCAGGAATGGAGGAGACATAGTATCTTGATCAAAGCCACAATCCTTCCATAATTTCTCTTTGGATGGTTCTTGAAGTCATTACTTCCTTATATATCTAAGGATGTTGCAACTTCAGGGGTGTTTAATGAAGAACAAGCAATATTCATAGTGCAACAATTGGAGTTAATTTACTCCCAATCATGTATGCTCTATGATATCATGCCCAACGCACCACAACCAACTCTTGACTTGTCAAAACTGAAATCAGGACCACATGCCAATAGTATTTTTGGTTCCTCACAAAGAAAATCTGCATATCTAGTCTATTACCAAATGAAGTAGTTGTCTATTCAGCAAACTACGATTGGTACAACCTCTAGCTATACCACCCTTACTGCCCAGTCCTTGAATGTAAACATTGTGCAAACAAAGACTCAAAAGGGTCCTTAGCATCCCAGAGAGAAAAAGAAAGGAAAGGGCAAGAAGGGTAGTGGGGGGAATGATAAAAACGATAATAATAATGTTGAGGGGGCGAAGAATAAAAATAGGAAGGAAAAATTCCCATGAAAGATTTGTGTGGATGATCACCTTACTCATCAATGCCCGAAGATGGAAGAATCCCAATGCCTGATAAAGTTGCAACGACAACAACAACAACCTGATGTATTGAAAAATCAGTTTCTGCAAGGACAAAATATGCAGGTTGGATATTCCACATCCAATCTGCAAGGGGGAACTTTGAGTGCACCTCTATCAGAAAAATCTTTTTCATTCATTAATATGGTGAATCATATGAAAGAAGAGGAGGTAGAATTGTCAACCATATCTCACGATGTGTAATCTAGAGTCGACATCAAAATGCAAAGAAAATTCATATCCTCATGGGCCTCTCCAAATAGATAAACCTAAAAAGGAAACGATGTTGCACATATTGAAAGGTGTGTATAAAACAATGTCACACAACCCTAATGCTAAAGTTGAACCCAACTACTCCATTGTTGAGGATTTATCTCAAACATTGTGTGTGATTTCTGCTTTAGAGGTGCTTCAAAGTTTCACTGCACAACTCATCGCATTGTTATCCATGATCAGAGCGGAAACAGTTCCAGCTAGATCACTTTGAATTTTGACGCTACTAATGTGAAGTCTCACCTTCCTTATCATGTAGCCTTCTAGATTGATGATATATATAAAAAACACATGATCAGGAGGACCATCGTTGATGAAGGAGCTTCGATGTGTGTCATGTCTTTGTCCTGTTGGAAAGTTTTTGGCTCTCCATAGCTTGCACGTTCTCCCACTTTGTTAACCACTTTTGATAGACGGTTGTTTAGACCGCTTGGGTTGATTTTTTATTTTTTGGTCTTGTTGGGAGGAAAGTTTGTTTCCATCAAAGTAGAGGTAGTCGATGCTCCACTCGAATATAATATGTTATTGGGAAGGATTTGGACTTACGCAATGACGGTCGTCATCTCATCAGTATTTCAAATTTTATGCTTTCCCCACTCTAGCTCCGCGACGAATCCAAGATCCACAATCTCGTGGATAAAAAATTCTCAATCGAAAATTGAGAGTATCTATATTGGAATGTGTCCTTCGCTTATGGGAACCTTTAACTTCCTAGTACTTGTGTCTTATATTCTTTCCACCCCGGTCAGCTACCAAAATTCAAGTTCCCCGGCTCTTGTTACAAGAGTTTCTTCGTTCAGAACATCATATCTACAAGATCCATGGGTGTTACCTTCACTGTGCCAATCAGTATAAGGTCACGCACATATCAGGTTGGCTATGCCACTATCTACAGTTAAGGTCACTTACCAAGCTATCCAACAAGCAACTGCAAACTCGAATCAAACTCCTTCATGGACAAACTCGGAGGACAATCAGTTTCTGGAGCCCATCTTGGCTCAGAATTATTCAACTTCCCAAGACTGTCTTGATATTGTCTTTCCCTCAGAAGAAGAAATTATAGAGGCAATGACTAGGTCAAAAATGCCATGGGAGGATATGCATCATTGATCGTATTTCCTCCCTGAGATCAGTCATGTGGAAACTGGAGAATTTAGGTTATCCATGAGTAGAAATGTTGTTTATACAGTGAACCCATTAGAAAAGCATGATGTCTATGCCGAGGGGAATATGGTGAATATATTGGTAAATTGCAATATTGTAGAGAAATCCCTAGAAAACATTCTCATAGAAAGGAAAAACCAACACATGGTATGAGAAAGAAAATGAACCATTCATTTTATTTAGTATAATAGGAAGCCTTTATATAGAATAGGTTGAACATACAATGGCTATGATCAAAATTGGACCAATTCTAACTAACCAACAGTTAGAAAATCTCCCAAACCATAGCAACTATCTTAGTTGACCAGTTCCTGGTCCTTGGGACTTCTTCCCAACCTCCCAAGAAGAGATGCACCCCATCCGAAGTTTGTGGTGAAGTGTGCTATATCTGGAAGGATGTGCACCTTTGTGGTAGTGCCCTACTAGCCTTCATACATGTGATCGGTGGCCCCTTTCTTATATTTGATGACCACGTGAAATTTTTGTAGATAATAATCCTTCTTCAAGTGACGTTCTTATTGGATTTTAGACTGAGAATTGATAAAAATCAAGGGATGGTGATCAATATGAAGAATGGTCTCCTTACCCAAGATGTAGGGGTGCCATTGTTTTAAGGATTGGACCAAGCTGTAGAATTCCTTATCATAGGTACTATAATGTTATTTTTCTTGATTCAATGTCTCAGAATGATAAACAATGGTATGTCCTCCCTATTTAAGAACTGCATCAATCGCATGTTGAGAGGCATCAGTCTCAATTTCAAAAGGTTGTTTAAGATTAGGAAAACAGAGGATAGGTGTTGAACAAAGGGCCTCTTTAAGGCATTGGAACTACTCCTGAGCCACCAAAGTCCAAAGAAAAGTGGATTTATTAGCCAAATGATGAAGGGGCTTGGCCAACTTAGATAAGTGAGGAATGAATTTCTTGTAAAAATTGATGCCACCGAGAAAAATTTTAAGGGCTAGCGCGGACTAAGGGGCATGCCATTATGATATAACCTGAACTTTAGAAGCATCGGGTTGGACACCTTCCTGATCGATGATAAACCTAAAATAAGAGACAAATTTTTTCCCAAAGGAGGACTTGTGTTCCTTGACCTGAAGGTGATTGGTATGCAACATATAGAGTACCGTGCGCACATTTTGTAAGTGCTCCTTCCAAGTCCGACTGAAGACCAGAATGTCATCCAAATAAATTACCACAATGTGGATCAACAGAGGACGAAATATATCATTTATGAGCCTCTGTAATGTGTTAGGGGCATTGATGAGGATAAAAGGAATCACCATCCATTCATAGAGCTCAATTGGTTTTAAAAGATGTTTTCCAATTGTTAGTAGCAACCATACGCACTTGGTGATAGCCCGTCATCAAATCAATATTTGTAAAATACTTTTCTCCTTTGAGTCGATCAAGCAAGTCTTTGATATGAGGGAGAGGATAGTGATTTTTTATAGTAATCTTGTTGAGAGACCGATAATTTGTGATTAAATGCAACTTTCCACTCTCCTGTTTGGGAATAATGAAGGTAGGGGAGGTGCAAGGAGAGAAGTTGGGTTGGATATGGCCGACATTGAGAAGTTGTTGGAGTTGGCGTTCAATTTCCTTAGTCTCATAGGGATCCAATCAGTACAAATGGGAATTAGGAAGAACAACACTAGGAATGAGGTCGATAGAATGCTATATAGCGCATTGAGGTGGAAGGCCTTCCAGAGGAGAAAACACTTCAGAAAATTTGGAAAGAACAACAAAAATATTAGGTGCAATAGATTGGGGTGTCTAATCTGGATTAATAGGGCACACAAAGCATAAGGAGAGGGATTTATTAAGGCTTACTTGGTGGATGGTAGCTTGGCTAGCGAGAAAAGGAGGATATTTCAGTGATGAAGAGGTAAGAACATAAGTTCGACCATCCTATTTGAGGTGATATTGATGGGTGCAAGCATGATAGATGGAATCACATTGTTCCTGGTATGGGATTCCCAAAATAAGATCCACACAATCCAGCGGGGATACATCACAAAGGACAAAATCATGAAAGGGTCCAATGGAAAAGGTGACAGTACAATGTTGTGTGACCATGAGACAAGGTTTGTCCTTATGAACCCACCCTAATTGATAAGGAGAGGAATGAGGGGTGGTGGGAAAGTTTAAATGGTTCACCAAATCTTGAGCTACTAAATTCTTTTGTCTACTATTATAAATAATGAGCGTAGCAAGAGGCTGCATGATTTGGAAATTTTGGGTGAAGGGAGGGGCAGTCGAGGTAGCATTATAATCAGTAGCAATCAAAATCAAAGAGGGGTTTGTAGTCATGGGATTGTCTAAATATATTGGCTCAGAAGGAAGGGGTGATGAAGAGGAGGACTCGGGAGTATCATCAAAAAGAGTTTTGGCAGTCGACGGATTATGTAGGACACGACAATCGACAGTGTTATGGAAAGAAGACTTATCGAATGTGCACCATTTAGAAGACTTAGGGGAAGAGGGATAATTTGGATAGGAGGGCATGGAGTTTGATTTAGGATGAGACTGGGGGGATTTCAAGTATTGGGATAGCTTATGCTCAACTTCTAGAGGGTGGGATAAATCCTTATCTAAAGAACTACTGTAAAAAATATCCACCTCCCTGAGTAAAAAAATCAATAAACCAGAATTAAAATTTACTATGAGTACCTCTTCGAAGTCCTAAATATGAAGTTGGATGCGGAGCCTGGTGAATATTTAAATGTGTTGCTACATTGACTTGCCTAAGAATTAGCGTAGATGAAACCAGCGAGCCAAAAGATTCTAACAATAGTCAGGAGGATAGAAATTGTTATGGAGTTCTTGACAGAGTGCTTCCCAAGTCTCGATAGGAGGAGTAGAAGACAAGGAAAATGACTGAAAATCCATAATAATTTGGGTCTCAATGGGTAAAGTATCCCACCAAACCTGGGAAATGCCTTCCATTTTTAATCTATCAATCTGAAGCTTCTCCTTTTCAGATATGTCATGATAAGTGCTAAAGTATGTAGAGAGACTTTGAATCTAGGAATCCACAATGTCCCTATTGATTTACCCAGAGAAATTAGGAAGTTGAAAGCGTGCATCCAGATGCAAAGGAGATGGAGTCTGACGTTGCAATCTAATAATCTCATGAAGACCCAAAGCCAACTCTTGGATAGGGGAAGAGTTGGCAAAAGAAGCATCATCCTCTGAAGTGTCCCTTCTTGGAGGCATGATGTTCATAAAATAATGCCGCTCCTAACCAGATATGAAGGATAGGCCCTTTATATGTAGAGAGGAGGAGGAGAAAAACATTAGCAGAGAGGAGGAGGGGGTTTCCCTAGCACACCTCTTAAAAATGTGATAGAATGGAGAGGAGGAGGGGGTTTCCCTAGCCCACCTCTAGAAATATTCCTGAGCTAAGAGGAGGGGGCGTTTCCCTAGTGTGCCTCTTGGAGAGAGAGAGAGATAGAGGAGGGTGAAAAGAAACACTAGCACATCCCTTACCTCTAGGGAAAAAAAAAATCCAACCCTAGTGCATCCCAACAAGGGATATGGTTTGCCTAGATATACCAATGAAATCTCTTACTAGTGGAATAGAAGCACCTTGGATTGGTGCTCGGATACCATTTGATATGAAATAGTACAAAGAAATCCCTAGAAAACATTCACACAAAAATAAAAAACCAACACATGATATGAGAAAACAAATGAACCATTCATTTTATTTAGTAGAATAGGTAGCCTTTATATAGAATAGGTTGAACATATAAGGGTTCTGATCAAAAGTGGACCAATTCTAACTAACCAATAGCTAGAAAATTTTATAAACCCTAAAAACTATCTTAGTTGACCAGTTCTTGATCCTTGAGACTTGTTCCCAGCCTCCCAGGAAGAGATGTGCCCCATCTCGCCTTTGTGGTGAAGTGTGTTTCATCATGAAGGAGGTGCGCCTTCGTGGTAGTGCCCTGCTAGCCTTCCTTTAGATGTGTTCTCTACTCCTTGGGAAGTGCACCTTCCGACCTTCCCAATCGGAGATCATTTTGATCAACATTTTTAAAACCCCGAATTTTTTCAAAAACATCTTTATTAGGGTAGACTCCTCTCAAGATTAAATTCTTCAGAATACGACACTTTTCAAGAAATTTCATGATGTTTTCACTTGGTCGTATGAGGAAATGTCTGGCATAGATCATCGGATTGTTGAAAATGATATTTGAACCTATGAAAACGCTAAGATTGTTCAGTATAAGTTGTGATCGGTAAACCCAAGACAAGAAGCAACAATCAAGGCCTAGGTGGAAAAAATTCTCAAAGCGGGTTTTATATATCCAGTCCCATTGACGAAATGGGTATCCAACCCCGTTTCGATCGACAAAAAATAGGGTACAATTCAAGTATGCATGGATTTTGGTGATCTAAATAAATATTTTCCTAAAGATAACTTCCCTACATCGTTTATTGATCAAATCCTTGACGAATGCATATGAAGTGAGATTTTCTCTTTCATAGATGGTTTTTCAGGTTATAACCAGATACAAATCTTCCCCAAGGACCAACATAAGACAACTTTTATTTGTCCTTGGGGAACCTTTGCATATAAAAATATCCCCTTTTGCTTTAAAAAAATTGAGCCACTTTTCAGTGGGCCATGATGTTCACTTTCCACAATCTTAAGCACATAGTGGAGGCTTATTTGGATGATCTCACTGTCCATTCATGTAAGAGGTCACAACACCTTTTACACCTCTTCCTTGTCTTTGAAATATCTCATCACTATCGAATTCACTTGAATCCACACAAGTGCATATTTCATGTGACTTTAGGATGTCTTTTAGGATTTATCGTTACAACTAAATCAATCATGGTTGACCCTTTGAAATTTTTGTACCAAACTATGCCGATATCACAAAAGGTTATATGTGTTTATTGAATAAAGGGGTTTCTTTTTATTGGGACAATTTGGCACAAATTTCTTTCGATGCATTGAAGAAATCTCTAGTTTCGACCCCCTTGCTTAGCCCCTCATATTATAATAGATATTTTCTACTATATCTCGCAGCAGTTGAATCTTCAATTGGCATGGTCTTAGTTCAGGACAATGGTAAGCTTCAAGAGTGTGTCATCTATTATTTGAGTCACGCCTTGATATGACCTAAACTAAAGTATTCACACGTTGAGAAACAGGCCTTAGCAACATTTCATGTCATTCAACGTCTCTGGAATTATTTTTTATTGCACAAGATGACCATCATCGTCAACGTTAACCCTTTTTAGTACGTTTTGACTCGAAGAATAATTGGTGGGAAGTATAACAAGTGGATTTTTGTTTGTCAGAAGTTTGGTTTGGATTTTTCTTCTGCCAAGTCCAAGAAGTCATTAGTATTCGTTGAACTTATGTTGGAGTTCCCAGTAGAGAATGAGGATAACAAATTTATTGACTCACTTCTAGATGAGAATATATTCCTCATCTCTTCATCTGATCCTTGGTATGGAGATATTATTATATATCTCCAAACTTTGAAGTTCCCTTGGCAATTCTCATGAGACAAGCTACGACGGGTTTTCCACCTATCAAAGAATTATCTCATTATCATTAACACTTTGTATCAATGAGGAGTCAACTCAATTCTTCATCGGTGCCTGACTCATAAGGAAGTGGAGTTAGTTTTGAATGACTGCCATAGTGGATCATATGGCGGTCACTTACCGGGGTTGGAAACATCCCAGAATATTTTGCATGTTGTATATTTGTGGTCGACGATCTTTAGAGATTGCATTGAAGTGGTCACAAAATGCCACCCTTATCAAATATTACTAAAATGATGTGCACGCATCCTACTCCCATGATTCATGTTATTATTGTCGGCCCCTTCACAAATTGGGGGTATATTTTATGACATGCCACCCAGTTTCATCTAAGGGGCATCTATACATGATAGTGTTCATTGACTACTTTATGAAGTGGGCATAGGCCATGCCAACAATCACTAAAGATGGTGAAACAACAACATTTTTTGTGTTCAATCAGGTCATAGCTAGGTTCGGGGTTCCAAGAGAGATTGTCACTAACCATGGCAGTCACTTCTAGAACCACATGATTTCCGAGTTAGCATCAAAACTGGGTTTTAGGAAGGAGGAATCTTCTCGTTACTATCCTCGGGAAAATGGTTAGGTAGAATTTGTTAACAAATCCTTCAAAACTATTTTGAAAAGGATTATCAACACGACCAAATAAAATTGGCATTTGATGTTATATCCCGTACTGTGGGCCTATCGAAATTTAGTAAAAACTGCAACAAGATTCTCTCCTTTTCAACTTGTTCATGGAGTAGAAGTAGTTTTTCATATTGAATGTGAAGTCCCTTCACTTAAAATCGTTGTTGAGCTCCTCCATGACACAAGTCAACTTGAAGAACGCCTCATTTACTTAGAACATATTGATGAACAATTTCGAGATGTTTCTGTAGAAAATAAAGCGCATAAGAAATGTGTCAAGGCTCAATATGATAAGTTTGTTCGTATGAGGGTGTTCTTTGAACGACAGGTTGTTTTGGTCTATGACCAAGACAAGGATGCCTTGGGAGAAGGAAAATTCAACCCCATGTGGCATAGTCCCTATATCATGCAATGTGTGATGAAAAAAGGGGCTTACAAATTGGTTGATTATGAAGGAAATGTGTTGTTGGATCCTAGAAATGGGTTCTACCTTAAAAAGTACTATGCTTGAGCCTCACAGGTCGAGCATTAGTCTTGTTGTAGTTTTGTTTATATTTTTTATATAGCTTTGTATAGATGTCTTTTGTTTTTTTCTATATTGCTAATTGTTGTGCTTTTGTTCTGTGGTAGATGTGAGGGGAGTTTTCAGTTTATGTCAGGTTCGCAGATGACATCATTCATCACACTCAAAACCTTGCTTCTATTTCTTGGGTGATTTATTCGCCCATTAACCAACTAGTGTTCATTGGAGGTGTTTGTCGCGGGGCAACTACTAATAACGTAGTCGATTACAGTGTCTTTATTGAAATTTTGTGAGATTATCTTTCATATGGAATTCAACTCCTTCGGGTTTATTTAGATTCTCAGTTGGTTGTGTCATATTTGAATGGTTTATATTGTATTCACGATCCGGTCTTGTTATTGTTAGAAAAACAGGACCGCGGAGAAATAAAATAAAACAAATGCAGAAACAAAACACAGAAGACACACAATACAAGAGAGACACAAATTTACGTGGTTCACCCAGTGTGGGCTACGTCCACTAGAGAAATTGCCAGGTCCTTCCTTTATTATTATCCAGCAAATGAAGGGATACAACCTACAACAAAACCCAGTGTAACTTCCTCTTCTTTCTCTCACAGTATCCTCTCTCAGAATACAATCTTCACCACCACCCATAGCCGCAATACATTTCCCTCATAAAAGAGGGTTGCCTTCTAGGGAAAAAACCCTAACATAATCTCTACCATTAGATCTATGACCTTATAATGAACAGTCCAGATTTACAATGAAATTACAATATGTACTTTTACAAGGCAATTTTTGCTTCGGGGGCCCACTTTCCCCCAGACGCCCCAGTCGGGGGGATAGCCCCCCTGGACCCCGCAGAGGGGGTACCCCCTCTACACTTCCCCGCGTGGAAGAGTGTACATACTTCTAGGGTGTAAATACTTCATGGGGTATAAACACGGCTGAAAGCAAGGACCTCTGAATCAGGAAGATAATCAGGCTCCACAACCAACAGTTATGTCTCTTCCTTAGAGTACGTCTTCTGGAATGATATTTTGATTTCATTATATATATATATATATAATGAAATCAAAAAAAAAAAATATATATATATATATATATATACGCACATGTGTGTGTGTGTGTCCCTAGTCAATCCAACCTAGTAATTGATGCATATGCTAATTACATTCTAGATTGGCATTTATCTCATCAATAACACAAGAACACACCATTTGCACATGTAAATATCTATTATTTTCAAGTAAATTATAATAACGCACGACGAAAAGATGTGTGTGTGTGTGTGTGTGTCTATATATATAAAGAGGTCCATAATACAAAAGTTAGGCTACTAGCCCCAAATGTTTATAAGTACAAAATGGTTCCCTTAGCACATAAAAATTATAGGCCTAAGGTCAGTGAGCCCTATCGTAACAAACTACGGCATTCACTAAACATTGAAAAACGTGGACTCATGTATGGGGTACACCAACAACATGGCATTGCATCCCCACTGGCATATCATCTATGGTTTCCATAGGGATAGAACATTTCAAAGCCTCCATGTTCCTTCCCATGCTCCATAGTGTCCTTGTTGTATCGTCACTGAACTCTGCCTCACCTCTTCCTCGATGCCTGTGTCGTGGGAAGTTAGTTGGTATTACGGGTGCTCTATATTCACATTCAAAGGGCACATTTTAGTAATGTGGATCTCACCAAAAATACAGGTTATTTTTCCTTTTAATAATCTAATTTAAAAACAAAAAATTAAATAAATAAAAAAAGATAAAGGTTACCTATATCTCCAAGCGTTGTGTCAGGAGGTACAATCATGTATGGATCTCGAGAAAATTCAATCCTAGCATATGGATAGTCCTCTATTGTAGGTATTTGTCGTGCCCACCAATAGAATAATTTATCATCAAAAGGATTGAACAATGTGCCCCCTGTAAAGCGTGTTAATAGCTCAGTCCATCATATTAGTGTGGGACATGGTTGTTGGTGTTCTCTCATGAAATTTCGTGGGCTCATACTCAGTACTCTCTCAAAAACAAAATCATGGAGAATGCTGCAAAACAAAAAAATTTATTCCTTCACAACTTGTAGTCCATCAACTACGTCTTCATACAATTGAGCATTATGGTGCTCCAATTCAATATTGCTGGTCTCAAACATTCAACTACATATTGAATTTGAGACCATGAATATTGGTGTAAGGATGATGATCCAACGATGTGTGTCATGGTGTATAGGGTCACTTTGAAGCTCAAACTTCCTATGTTCTTGATAGGTATTTATGTGCCTACGTTCTCAGTGTCATCCTCACAATATGTGGCTATATACTCATTAATAGTTAAGCCACCTCCTCCACAAGTCTTGAATGTCACTTCTTCACCTCTACGAGAAAGGTCGATAATGAAGTAAATATCTTCCACCGTGATGGTTAATTCCTTCCCATCAAACATGAATGCCTTTACATCTAGATGCCAATAGTCAATGAGGAAATTGAGAAACCTTATTTATGCTTGCATGCCATTGGTTTGAAAGAACTTGTACATTCCACATCGATGAAGAGAATTCATAGTGTCATCATCCTCAACCACATCATTATCAACATCCTCGTGCTCACACTCTCTCCATTGGACAAACATCCTGTAAGATTCAAGGAAGAAGGGAGTCAATCTTCTCATTTTTCCATTCATACCAAGTCATACATGGTTCATATTTAGGATAGTGTTGACGGGCGAAATTGACCGTCTGTCAACTGGGAGAGTGGAACCGGTCCGGGGTTGTCTAAATAACCCAAGCCGTTTGGAATGGACCACCCTGGCGAGTTTAACGGCTCCATTGGCCGCTCTAAGGTCTTTTAAGAAAACCAAAGAGAGAATTGATCTGAGCTAAGTAATCTAACTAAAATAAACAAACTAACTAAAACTAAATAAAAGAAACTAAACTAACTAAAACTAACTAATACACTAATCTAATTAAAACAAACTACTAAATTAAACTAAAACTAAATATAACTATTATATACAATCTACCAATTACTATTATAATAACTCAAATCAACTATCTAATTACTAGCTGAAATATTACTTATTCACAAATATACACTATAAACAGCCTACAGATTTAATTAAAACCTGCAAAACTCAATGTGTTTTTTGCCATAAGACAGTAAAGATATGTTTTTGATTTTTATATTTTATGAAAAATAAATAAACATAACTGAAATTAAATGATCTAATATAATTACTGAAATTAAACAATCTAATATAAATCTAATTAAGCTTATATATGAACTAAACTACTTAATGAAAATAGTAAACAACAGACTAATTGACCTGGAAACGCTCCAAGTCTGCCCTGTGTATGATGACTTCTAAGCTGGTCAGAGGAGGGAAACTCGCACCGGTTAGTCTGTAAGCTTCTCGTAAACGATAGGTTGTGCTGCTCCTTGAAGTGTTTACAGGAAAAACAAGACATAAAAAATCATAACAATCTTATGATTATAAAGCTCTGCAATAAGGGAAACCTGTTATGCAAAGAATTATATTTAACAACTCAATCTATGAAGAAGATAAACCTGTCATTCACAAACTGAATTAACAATTGTTATGTCTTTTATCTATTTGGAAGAGACCAGATATGGATGATAGTGATTAAAATTATATCATTTGCTCATGATTTAGATATCTAAAGTAGTCATAAACCATAAACAAATTTGATATACACAACATAAAACAAAATATTGATATATTGAGAAGCTAAAGCTATGACAAAACATCAAATTCTGCTTCAGTCTGTATTATAACTCCATATCCTTATTCTCCCACGAATGAGGATGATGATTATTACAAAAATCATAAGTATATATAGGTCTCTTCACAAGGTAAAACTTCCTTGTGGATAATATCAAACAATTTTACATAATCTGGGAAATATCCCAAAATCACCTAAACTAAGAAAATGAAATGCAAGTGAAATCTTTGAAACATCCCCTAACTGCTCATAAAATCAAATGTAATTCGAATTTACCTGTAATAGATCACAAATATCTAATTAGAAAGATATTTCAGTAACAAAATAATAAAAATTTGATCCTACAGACTTAGCTACAGAATCATCTGATTCTGTAGCTAGTCTAAAATAGCAAACAGGACTAGATAGCAATCAAATGAAATCTTTTTAAAACAATCCAATTTAATTTTCTTTTAACAAATACCCAAAATGAATCACTAATAGTTCAAACACAATTTATCATTCAAATTGAAAAAGAATGCAATCGGGACAGGGTAAGAATGCTCTATTTTTCAGTTGCCATAAAATCAGGTCAAATCATAACAGGATTGTTTCATAACAAATGAAAACAATGGTGAACCAAATCGTATAAGATATGATGCAATCATAATCGATTTGCATAGGATTCATATCGTTTTAATCAAATACCAATATAGAAAGGTTTTTACGATTATTATCAAAATGAAACATGCATAACAATATCCACAAAACTTTTCCATAGACTTCGTTCGCTGAGTGTCAAACAGTTAATAGATATGACCAAAATAATGGTCGTAACCATCATTGACTCGTTATAGTCATAGCATTAAATTGATATCATTCAATCAAGTGCAAAGATAGGTAAACTGTTTCGATTGTATTCAAACGAAATCATACTCAATGAGTATCGACCCAACGAATTTCATTATTGATCACCACACAGTCAACAGACAGGAGCGTGAAAGAATCAACAGAATCCATAATATAAACTGGGTAAATAATCAAAACGTATATGGTTGAGTTTAATTATAGAGACAAATCTCCATGCTGGGCATAATCATTTCCGTTTCAAAAAATCAAATTTAAACAATACATTTATTGCAATATGAAATGAGCTGATAACGCGGTCAAACGATGTGAATCGAACATTTTGCACTTTGGTTATGTATTAACATAATGATATTCGAATTGGTCGAATCAGACGCGGATTATAACATTATAATAGTTATTCCAACCATATCGTATAGAATATAACCAATTCAAATCGAACCATTGACTGCGTTCAAAATTGGAATTCCAGAAACAGCCTATGTTTAGAAAATATTGACAACTTCAATGATCAACTGAGTATTCGATTGAAGCTATATTAAAAAAAATCAAATCTATCTCGCGATCACTCGAATCAAAACCAAATCCAATCAAAACTTAAACGATAATAAAAATTGATTTATCTAAACAAAATTATATACAATAGTGCATGCTTGTGTGACAGAGAAAATCCACGATGTAAACAGAGTTTATGAGTAGGTCATATAAATAGGTGAAAGTCATACCAGTGTGGCTGTTCGAGCTACGCCAATTTTGAATTGACGACTGTTGTAGCTGACTCGACGTTCTTAAATAAAATCGAACCTGTTGTTCGTTGTTTCTTGTCAGTGGATTGCATCTTAGCCTTCTGACTGGTGAGCCTTGCGACTTGATCCTCCAGAGAATGAACTCTGGACTGCAGCATTGTCACATCGAGGTAATACCTTTCCAACCATGAGCCACACTGATCACATGGTGGGGAAGCTGGTTCAGCTAGAGTAGGAGGGGGTTTCGACGAGTCACTTGGGGTTTCATAAGGCATTTTGATGCCTGGATAATTAGGATCACTTCGCAAGCAAGGTGGTAGGTTCTTCACAAAATCATATGCAGGTTTATCACACAGACCTTCTGAATAGGGATACTCACTTGCCAGGTAACATTCAACCTCTGAGTCAGAATCTTCACTTACCATAATAGGGTTAGGGTTGGCAGGTGCTTTTGGTTTGTTTCTTGCCATGCGAGAGATTAACCGGGCATTTTTCTTGCCTTTAGAATTGGCAGTGGGTTTGGCTTTAGGCCTTTTAGCCACGGGTTTAGCAGCTTCGACACGTTTGGTCACAGAACCGGGTAGGTCAATAAGAGAATCGGGTAGGGGTTTAGGTAACGGAGCACTGTAAGGCATAGGGGGTACTAACTTTCACTCGCTCACCACAGGTTTGTCAACTTGTGGAGGGCTTGAGCCATCAAAATTATTGCGTTTAAGAAAATCATCCCAACAGTCATGGTGTAACCCCAACTTACAAACTATAAGCATTTTAATTAACCCAAAATGAAAAAGACTAGTATTGGACTGGTTCCATTTGTACCTTTTAGACATTTTAAACAAACTCCTATGCAAGTAGTAAGGCATATTAAGCTCATAGCCCATGAAAACCATAAGTAGCCGAAGGTGGTACAAGAAAACGAAACCATACCGACCCTTGCAGGTAATGAACTACTTGGTTACCATTAGCAAGTCATGCCAGCGTTGCTTGAGCATATTTGCGAGAAAACCCTTGTCACAGGAACTCACCCTTCGCGACTGGAAGAGTAATGTCCATGAGACATCTTCCACTTTGCAATTTTTTTGACCATCTCTGTCCGACAATAGGCAGACCGGTAGCCAAACTGAGAAATTTCTCATCAATTTCCAATTGCACATCCCCAACCTTGGCTCGGTAGCCATCAAAGGTTAACGCGAATTGTCGAGCCACACCAGGGTTAAAGCCATCAAACTTTCGTATGAACGAGAGCCATCTGAATTCCTCAAGGTCGCTGTAAGCGCCATCGAACATCAACAATGCCTGGATGCCATTGGGTTCAGCCCTTACGACCGGGGCCATGGTGCGGGTGCATGGTAGGATTTGGATCGAACACAACAATACACAGGAGTAAAAATCGATAGGGCTAATAGCTACAAGCATTCAAAGGGGAGGCAAATCAATATGCGCGTGCGAAGGTGGTGGGTTAGCTCACCGCCATGCACAACATTAATGGCACAGTACAACACTGTTTAATGACATCACTCAAACCACATTAATCGGTTAACACAAGGATTTAAACGGTGGATAGTGATACCGAGGCACCATCGTATCGTTTGAAACCATGAACATTCAATATAGAATCAAACCCAAAGTTAATACGCGCCATTGTAATAATTCAAACCATTAAATCAAAAATCCAAATGTTTCATCAGCGCGCCATGTATAACTTTAGACTATTGCCATTCAAATATGAAATCAGAATCATATGTTACCCATGCGATTTTTGCATAATCAAAGTTTATAAAACATTGCAACAAGAGATTTCATAAAATTGATAAGTCAAAAGATTATAATAGTGAGGATCACATCATATAAAACAAGATCAACCATGACCCTTATGAAATCAAATATAACCCATAACTTAACATTCTCAATGCCTTATCAATAAAATAAAAATCCAGTTGCCCAATCGAAGTAAGAATAGGCAAATGGACATAATTCGAAAAATAAACCAAAGGTAAGTACCAATCAGAATATCAATGAGCAGATCATGACAATCCAAATAACAATGGAGGAGTTTTCACGCTTTCAGTCATGAAAACTAAATTGAAACCAATTTGCAAATGTCGCTTGAAATGAAAACATCGTCTCTTTGCAAAATGCGACGATAACTTGACATTCAGGAGACAATAGGTGTAGGCAGCTTATAAGGCAATGGAAAAAATTGAATTTGCTGCCAACAGATAGTCACGGACATCTGTGATTCTTCCTCGATAAAATAGTGTATATATGTTATTCTCCTTAAGACGAATCGTGTATGTGCATAGTTTGTGAGAAAAAGGGGAGCATGTTCCTCAAATTCTCATGAAATATTTAAAAGTGAATAGACATAATTGAAGAGTAGGGTTAGAAGCTTACTTGATCCAGATGAAAAGATTTTTCATTGCTCCAAGCTCCCGCAATTCTCGTTTGAAGTTGAGAGGATTTTCACAAATTTTGGACAATTTTTGGTAAATTGTGAAAATGACATGGTAAAATGATAAATTATCACTATTTAATGAAACTTTTACACCCACTTTTCCATAGTTTTTCTATTTCTCCTTAATTGAACTAATGAAAAGGGATTTGTAATGTGGTTGTCACATTTTCAGGTTGTAGAAGGATAGTTTGGACATGTTATGGTATGTTTTCAGTTGACCGAGTATTTTTCAAGACTTAGGGCAGGTATCATTCTCGTATAAGTAGCATTTTGAATAGGTCTCATACACCTTACACTTTGCATTTTCAGTTGTGATTTCCACTTTTCCCTAGGGTCAGTCCCATTATCTTGTGACATGAACCCATATATTTTCTTTAGAATGTCGTTTTGTTAATGGTAGAGTCTATCTTCCATGGGTTCCCTAGCTTAGAACCCCTTTACATTTTTTCGCCCTAGCTCAGAACCAATTTTCATTTTTGTGCCCTCGCTTAGAACAGATTTTCATTTTGGCACCCATGCTGCAAGTTTTCTATTAGGCTTGGGAGTCATGTTTAGTCCCACCATGAATTCGTGTTGAAGCTGCATATCTTCTTCTCAATATTTTTCTATCCATTACCTACAAGACTCCCTCTAATGTATGTTGCTACGTATGACAACACTTTTCGAATTCTTTAGCAAGTATTGTGTTCTTTACTAGCATATAGAGTAGGTTCCATTCCACCTTCACAATGCATTTATCCATATCGTTCACATATCTTCCATAGGTTCCACCCCATTCGTTCACAGCATCATACCTTCAAGATACTTTAAAGGTGTCATTTACGGCTCGTAGAGATTATATCTTCATGGATTTCCTAGTTAGTACCTCGCTGGTGTTGTAGGAAAATCTCCCTGCGGACAGGTAGATCGCCTCTAAGAGATTGACCCTAACTCTAGACAGAAAATGCTTAATGTGTACACTGACTTCCTTTCAAATCTATCTAAGCTAACACATGGGAAGGAAGGATAACAGAAGTACCTCTTTATCAACGTTTGTCCCTGCACGCTCCTGGTTGCGCTTCGATCCTTTGCTTCTCACTAGATCCTATGGACAAAACAAGATACGACCACTTCCTACCCTATTGATATTAGCTTGAAAATAGATCTATCAGTTAATGATAAGTTTATGTGACATTATACACAAACTAGAAAGAAACAGGCCAAGCGTGTCATATTGATGAGAATAACGACAACAATACTTACAATCGTAGATGCGAATGCGACAGCTTTGTCGAGTCCTCTTCGTCTAACCCTTGCCTGAAAGATACACAACCTGGACAACAATAGCTTCACTGATCACTCTCCTTTGGCTGACCATGTGTTTTCTACAAGATCATAGGTTTCATACCAGCAGTTCTCCCCCCCCATCAACTCTGTTCCAGCACCACTTATGAGATCATAAGTTTGGTGTGATTCTCCATTTCCAGTCCTCTTTCACCATTAGAAAGCTTGCTTATATAGCCTTGGAGAGGCTTTAACCACTTAATATATCCTTGGGGAAGTTGAGGATTTGCCTCCTTCAGTTGAGGATCTGCCCTAGGATCATGGTTGGACTAGGGATTCGAATCCAACTTCCTTCCAAGAATGAAAAGATGCTTCCCCCATTCATCTCAACAGCTTAACAACTACCCAGAATAGGTAGAGCTCCCTCAAAAGGGCCATCAGAGCATTGTAGCACTCCCTAGTAGGCTTTAGGGGGTGCCAACGCTCTCAAAATCTATAGTGCTCCCTCAAAAGGGCCAGGGGAGCGTTATAATGCTCCCTGACAGTGTAAGGGGGAGCGTCGGTGATCCGATATAGTGTAAGGGGGAGCGCTCCCCTCCAAAAACTCAGTTTTTGAGGTGCTTTCAGATGGCAAAAGGTTTGCAAGCTTGTTGACTCATTTCTCCTCTTCCAAATCAGATGTTAGAGGTGTTTCAAGTGTCCTTCTCATGTCGTTATATTCACGACATAGGCATCATGGCAGTATGCTTTGTTTGATGTTTGCAACACTTGTGAGCAACATGCGACACTTGCGACCTTGTGAGCAAAATGCGACACTTGTGACCTTTGTAATGACAACACTTGTGACACTATCAAAGTGAGTAATTTTGATGTGTAATAGCTGGCATTTTCAACACCCATGTTGTAGTATTTTTGTAGGCTCGAAAGCCCTGTTTAAGCTCACCATGTCTTTGCATTGAAGCCTCATGAATTCCTCTCAATCTCTTTTTGGATAACTCACCCACGGGGCTTCCAAAAGTTTGTTGAGTTGTAATTTCATTACATATTAATCGCTTGCGCTTCTAGGTCTAATGTTGACTTCAACTTGTCATTGTTGAACCATTTTCTTATGCATTCCTACCAGCTTCTATCCTTGCAATTTTTACATTTGTTACTTGACACCTTTATCCATGGAGGAGATATTCCCATGAGTGTCTTTATCCTGCACATGCTTCCTTCCTTTGAGCATAGGTATGTTCCTTGTGCTCCGAAACTAGTTTTCTTTCCCGTGAAACTCATTTCCTCCACTATACTATAGCATTTTTTATTCTTTTTTAGGATTTAATAACATGAAAAAGACAAAAAAAAATCAAAAAACAAAAAAGAAGGGGGTAAAGTGTCTATCTCTTTATTTGGCAGCAATTTCTCACCCTTGAACAAAGCACAATATTTGAGTCAATATATCAATATTTTGGGTTTATTATGGCTTTAGGAGACATTTTCTCATTGTTGAGTATAATCTTCGTCAATTGGTTATTCTTCCATTCATATAGATCATATATTGATACCTATTATATCGCATATGTATCCCAGTTTGTAATCCATGTTGCCTAAGTCACATAATGTGTCATTCTTTTGTTCAAGGGAAGTTTCATCCTGAGTCGTCCACTCTGTAAAAATATTTAACTTTCTAAGTCGACCTTCCCGTGTCAATAAAGTATGTCTCAGTTTCACAAGTATCTTTGTCCTTCACTCGTGATAGTATAGAAGGTCCTCATTGACTTCTTACTAGCAGGTCTTCTCTTATCGACTCCAACACATTTATCTGAGAGTATGACCTAGAGTTTCACCCTGGGCCTATTTCCATCATTGATAGGTGACCTTGTGCTTATTAGATGACAAACTATCATTGGTCACTCACTGAGTGGTTTCCCTTATGTTTGATGTCAACAAAAATCATCACACATAGGGCTTTTTGCGGTACCTTGGTTTCCATTTGACCCTGTAAGTGGATTCCTCGTCTTTGTCAGTAGTCTTCATCATTGACTACTATTCAGGGATTCTTTGTCGTGTACTATTCCATCTAGTGCATGTCGGAGAGTTACCTTGATGTGGTCCTTACAATATTTTTCATCCGAGTCCTTCCAAATATTTTTCCTTCTGCTAATCCTTCTGTTGGATGTTGGGGGGTGCCTTAATGCCCTCCTTCCAGTAGATCTTTTCCTATCGACTTCAACACATATTTCTCTAGGAGAAGGGACTAGAGTCAATTTTAGTACCTTGGGGCTTGTAGTCATCAGTGGTAGGTTCCCTCTCTATTGACAATGAGAATACATCAGTGTCCCTTGATCGATATATTCTATCAAGTGTTCGACATAAGCACATTTATTCACACTTGTTAGATTGTACTAGGTACCTTGAAGTCCATTATCATCATCGGTGGGTTGTCTCTCATTTGTTAATGGTATACATCAATGACCAATAATCAAATGGTGTCTCACTATGTTCAACTTCAACACATGTATTCACATAGTGTAGACTCTTACCATGGTGGATCATTTTGAAGACTTCGAGTGAAGTCTAAGCATCACATATTTTGTGCTCCTAACTATTAACCTATATTGATTGTACTTCTCCCATAGGCATTCGTACTTGTAAAGGATCAGTTTGTTCACTTATTTGTCTCTAGATATCCTCTTATTTGATTTTCAGACATAGATCCATTATGTATCCATTCGTGGCTATGATCTACATTTGCATGGATCCACTGTATTTTTCGTCGCCATGATTGTTATTTCCATATCTATCACATGGATCCATTGTGTATAGTTTTTGTGGCCATGGACAACAGTTTTTCTTTCATTACTCATGAATCTGCAGTGTACTTGATTTGGAGGCCATGATTACATCACTCCTAAGCATGGGTATTCCCGACTCGAGAAGAGAATACTCTTACTTGATTTCTACCGACAGTTTTTGTTCTTGTATCAGCTATTCAGAAACTTTCATTGGACTTAATTCAATGCATCATCGCCTATCATAGCTATAATTTATTTAGTCCATCAATTTCTCTTCTGACCTTATACATTATGGGCCATCTGTTATACCACAAATTTCCACACCAAATGTGCATTTGTGAGATGGCCTAGTCCATTCCCTAGCTTGAAAACTTAAATCCCACTCTCATCCATCAGTGTAATCTAAAAAACAACACTTTTATTTCCATACGTGATTCACCCATTTACAAATTGTGTACGTACGTTATTTTCTAGTGTACAAATAGCGTATGCTCGAGATTTTATGAAAAAATAAAATATTCTGCATTTTCGGGCGGGGTTTTCGGTTAGGGTTGTTCCCAAAATTCCCTTGGCCCATACACAATAGATTAAAACCACCCCAACCCCTGAAGGATGGTATATACGCACCTATTGGGGGTATGGATAGGAGGACAACCTAGGTGCAATATTATGCTAACGAATTTGCAGGCTTCCCTATTTCTCTGATCCTCTGAGTAGCATCCCTCTGATCAAGAAACTTGTTTTCCAACACTCCTTCCTCTATTATATATGACCATAGGATGTGTTCCTATCCCTTTTGGGTAATTCGAGGAAGATCCATTTCGTTGATTTGATACTTGAAGGACGAGTGGAGGAACCTGGGTAGCTGGCTTCGAGGTATTGTCGTAAATTAGAGTCAAGTTGTAACTACCTACTTACATTGTTTTCAGTAAAAGATTTATCTTTCCCTCCATATTTGTGTAATATTGTTTAATATTTTAGTATATGTTAACTTGATTTACATATTTGAATTTGTATATTACATGTATAACTTGATTTCATAACTACCTTGTTGTAGCATAGACTTGATCTCCTTTTACAGGTTAGTATGGGGAGAGATAAGGAGTGAATCAAAGGTCGAGAGCGAGGAATGACATCAAACAATAGGATAAAAGGTGTGATATCTTATCTTCTCTCTTCCAAAGTAGTTATATTATTTCAAACTTGTGTGTGAGGGTAGGGTTTTTATTTTAAATATGGTCAGGCTCTATTGTGACACAAACCCAAGGTCATAGGGTAAAAATCCCATAACACTCATGAACTACCAACCTCCCCTTCATTAACTGATTTTTGGAAAATGGGTAAAAAAGGAAAAATTATTCAAATCAACTTTGGAAAATCAACATTAAGGCTCTAGGAAAGGTAATCCCCCTCTATGCCCCCTCACTATTCCCTCTCATGGTATCATGGCCAATACTAGTGCTTCACCCTTCAATCAACTTTAGGCCTTCTTTATTACACAATAATACAATTTACATTGTTCATATTACCTCACCATGGTAACAATATCTCTATAATGAGATAACATCATTACTAATCATAATTAATTACAATTTAATCAGGGGATTAAAAAAGGGGTGTTACACACAGACACGAACCTGTCTCATAACCTTCAACCAATCGACTTTCTCCTCATGTGATACCCCAGCCTAAGGAAAATGAAAACATTATGTGTGACCCACATACATAATAGTCGAATAAAGTCAAGAATGATGCACCCAGCGGCTCGAAAACTCATTGAACATGAACTTGCATCCCGCAAGCTAATGAAACTGCGCGATATGATACAAGATCAAACGGGATTATTGAAACTATTCAACACATGAAGGACCATGCCATCATCTGCAAATTTATGGGTCTTTGGCCTTCAGAAAAATCCTTGATCTGGTGGATCAATAAATGAAGGAAGCCAAAAGGATATGTCGAGCTAAAATGCTAAAATTGGGATCAAAAGGCTTCTTCACTACAATTTTCAACAATGTTGAGGATCAAGAAAGGATATTTGAAAATGGCCCCTATTTCTTCAATTCAACAGGCTTATATCTTTGGCTATGGATCAAGAAATTCATCCCAACCAAGGAGGATTTCATTGCTACCCAATTTTGCATCTGTATATACTCCTTATCGCGGGAATATTGGGATCCATAAATAATAGACGGTATTGGAAATACCCTTGGCTCTTTTTTCAAAATTGTTGAGGATGCAAAGTAGGGAAAATACACATCATATGCTCACATTTGTGTCTATTTGAATGTGTAAAAATTGCTTTTGGATTCAATCTTCTTAGGTTTCCAAGATTCTGACTAGATCCAGAAAATTGATTATGAGCATATCCCCTTTCATTGTCAAAAATTCCATGCCCATGGGCATCTCTTCCGGGATTGTCCCTTGAATTCCCAATCAAATTTGGCAAAAAAATCAACAACAAAGGATGAGGAGGGTTTTGAGAAAGTCACAAACAAAATAAAATTCCGAAGGAAAATTCCACCTCCACCAAATCCAAAAGACCCTAAGATCGTCAACGGCTTTGAAACTCTCTCCTTTGTCCACAAGCAAGACTGGGAGGTGGGAAAATCTCAAAATCATCACCAACAACACAATTCTTCAGAGATCCACTCTCACCCTAATCACAATCAAAATTGTGACAAAGGAAAGTATTCTTCTGGAACTGAACATCCACATGGAGAGGATGATGAAAAAATGATCTCAACATAAAAAGGGAATGAATAGCATGATGAAGTGGAAGACATGGAACTAGGATAGATGGATCTTCAAGGGATCATTGATGCATGCGTAAGAAGAGAAGAAAACTCCATCCTAGAAAAACAAATCCAACTTCTGCAAACAGATCTTCTCAAATTCAAAGTTAAATCTAAATCCGCCCACAAAGGTGAGAATACATTATCTTCTTCCTTCGGAATTAAAAATGATATTGTCAGTCAATTCAATTAGATGAATTTTGCTACATTAAATCATCAACCTGGGGATTGTAAATTGATGAAGTGAAATGCAAAATATATGCAGGTACTAGTCTTCTAATCTATCTAATTATGCATAAGGAAAAAAATGTCATTTCCTTGGTTGCAGAAACAAAGTTTTGTTCAGTTGCAGAAAGAATAGAGTACTTACTAATGACGTAGAAACAGAATAATAAAGACACAAAGATAATTCTAAACACTTAGGATCATCAATCTACTGGACTAGCAATTACAGTCTTTCAAAAATCTAAAGAAATGAGAGTTCTTGTTGTGGAAATAAAAATCAATTTTTCAATTGATGTTTGTTGTGTTAGTTATCTTGTGTAAACAGAAATAAATAAACTTGCATAAAAGAAACGAACAGAAATATGAAATCTCACAACTGAATAAGAAAATAATACCAACAGCAAATCAACTAAATCACGTACTCCTCCTCAGGGGGCCCTCCTGGCTCAGGGAACACTACTTAGAAATATCATATGAGACTTAAGATTTATAAACTCAAAACATGTAACTCTCAAGAATGAATAGTAACCAAAACTTTATATTAATTCAAAAAAAATATGATTACAACAGTCTGATATCAAGAGATTATATATATATATATATATATATATGAAGGTTTGATAACCCATATTTATACAATACATATGAGATCGCATAGATCCAAATTATACGGATCTCACAAATTGTTTAAAAACAAATTAGACATGTGTATATGCAGGATAGGATCTAACAGTCTTCGTGGATGTATGGAATAAGCTTGTTCATCCACATATTGGATAAATTCATGACAAAATGCATGAATTTCTCTAATATGATATTTTTTTTTTCTCATGTTGATTCAATGAACAACCAACTTGTGCAACTTTGCCACTTGTACATGTTTGATTGCAGGTTTGACTTTACATATGCATTGATCTAGAGAATTTGTGGGATAAGTTGATAGGTGGACGAGCTTCATAGATCAATTTTACATCTTCCATAAATCGGGGTTCAATACTGAGGTGATCGTGTCCCTATAGAACAATTATTTTGTTGCAAAAAACCATTTTAGTGACTAGGCTACATAACTGTATTTTGAGTTGCTACAGACTCAAAGATTATGTAGCTACACATTAAAATGATAACTAATTAAATATAATTTTCATAAAGAAGAATGGAATTAAGACTAAAATGGAAAATTTACCTTTAACATCCTTCAATACACATGTTATGTAGTTGATCATGATTTATGGAAAAAAGAGATAAAATAAGATATAACTAGTTCATAGATATGGGATTTTGGATGGAATTTTAGGATAGGAATGTGACAAAAAGAGTCTAGTTTGAGGACTCAACATCTCCCCCATATAGAATATGTTGCATGTCCTCATGCACCAAAATGATTCTCTGCTTCCTCCAACAAAATTTCAAAATTATTGATCCCTTCTTTCCTAAGCTCTATCTGAAGCATCAATCAAAATGTTCAATCCTAGATATGAGGGTCGTCTATGAATCCTTACCTTATTCAACTTTTTCCTCGATATCATAATCTTGATTTTGCCTAACCTACTTTTCATGTACCAGTTTTTGGCCTTTTTTGCTAGCAATTTCTTTTGAGATTCCAACTATTCTTTATCCTTTTGTAATTGGGAAATGTTGACTTTCAAGACTGCATTTTCTAATTTAATATGATTATCAAGGAGTGTCAACTCCTTGAGATATTCCTTTAATTTCCTAATCTTTCCAACTCACCTCTCTTTTAAAGATGTGGAAATTGGGTCAATTATTGGTCCTGTATCGATTTTGGTGGCTTCATGAATTTCATAATCAATAATGAATTGATTATATCCTTTGTATTCCTCATCAGAATCATAAGTTGGCAATTTAAAACTGGGATATTGACTAAGAAATGATTCATACCTAATATTTTTATTTGGATTTGTCATCTTCACACTATTTGGCTACTCCTTATCAGATTATTCAAGTTCAATGACTTCCTTGTCTTGAGCTTGGTTGCTATCATGTTGTTTTATAGCTAAATATTTCATCATACTCCTGGTTTTTCCAGGCATGATGGCCTCTATCTTCCTTTTCTTGTTCTGTACAACCTCTATTATGCCTCCTAGTTCACAAGATTTTGAATTTTTATCTTCTATCTTCAATTTGATGTCCTTGACTTTATTAATTTCCTTTGGTGTTCTTCCTTGAGTTCGTCCTCTAGATTTGTTAGGTTCAGGGTTTGAAGCCATGACCTATTTTTATGTCTTAAGTTGTATGCTCTTCTTTTTCTCCAATGTTGCCTTAGGCTTTGGTGTCTTTCTTTTCTTCTCTGGTTTTGTAACCTTATTTTCCTCAGCATTATCCACTTCCTCGTCTTCTGGTTCTATATTTTCCAACTTGGGAACTTCAAGGATATCTCCTTTTGTTTCTAATATTTCCAACTTTGAAACCCTTGGCTTTGTACCAAAAAATTTGTTTTTGGTACTTTTTCATTTTGACCCTTTGGCCTCTTGTTGTTCTGGATCCTTAACAAAACAATTACGAGTTAGGAATTTTTCCCGATTTTCATTATATTATTGAAGTCTAGCTTCAACCAACATCTTTATCAAACTAAAATGAAATTAACTACCCTATAAAATCCCGGGGCTATGTTGTATGGCTAAATCCATTTTCTTCAAACTATTCATTAAATTAAAAGGAACATCTAACTCGTACCCCTTTCCAAAAGTCTTAAGCAGTCTGAGATGATAATAAACACCAACTTGTGTTGGAGATACTTCACACACACCTAGGAATTCTTTTTCCTAAGGTTTTCCCTATGTTTACTAGTCATTATTCAGTCTCCTATAGTCTAGGGAGAACATTCCTCTAGGAGAATATTATCTTCGGTTCACACTTCAGTTTGATCAGTTGAGTGGAGTCTAGATGCCACATTGGGATCATCACCATGAAGCATTGGGATCATCACCAGCTAATGAGCATTGTCCTTGGTATCATCACTAGACTAGCGCATTACTCATGATTCCATGATCTCCTCCTCACTTCACTATGCTTCAGTGATTTAACTAAAGATTGAGAGACCAGTTAACACAGATTAGGTGGAAGTTAACTCCCTTAACTACCTGAGAGACTAGACTAGGTGGCATTTTACTCCTGTAACTGTTGGTGTGTGTCCAAATCACTCTAGATCACCACTATGATGCATTGGATTCTCCTATAGTGTGCATTATTTGAGTTAAACAGAGTATATCATGTGTAAATCATCATTCATTCATTTGGTTAATGAGAATTGTTCCATTCTTTCTCTCATATTTTATCTGCAAATTGTGTATGTCGTTTGCTAGCTAGATCTTTTTTGTGTAGGTTCAACACATTTACATGGTATAAAATCCAATGGATTGCTAGGAAAAAGACACACCATATTATTTTTGCAGGTGCCAAAGATTGAAGACAACGGAAAAATGGAATTTCCAAAAGAATTCATTCTTACATTGTACAATTTATTTGCATGGAAGGAGAATATGATAGTGCATGTTTGAGGCTGAGGATTATACAGGTTAACCATGGACACAGCGATCGAACCCACATCAGCCATAGAAAAATCCAAGTATCTGAATCTAATGGATGAAGATTTTGGAACTATTTGTAGTCTCATTTCTCCTAAACTTATTTTTCTCATATCCTCCTGTAAAACCCCCAATGAAACCTGAACCACCATGGAAGAGATTTTTGGAAAATAGGACGAGATGAGGGGACACATGCTTGAGGTGGAATTTCTCACTTTGGATCCAAAAACATTCGACAATCTCCAATATTTCTTTACCAAATATAAGGATTTGTTGTCGCAACTTAAGGGTTGCGGGGTTGATAAATATAAGGAGGAGAAATAAATGGTTCTTACCAATCTCTACAAACTTGGTCTGGAATACTCATTGTTTTCATCCACATTTCATTTAGTTAGGCTCACCTTTGGATCCACCTAGAAGATTCCCTCTCTTGAGTTCTTTATTAAATCTCTAACACAAGAGAAGAACAAGCTTATCAACATGAGAAAAATAAAAGGCCCAAAGGCGCATGCACTTACTGTGCATGATGGTAGCGGTCATCAAAATCAGAAATCTAAATAAAAATATAAAAGGAAAGCATATGCAAATCCAAAGAAGGAGGGGTATTCAAAACCCTTCAACGATGCCTCTGGATCCAAAGGTGGAAAGGGAAGAAAAAGGGAGAAATGCACTTACTTCCATAAAGGATTCCATCCAGAATATGCATGTATGCATAAACAGATAGATCAAATGGCCCAAATACTTCAACAAACCAACCTTGGAGATTGCATCCTCGAGGGTGCCAAGAAGAAGAAGCCAAAAGATCAGAATCCCAAGAAAGGAAATTCTAGCCATGCTTTGATTTCCATCAGCTCCTCTCTTGATGCTTGGATCATAGATTCAAGTACATCACACCACATGGTAGCCACAAAATAAGTATACTCTGCATTGCACGCATGAAAAGGTCCTCCTATTCTGATGGGGGAAAACTCTCCAATCGAGGTCACCAGCAAAGGAAGAATTGAACTCACAAACGAAACCTTAGAGAATGTGCTACATGTTTCCAAACTTTCTGTCAATCTTCTCTCTGTGTATCATACAACAAACTCAGGAACCACAAAGAGAGTCATATTCACACCTGATGCAGTGGATTTCTATGATATGCAAACCAATTCCAGGGTTTCTACTGGTGAGGTAAATCATCAATCCAGACTCTACACATTTTCTGAATTTATCGAACCAGATTTTGCATTATTGCTTACCCATGCTAATGAAAGAAGTAGGATATGGAATGAAAGGTTCGGGCAATTAAATTTCAGATATATGCAACACCTTAGCAAGCAGGGAATGGTTTATGGTCTACCTGACATCCACTTCTCCAAAGTAATTTGTGAGGGATTTGTTATTGGAAAACACCCTCAAGAGAAATTTGACAAAGGAAAGACTCAGAAGGCTTCCTCTCCTTTAGATTTGATCCATAGTGACCTTATGGGCCCTTTTCCGCATCCATCTATCAGTAAAGCAAGGTATGTGCTCATTTTTGTTGATGATTTCTCACGCTTCACATGGATTTTATTTCTTAGGAAAAAATCATAGGTCTTTCAACACCTCAAAGATTTCAAATCCCTTGTTGAAACACAGTTAGGAAAGAAGATAAAATTCCTTTGAACCGATAACGGGAGAGATTTTTTCAATCGTGAGATACAAAATCTTTGTAATGAGGTCAGGATTCATATGCAGCACACGGTTCCTTACACTTTGTAGCAAAACGGAGTTGTTGAGTGGAAAACTATATCTCTGAAAGAGATGGAATTTTGCATGCTACATGCAAAGTTACTTCCATGAAGATTATGGGATGAAGCACTTAATTGTGCAACCTACATCCAAAACAAATTTCCCCATAGTTTTGTCAAGGATAAGACCCCCTACGAGGCTTGGAGTGGCCTCAAACTAGAAGTGACCCACTTTTGTATATTCGGTTCTCGTGCATGGGCTAGGATTCCCTCTCAGAAGAGGAAAGCGCTTGATCCACAGAGCACAGAGTGTATCTTTGTTGGATACCCCAACGGTGTGAAGGGATACAGACTCATTGATCTTTCCTCAGATTAGTTCATCATTGATCTTAGTGTCCAATTCAAGGAAAGTGTCCCGCATGTACCTCAGCAGCTGCATGAAAACACTTTTATTCTTCCACCTGTCAGAGATGATGAGCATGCACATGCTGACTCTTCTTCAGATGAGAGTTATGATTCAGAGGATTCAGATGATTCAAATACTGAGTTAGTACAGTCAGATGCAGAGTCATTGCATGGAGATATAGATGCAGATCCAGAGTAGAGGCCCAACTATGCCAATAATACTCTTCAGGATGTAGGGGATCTTGTTGGGGATCCAACTTATACTAGGAGGACTTGATCTGATTTTGAGGAGCCTCCTCTTGCACTCACTTCCACCGGATCGATGCCACCCATGCATCCTTTCTTGGTTCAGTCTTCATATCCATAGTCCTATGGTGAGGCTACTGGAAATCCCTTTTGGTAATCTGCCATGCAGGAGGAGTACAACTTTGATCTGGATCTCAGGGGATGAGGTCTGGATGGATTGAATGTCAAGAGAGAAGGAGCTTAGACGTTTCAATATTGCATAAAAAGAAGCATAAGTAAAACATATAAATGGCGTACTTGGGAGGTGAGGCTCAAAGAGGAGCCTCACCTCTAAAACTCATTACTAGTAAATCACTCAGAGCTAATTAATCTCACAATGAACAATAGAAAATATGGAAGAAGCCAAAATGAGTAACTTGATATTATGAGAAGACTTGCTAGGCCTTTATATAGCATTACAAAATGATCCATTGGACAAAGTCAAAAAGAATTCATTAAATGAGTCTCTATTATTAGTATAATAGATCTAACTACCCAATTAACTAAGTAGTGGAAAATAAAACCCAATACAATGATGTAAAGAGCTCGTTAAATTAGTCTCTATTATTATAATAATATATCTAACTACCCAACTAACTAAGTAGTGGAAAATAAAACCCAATACGATAATGGAGAAGTGGGACTCTCTTTGACCCATATGGGCAACCTGTTATCCCAATTAATTAATGAGGAGGTGGGAATATCCTTGATCCACATGGGAAATCTATTAGATTTATATCTTTATGACTTTTGCATCTGAATTTAGACCATATACCCCCTAAAATTCAGATCATTCCTCCCCCCTTAGAAAATGATGGTCCCCATCATTTCACCCATACTAAAAAGAGAAACCCCATTATCGTACCATTATAATTACAATGTGAAAATACCCAATGAAGAGAAGGATTTTGTGTGGTTTACCCATAACCCAGTTGATGATGGCATTGTACATGGGTAGAAAAATAAGGAAATTTTAATAAAATCTCAAAATTTAAAAAAAAATATGGAAAAATCGTGACTTTGGGGGTTATGAATATCCTTCTATAAATATATTCATAACTTTTGCTACAGGTGATGAAATCCAATTCCGTCGAAGACCCATTTGAGATACTGAAGAGATATTTCCATCGGTATATGGAACTTGTTCTGATGTGGCCCATGGAGTGAGAAAAACCAGGCTGAATTTGAAGGGTGCGTGGCCACGTTGGTTACATACATGTATTGTTTCAAACAAAGATATCTCATAAACCAGAAAACAAAATGAAATTCCGCAAAATATCCATTTGAAATATTGAAGATATATTTCCATAAATATGTGGAAATCCTTCTATGTTTTCCTGAGAAGGGATAAAAATACCTTTGAAGATGGTGGTACGCACGGCCTCCTTGGTTCAAATACATGTTGAGATTCAATCGATGATATCTCTCAAACCAGGAAGCCAAATGTGATTCTGTGAAATACCCATTTGATATCTTGAAGAGATATTTCTATCCATATGTGGAACTCCTTTTGTATTTTTCTGATCATGCAGAAAAATCACGTTAAATATGGTGGTACACGTGGCCTCCTTGGGTCAAATACATGCTAAGATTCAATCGATGATATCTCTCAAACCAGGAAGCCAAATAAGATTTTGTGAAATAACCATTTGAGATATTGAAGAGATATTTCCAATGAGATATGGTAGAGCCTCTGAAATGATGTGTAGAGGTAGAAACACCTCTTTGAAGTTGCATGAGTGTAGAGGGCCACAAAGGATGTCAAGGGTTTGTAGAGAAGTATTGGTTGTTGTAGAGGTTGTGGAACCGCCGTGGGCAGCATGGACACCCTGCAAATGTTTTGAAAATGTTGCATACCAATGGATGTAGTGGATCCATGTATAGATGTAGTGAATCCATGTATGGATGTAGTGAATCAATGTATGGTTCTCCTTGTAATGGTGAACAAAGATCTGAGGGTAAAAAAAACCTTGTTGTGCATGTGGACCAACTATGATGCTTACAATGTATGGCCCGACAAATGGATTCCTATAGTACCAAAAGGAGGTTGGTGATTGTTGCAAATTTTTTAACCCGCAGCATGCTTCAAACCCTTGTTTTGATGAAGAGTGAACCTGGCTTTGATACCATTGATCTGGATCTCGGGGGCTGAGATCTGGATGGCTTGAATGTCGAGAGAGGAGGAGCTTAGACGTTCCAATATTGCATGAAAAGAAGCATAAAAAAAAAACATGTAAATGAAGTACTTTGGAGGTGAGGGTCAAAGAGGAGCCTCACCTCTAAAACTAATTACTAGTAAATCACTCAGAGCTAATTAATCTCACAATGAACAATAGAAAATATGAGAGAATTCAAAATGAGTAACTTAATATTATGAGAAGGCTTGCCATACCTTTATATAGCATTATAAAATGGTTCATTGGAAAAAGTAAAAAAGAACTAATTAAATGAGTCTCTATTATTAGTATAATAGATCTAACTACCCAACTAACTAAGTAGTGGAAAATAAAACCCAATACAATAATGTAAAGAGCTCATTAAATTAGTCTATATTATTATAATAATATATCTAACTACTTAACTAACTAAGTAGTGGAAAATAAAACCCAATACAATAATGGAGAGGCAGGACTCTCTTTGACTCGTATGGGCAACCTTTTAGCCCAATTAATTAATGAGGAAGTGGGCATCTCCTTGATCCACATGGGTAATCTATTAACTTTATAGTTTTATGACTTTTGCATCCGAATTTAGACCATATACGTCGTAAATTCGGATCAAACTCCCTCCTCGAGAACCAGACTTGGGATCTAGTTCCCCTTCCTTCAGGAAGGAAACTTGTCAAGTGCAAATGGGTATACATAACCAAGAGCGCAATAGATGGACATGTTAGCAGATACAAAGCCAGGCTAGTTTCCAAAGGATTTCAGCAAGTGCACAGTATTGACTATGATGAGATCTTCACTCCAATAGCGAAGATGGATTCCATATGTTTGGCACTTTCCATTATGACATCCAAAGGATGGGAATTCCATTAGATGGACATAAAGAATGCATTTGTTCACGGAGATCTCTCTGAGACGATTTATATGGAGAAGCCCCGGGGATTTATGCAGGATTCATCTTTGGTCTGTCGACTAAAGAAGTCTCTTTATGACCTCAAGTAAGCCTCGAGGGCATGGTATGCCAAGATGGACTCCTACCTATTGTCACAGAACTTTGTACGTTGTAATTCAGACTCGAATATTTACATGCTTAGGACAGTTGATTTACTTCTACTCCTAGTTTTGTGCGTTGATGATTTGTTGATCATCGGTTGCTCGACTTCAGCGATTGCTGCAGTCAAGAATATTTTTCATGATAGGTTCTTGATGATGGACATGGGTCAGTTACATTTCTTCCTTGGACTCAATATCAGCCAGGATGCATCAGCCATCAAACTGTCTCAGGCCAAGTATGCAAGAGATCTCCTTGAGAAATTTCACATAACAGACTGTAAGTTTTCCCCGACTCCTTTCCTATCAGGACTCGGACTTGAGGATGGAGGGGACACTCCATTGGTGGAAAACAAACTATACAGACAACTAGTGGGGAGCTTTTTGTATCTCACACACTCCAAACCAGACCTCTCCTATGCAGTTGGAGCAGTCTCCAGGTTCATGTAGGAGCCGCATGAGCTACATTGGAAGGTTGCAAAGTGTATCCTTCGATACGTACAGGGCACCATCGCCTTTGGGATTGACTATGTAGAAAACTCTACATTGGACCTCATTGGGTTCACTGATTCTAACTGGGCTGGCGATAGCATTGATCGCAAGACCACATATGGTTACTCACTTAGTCTTGGTTCTAAGCCTATATGTTGGTCGAGCAAGAAGCAGGTTGTTATTACTCTATCTTCAGTCGAGGCAAAGTACAGAGGGGTAGTTAACATAACCATTCAGGCTATGTGGCTAAAACATTTTCTCATTGATTTGGGCATTTAGTTTCATCGACCGATCGTCATCTGGTGTGACAACCATAGTACTCTGAAGTTATGCAGAGATCCAGTT
Organism: Picea engelmannii; assembly: GCA_009831015.1. NCBI lineage: Eukaryota > Viridiplantae > Streptophyta > Pinopsida > Pinales > Pinaceae > Picea > Picea engelmannii. The sequence goes on from ML795451.1 coordinate 338,170, forward strand.
CAGAGGCAACAAATGAAGCACATCGATATCCACATGCACTACATATGGGACTTAGTACATGAGGGGATCATTGACCTGCAGTTCTTTCCTTCAACAAAATAGACTGTACACATCTTCACCAATACCTTCACTGAGAAGAAATTCCATTCTCTGCACAGTCGTCTTGGAGTGAAGGACACAGTTTCCTAGAAACTGTCAGTTCCTTGTTTTACATACATTGTACTTTGAGAGGGGGGGTTCCCATGAAGTTTTCACTCTTTCCTCATTTATTTTAGTGTATCTTTTGTATTTGGGTACCTAACATGGCCTCGTTGCCTAGACCCATTCTTTATTTTCACTATAGTGATGTTCAGGGGAGGTGTTGGAGATACTTCACACACACCTAGGAATTATTTTACCTAAGGTTTTCCCTATGTTTACTAGTCATTATTAAATATCCTATAGTCTAGGAAGAAAATTCCTCTAGGAGAGTATTCTCTTTAGTTCACACTTCAGTTTGATCAATTGAGTGGAGTCTAGATGCCACATTGGGATCATCACCATGCAACATTGGGATCATCACCAGCTAATGAACATTATCCTTGGGATCATCACCAGGATAGCGCATTACTCATGATTCCCTTATCTCCTCATCACTTCTCTTTGTTTCAGTCAATTAACTGAAGACTAAGAGGCTAGTTAACTCATACTAGGTGGCAGTTAACTCTCATAACTGCCAGAGAGACTAGACTAGATGGCAGTTTACTCCCGTAATTGTCGGTGTGTGTCTAGATCACTCTAGACCATCACTATCGCACATTGTATTCTCCTCCAGTATGCATTAGTTGAGTTATAAAGAGTATATCATGTGTAAATTATCATTCATTCATTTGGTTAATGAGAATTATTCCATTCTTTTTATCTTGTTTCTCTTTTCCCGTATTTTCTTTGCAAACTGTGTATGTCATTTGATAGCTAGATATTTTATGTGCGGGTTCAACACATTTACAACCCATGCCTTCCTTCATGGGTTACGTATTTTTGTAGGATGAACAGAATATCATGCCATTTATTTTTTAATGTAGATATGGCCATACATTTCTTCCAATTAGCTTATCGTGTTGGGTCTTTGAGAAAGTCCTTCCAGATTTCTCCTTTGATCCTCTGATTCTTGAACCATGTTTTTCCACCCTGAGGTATCCCTGTGACTTGAAAAATAAATTCCTCTGATAAATTCAGCTCGAGATCACCGATTAGGGCCTTTCTACCATCAAACGTTTTTGCAAAATCCTTAGTTACCTACTTTTCTGCCCCTAAAATCTCTATAAAAAGGGAAACCATCCAGCTCTCTAAAATTGCCTTATGCATTTTGGATATGCTTCCAGAAGTTCAATTCCACTCGGCTCATATCTTCCCATAGTTTTGAAATAATGTAACTGCAAAGAGTATTCTTATTATTATTTGATATATTATTCATTGGATCAATCCCCATTGTGGATTGATCAGGTCGGCTATTGTAATAGGACCAAATCCCCTTTTGCGGATTGGTCAAATGATAATTGTAATAGGAAGAATAAGAAGTCGGGGCCAACAGATATTAAAGAGGCCCCAGAAAATATTAAAGGTGGTTATAACCACCCAGTTGGAGAAAGTCGGCCTTGCCAGTGAAGAGACACTTCACACGTGCCAGTGTAATATAAATAAGGAGGCTAGCACCTCACTTAGACACACAACTCACTTGCTCATTGAGAGACAAGTTTCGGATCTGCTGCTGGAGAAGAAGGAGAGAGAGAGAGTGGTGCATATATGGGAGAGGAATTTTTGTATTAACTTAAGAGATCTCTTGGCATTGTATTGGCTATCTATATTAAGGAAGTTTTGTTGGGTTTTCTTCCCCTAGAGGGTTTCCCAGGATAAATGTTGTGTCTTTTGTGATTGTGTATTTCTCAGTGATCTTGGATTATGCTATTGTTATCTAATGAAATGAAAACAACTATAATAATGGCTTAAACATTAACATGGTATCAAAGCCAAGCTGAAGGAAGCATCTTTCACAAGAGTGAAAAATGTCATTGTTGTCGTACATGAAAATTAGGGCTTTTTTATGGTAAATATTTTCAACCCCAAAACCATCTAGAAAAGTGTGCCCCCCCTGGAAGGATCACTTTGGCACTCTCAATGCACCTTTTCAATGGCTAGATATCCCAGAAAGTGAAACCCTAGTTTCACAAGGTACCAGAAGTACCAGAAAACCAGTGTACCAGAAGTACCAGAGTACCAGAGGTACCAGAAGAACCAGTCCAAAAATCCGCAGATCAAATTTGGAGAAGAAAAAATTGGATTTTCTCATATCCAAACACACCATGCTACTCGCCTCAGCCAAGCGCACCTCCTGGTAAGTTCAGATTTTGATTTTGAGCACTTTCATTGTTTGGTCATTTTCCTAGATCCAGGTAAAGATATCTGCAAGCGTTAACCTTGCTGACAAGATAGAAGGAGTGGAAAAAATTTTTGCCTGGAAGTATAGGATTGGCCTCATTCTTGAATAGAATGACCTAGCAAGATTCTTTAAATAAGAAGTACCTAAACCCGTCGATGTTGTAGAAAAGGAAAAGCATCAAAAAGACACAATCAGGGCCAAAAGAATCATTGCAGATTCAATCAAAGACCACCTGATTCCTTATGTGTCATCTAAGAAGACTCCAAAAAAAAAATTGATGCCTTGAACAAACTATATGAAGGAAAGAACATAAACCAAAAGATGAATCTAAGAACTCAACTGAAGAATACAAGGATGCAGAAAGTAGAAACGATTCAGGAATACTTTTCCATAATCTCGAAATTCAAAGAACAACTAGAAGCTATTGGAGATAACATAGACGAAGACAAAATCATAATGATGGCCCTAAATGGTCTCACAACACCTTGGGATGCATTCATCCAAACTATATGTTTCAGAACAGAGAAACTGAAGTTTGATAGTCTATGGGAAGAATGCATCCAAGAAGAAACAAGAGTAGCAAATCGTGAAGTGTTACTAGCAAGAGATGATGATCAATCCCTAGCTACTCACACCAAAAGAGGAAGGAAGAAACCTTAATTCCAAAAGGAGACTCATAAAGAGCCTCAATAGTCAAACAAATTCAATCATAAAGAATATCATCCAAGGATATTTCAGAATAAAGGACAACGAAAGGAAAGGGACTACTCATCTTTATAATGCTATCATTGTGACAAGATGGGACACATTGCAAAGTTTTGTCCATCCAGACAATAAGAATACAAGAGAAAACATAAGAGGCTCCATGCCCATGTAGTCGAAGATGAAGAGCCACCCGCAAAGATGATAAGAGAGAATATCAAAGACCATGTCTTGATCTCGGCCCTCTCAGGATATGTAACACCCGGAGAGGACACATGGCTCATTGATAGTGGTGCATCCAAGCACATGATGGGACAAAGAAACATTCTCTCTTGTATCTCAGAAAAGAAGTTTTCTCATAAAGTGACACTTGGAGATGATTACAAATATCCCATCAAGGGAGTGGGAGAATCAAACCATAAACTGAATTCAGGGAATTCACTAAAAACGAAGGACGTACTATATGTACCAGGCTTGAGGAAGAACCTACTCTCCATTTCAACTTTAGAAAAGAAAGGCTTCAGAGTTGTCTTTATAGATGGAGAAGTTCTTATGTGGGCTAAAGGAGAAACCTTAAATGAAGAAATCATCATTGGAAGTGAAGAAAATGACTTATATAAACTAAAGGGTCACTCAGAGGATGCCATGGCCCACACCATTGAAAACTCATGTAAATTTTGGCATAGAAGGTTAGCCCACATAAACTACAAGGCACTACCATACATATGCAAAGCAGTCACAGGTTTACCAGAACTCAAAGGTGACCATAAAGGCATATGCAATGGATGTGCACAAGGGAAGAACATCAAGAACCTGTTTCTGAAGAGGGACAGCAAGACAGAAGGAGTCCTAGAGCTCATTCATTCAGATGTGTGTGGTCCAATTCCATCATCCTCCATTAGTGGGTATGTATATTATGTATCATTCATTGATGATTACTCTCGTAAAACCTGGATATATTTCTTGAAATCTAAAGATGAAGTGTTCAGCAAGTTCAAGGAATTCAAAGCCTTGATAGAGAACCTTTTTGAAAGGAATATTAAGATACTGGGATCAAGAGGGAACTCACTACTCCCTATAATCCCCAACAAAATGGTGTAGCTAAACGAAAGAACAAAACCATACTGGAAGCTGTGAAGAATATGATCCATGATCAAGATCTTCCTATGTGCTTATGGGTAGAAGCAGCAATGGCATATATATATGTGCAGAACCGATTGTCCCATATTGCACTTGGGCTCAAGACACCAGAAGATATGTTCACCGGAAAGAATCCAGAGGTAAGCCATCTCAAAATATTTGGTTGTCCAATGTTTATTCATATACCTAAAGGAAAGAGAAACAAGCTAGCCCCTTCAGGAAAGAAGGGAATATTTGTGGGATACTGTGAGGTCTCCAAGGCCTTCAAAATCTATATACCAGGTCAACATCACATTGAGATCAGCAGGGATGTGACCTTTGATGAAGATGCAACACTCAAGGAATCTAAACTATGCCAGCTTAAAGAAGTCTATGAAGAGGAACCCGTAATCCCCAGTACTGCAATGAGGGAGGTTCCTGGAGATACAGAACCAGTGAGGGAAGTCGTAACTTCCCCTGATGAGGAACTTCTAGAAGACCATGATATAGGATAAGTGCAAGAACCTCCTCAGATGGAAATCCTCCATAAAAGAAAGACAGCTTGGGCTAGAGAGCTTATTCAAGATGGAGAGAAGTACGGTGTTCCCCAACGAACTACGAGACAGGTGAAAATACCAAAGCCATTCTCCAGTTATACGGCTTTGATGTGTGATCTCCTAGAAGAAGAGCCTACCTTCTTTGAAGAATCCATTCAAAGGAAAGAATGGGCAGATGCCATGACAGAGGAATACCAATCCATAATGAATAATGAAGTATAGGAAATAGTTCCCAGACCAAAGAATAAAGATGTGTTATCTTCCAGATGGCTCTTCAAAATAAAACATGTTGTTGATGGAAGTATTGAGCAGTATAAAGAAAGATTTTTTGCTCGTGGCTTTTCCTTGAAGGAAGGCACTGACTATGAAAATACATTCTCTCTTGTGGCTAGATACACTTCGATCAGAACCATCATATCTCTTGCAGCTAAGATGAAGTGGAAGTTGTACCAGATGGACGTGAAGACGGCTTTCCTAAACGGTGTCATCGAAGAGGAAGTGTATATAGAGAAACCTCAAGGATTTGAGGTTGAAGACAGGAAGTCTCATGTCTGCAAATTGAAGAAATCCCTATACTAATTGAAGCAAGCTCCTAGATCTTGGTATGGCCGTATAGACAGTTTCTTAACGATCTTAGGCTTTACCAAGAGTAAATCAAACTCTAACCTCTACTTCAAATTCATGAACAATGAGCCAATAATCTTACTGCTATATGTGGATAACTTATTCTTAACTGGAGAAGAAAAGCTCATCACTGAATGTAAAAAGAGACTTGTCTCGGAATTTGAAATGAAAGACCTTGGCCTAATGCATTATTTCTTAGGTCTTGAGGTATGGTAGAGTCCTGATAGGATCTTCCTTAACCAAGGGAAGTACACGATCAAAATCTTGAAGAGATTCAACATGTTGGAATGCAAGCCCATGAATACACCCATGGAAGCGAAGTTGAAGCTGTTGGTTGATACTTCGTCAAAATTAATTGATGCCACACTATACAGACAGATTATTGGATCGTTGATGTACCTGATGAACACCAGACCAGACATTTGTTTTTCCATGAACACCTTGAGTCAGTTTCTGGTAGAACGCAGACATGTTCACCTAGTGGCTGCAAAACATGTGATGAGGTACCTTAAAAGTACAATAGATTATGGTCTCAACTATGATGGAGATCATGATTTCACATTGAGTGGATATACTGATGCAGATTGGGCAGGATGTGTTTCTGACAGGAAAAACACTTCAGGATGTTATTTCAGTTTGGGATCAGCTATGATCTCGTGGTAGAGTAGGAAGCAATCTGGTATTTCTCTTAGCACAGCAGAAGCAGAAATTGTTGCATGTTCTACCAACTGCGAAGATATATGGCTTTGAAAGTTGTTGACCAGCCTATTTGACTTAGATATGAGAGAAACCTTGATTGTATGTGAAAACCAGAGCTTCATAAAGATGGCAGAGAATCATGTATTCCATGACAGGTCGAAGCACATAGATATCAATTATCATTACATCTGTGACATGGTGCAGAGAGGAGCCTTAAAGCTCCAATATGTTAAGAACCAAATATCAATATAGCATAGAAAAACCTCAGAAAAAGTACTCAACGCCTTGAAAAAGAGATAATTTTAGATAATAAGCCTCTTTGAGGGGACAACCTCCTTTTACCCCACTTAAATGTTCAAGTACAAGATGATTCAAAATGAAAATGTCTCCTTGGTATATATAGGAGACTAGGAGG